>SJYA01002197.1:577393-599228 GCA_006410615.1 Neotragus moschatus | reverse complement strand
TCAGTTTTTTTTTTTTTTTTTTTTTGTCTCATCACATGGCATGTGGGATCTTATGATCCCCAGCCAGGGTTGGAACCTGGGCCCCCTGCAGTGGAAGCGCAGAGTCCTAACCTCTGGACCACCAGGGACGTCCCTTTCTGGTTCTTCTTCTTCTTTTTTTTTTTTTCTGGTTCTTCTTTTATAGTCGCCTCTCCCTCTCATCTCAGCATGGTAGAGTCTTTGTTTTTAAAGATGCATGAGATTACCTGGGGCCCTCCTGGATGACCTAGGATAACCGTCCCATCTCAAGGTTCTTAACTCTGTTCCCACCTGCTGAGGCCTTTCTGCCAGGAAGTACATAGTCTTGGGTTCCAGGAACTAGGATGTGGGCATTTTTAGATGGTCACTGTTCGGCCAGCACATTCACATATTCATATGGCTCAAAATTCAAAGTGATGTTTTATAGAAAGGTATGTGTTGCAACCTGTATTGATTTTATGGTATTATTCCAGCATTTCTATGTACAGCTGCAAGTATATATGCTTGTGCTCAGTTGCTCTGTCAGATCTGATGCTTTGTGGCCCCATGGACTGTAGCCTGCCAGGCTCTCTGCCCATGGAGTTTTCCAGGCAAGAATACTGGAGTAGGTTGCTGTTTCCTACTCCAGGGGATCTTCCCAACCCAGGGATGGAACTTGCTTCTCTTGTGTCTCCTGCATTGGCAGGCGGGTTCATTACCATTAGCGCCACCTGGGAAGCCCGTGTATACTTACTTTCCTACTTTCTTACACTTCTTGCCCCTTTATTTATTCACCATGATGGACCTGTGGTTTATCTTTTAATGATGAATCCCAGAAAACATTTTCCACGGTACGTAGAGAGTTTCCTTGTTCTTTTTCTCCCCTTTTAATTCTTTCTGATGCAACATAATACTCTAGTGTGTACAGGAACCATAATGTATTATTGTTTCTAATATTTTGCTGTAAGAAACATTATTGCAGGGACTACTTCTCTGCATGTGTCATTTTGTACTCTGAATATGTCTGAAGAATAAATTCCAGAAACAGTCTTGCTGGGTCAGAGGGTAATGACTCATTTGTAATTTTTCTCTTCAATAATTGCGATTGATCTTGCTCCGTCTTCTGTATTTCTGTTCTCACATATTTCTGTCTCCTTTATCTATCTTAGAATGAGCAGGAGAATTACAGTCTTCTGTCATTAGTGAGTTTCTACTTTTCCACTCATCTTCTTTAATTTCCACTTTATTAAGGGTGCTGTTTTTTCAATTTTGTCTCTAACAGTTGTATCTTCACTGGGAATGGCAGCCTTTAACATCATAAAGTGTCTCTTTGGCCTCATTTTTTGCTCATTGACCTGACACCTACCTTATCTGATGTCGTGGTTTTGACCTGTCTTCATCTCACTTCTCCCCAATACCCCCTGCACTCTGGCCCAGTCTGTGGCTTTACTGGCCCATGGGCACATCCCAGTCTGGTTTCTGACCCCATCCTCAGGTTGCTCCCTCCCCTGTTGCCTTTGCTGTATGGCTGTTACCCTTCTACTTTTGCCTCTCCAAAGGGCACCTGCAACACCTACCGTGGCATTCTCAGCAATTCCACGTGGATTTAGAGACTGGCTTCCAACATCACCTGGCATAGATGACTTTTCTGGTTTCCCCAGAGGATTGTGGGCACCCTGGGGCAGCGACAGCCCTCTGTCTGTTCACCCACAAGGTCAGCCTGCTGCTGGGCATGAAGCTGATGGAGAATGAGAGCTCTCGAACTGGAAGTGCCACAGCCCCATCTGTGTTGTCTGGTTGGGGGACATCTGTGCTGGAGGGTGTCCAGGGACCCCATCCTGGACTGAGGGCCCTGGCTCCCCATGGAATCTCCTAGGAGTCTTGCTAAGGGTTTCCCATTGGAAATATAGGGCCACTCTTAGCCACCAGCCCGCTCCTCACAGCCTTCTGTTCCTTTGGAAAACAATTTAAAACGCATTTTGAGAGAGTCCATTCCTGCAGAACAAGGAGATTAATATGAGCAATTTCAGGTCTCTGTAACCAGGCTGGAGTGCGAAGCCTCCTTCCTTAATGATCAGCATAAAATAAAAGTCTTTTTAGTACAATAATCATTTATCCGTTAATTTTACAATTGAGCTGAGGTAAAAATATCCTAAAGATGGGGCAGCATTGAACTTCATCAGTTCAGTTCAGTCGCTCCGCTGTGTCCGACTCTCTGCAGCCCTGTCGACTGCAGCATCCCAGGCTTCCCTGTCCATCACCAATTCCAGAAGCTTGGTCAAACTCATGTCCATCAGGTCGGTGATGCCATCCAACCATCTCATCCTCTGTCATCCCCTTCTCCTGCTGCCTTCAATTTTTCCCAGCATCAGGGTCTTTTCCAGTGACTCAGTTCTTCTCATCAGGTGGCCAAAGTATTGGAGCTTCAGCTTCAGCAACAATCCTTCCAATGAATATTCAGCACTGATTTCCTATAGGGCTTCCTTGACAGCTCAGTTGGTAAAGAATCCACCTGCAATGACTGGTTTGATCTTGCAAAGGACTCTCAAGAGTCTTCTCCAACACTACGGTTTTTAAAAGCATCAATTATTTGGCGCTCAGCTTTCTTTATGGTCCAACTCTCACATCCATACATGACTACTGGAAAAACCATAGCTTTGACTAGACTGATCTTTGTCAAAAAGTAATGTGTCTGCTTTTTAAAATGCTGTCTATGTTGGTCATAGCTTTTCTTCCAAGGAGCAAGTGTCTTTTAATTTCATTACTGAAGTCACTATCTGCAGTGATTTTGGAGCTCAGGTCTGTCACTCTTTTCATTGTTTCCCATCTATTCACCATGAAGTGATGGGACCAGATGCCATGATATTAGTTTTTTGAATGTTAAATTTTAAGCCAGCTTTTTCACTGTCCTCTTTCGCTTTCATCAAAAGGCTTTTTAGTTCCTCTTCACTTTCTGCCATAAGGGTGGTGTCATCTGCGTATCTGATGTTATTGATATTTCTCCATGCAATCTTGATTCTAGCTTGTGGTTCATCCAGCCTGGCATTTCTTATGATGTACTTTGCATATAAGTTAAGTAAGTAGGGTGACAGTATTCAGCCTTGACATATTCCTCTCCCAATTTGGAACCAGTTCATTGTTCCATGTCCAGTTCTAACTGTTACTTCTTGATCTGCATAGAGACTTCTCAGAAGGCAGGTAAGGTGGTCTAGTATTCCCATCTCTTCAAGAATTTTCCACAGTTTGTTGTGATCCACACAGTCAAAGGCTTTGGCATCCTCAGTAAAGCAGAAGTAGATATTTTTCTGAAACTCTCTTACTTTTTCTATGATCCAACGGATGTTGGCAATTTGATCTCTGGTTCTTCTGCTGTTTCTAAATCCAGCTTGAACATCTGGAAGTTTTCGGTTCATGTATTGTTGAAGCCTAGCTTGGAGAATATTGAGCGTTACTTTGCTAGCATGTGAGATCAGTACAATT
The DNA here is from genome assembly GCA_006410615.1 of Neotragus moschatus. Lineage (NCBI taxonomy): Eukaryota > Metazoa > Chordata > Mammalia > Artiodactyla > Bovidae > Neotragus > Neotragus moschatus. The sequence continues at coordinate 595,751 of SJYA01002197.1, read as the reverse complement.
GTGCGGTACTGGTACTCACTGCATATATACGTGGTACTCACTGCAGTTGAGAGGTGAGAGTTGCTACTGGGGGGGTGGTTGTTGGCCATGGCCTTCATGAAGCATCTGCACCAGCCAGCGCCACCTCCTGACTCCACAGTGGAGTCTGATGTCCCTGAAACAGTACCAGACTTGGGGTCCCCAAGGAGAGCCTCAAAGCTTGATGCCTCACTTACAATAGGCTTTGACCTTGGACGTGTGAGTTCTTTTTGCTGAGCCTCATTTACAGATTATCTAATCTGTAAATGGAAAGAACACCACAGTGGATGAGTGTGAGGCCTCCATGAACAACAGGACAGAATTAGCCCCAAGCTGGGGGTCTGAGGTGCAACAAGTATGACTCAAGTTGGGTGAGAACAAGGTGCTGGCTGAGATGGCACCTCCCAGCTGCAGGGGCCTGGAGGGAGTGTCTCTCTGTACACAGCTCGCTGGTGGGGACTGTTTGCTATTGATAGTGGACTTGACCACCAGCGTGCCTCGCCCCAGAACTGCAGTGTGAGGTTTGGAGAGCAGTCAGGACAGAGGTTCAGCTGTCAGGGTGGAGGGTCCTGCCTGAGTGCAGAGCTGGGGCTTTAGCAGCAGAACTGCCTTGGCTGTGCCCGTTCCTCCCATGACCTGCAAGTCTGATCTCATCTCTAGATCACTTTGGACCAGGATGATGGGAAGGGGAACCCCCAGGACGTGGTCTATGCAAAGACCTTGGCTATGGAGGAGATGGCCTCAGGGAGCATGACCCACCATTCATGGTCTCCGAGCCTCAGGCCCCCTAGACCCCAGAATCTGTCAAGGAAAGAGAAGACTGTAGGGAGCCAATTTGTACTGCAGTTAAGTAACACTGAGTGTTCCCAAAAGATAGAACGTAAGCCCAGAGGCTATCATGTTTGAGACACACAGCCAGGAGCAGGGAGGGTTTGAAATATTCTTTTACCAATGGCATTAGGAAGGTGCCCTTGGAGTTGTCAGTGGTGCCCTTGGTTTTGCCTCTTCCCTCCACTTTCCAGTGCCCCCCTCCTGTGTGACCACGCACTCATGCTCACACGGGGCTGACCAGACAGCCCACTGCTGCCCCACCAATGGCTGCAGGTCTTTGGTGTGTGGGCTTTTCAGACAAACATACACGTCTCTCCTTTGGTTTTATCTCTGAGTTATTTGTACAAAGACTAGCCCCTTAGCAAATACACCTGCCTAAGAGTGGGAGGTTTGAGTTGGATTAACTAGGAGGGAGGCCCTTGTCACTTCTGAATCTCAGGCTCCAACCAGCTGCCCCTGGAACTTGTTCCCACTTTAAACCCAGAGCCCTGGCCCAGCTGGGCTTGTGATGGCACTTGTGAGTGAAAGTCGCTCTGTTGTGTCTGACTCTTTGCGACCCCATGGACTATACAGTCCATGGAATTCTCCAGGCCAGAATACTGGAGTGGGTAGCCTTTCCCTTCTCCGGGGGATCTTCCCAACCCAGGGATCAGACCCAGGTCTCCTGCATTGCAGGTGGGTTCTTTACCAACTGAGCCACCAGGGAAGCCCTGTGATGGCACTTGGGAGGCTGTTATTATACGATTACTAAAGACTGTTTGATTCACTGAAGACAAATTGGTTGAGGAAACCCTTCTGAATGGATTTTGGTGACTTTGCTCCACAATCACACACATAGGTTTTCAGTAATGTGTTCTTGCCTAATTACCATCAAGCACCTGTTGGTGGGGGGGTGGGGAGCTGCTGGGGAGGGAACTCAGGGAGAGGGAACAGATACCTTCAGAGCTGAACTCCAGGACCATGGGGAGTCTGAAGCAGGTGTGTATCTGGCCCAGTGAGGCCCTTGTAGGGCATTACGGGCAGGAGATGGCCCCCACGGAAGGGAGGGAGCCAAGGCCGTCTTAGTCTACATCCCATTTTGCCTTGGGCTACCCCTGTATTTAGGTCAGATGGCCCCACCTCCCAGAGGAGGACTTGTCTTCATCCACAAAGGACCCAGGTGGCAACCAGTGATGACAATAAGGAGAGGGCCAGAGATCCTGGCTCTCACAGAAAGTCAGAATCAGGGCCATGGGGCTGCTGCTCCTGGGTGACACTCTAGAATCCACTCTGTCCATCCCTGCTCTGCCCAGGAGGCCAGCCGTGGGGCTGCTGCTCCTGGGTGACACTCTAGAATCCACTCTGTCCATCCCTGCTCTGCCCAGGAGGCCAGCCAGAGGGCAGGATTTGGTGCTCCTCTGGGCCATTGGGGTCCCCTTTACACCAGATGGTTGCAAGTGGCACAGAGAGAAATCAGAGCAGGTCCGTTCAGCCCTCGCTCTCTCTCATCTTGGCTTCTGGTTTCATCAGCATCTTTATGTTCTGTGCCCCTCAGCCCCTCATGGAGGCATCACAAGAGGCCACTGGGAGGTGAGGAGGGCGTGGTGGGAGCCATCATAGGTGGCACCTCTGCCTGGCTAGAATCTCCTCCTAAGACATGATCCATGGCCCACTCTCCCTTCCAATAATGGGCCTGGGTAGGTGCACAGCCAGGGGATTTAATGTGAGCCCTCAATGAGTAGTAATTAAGTTTTCCCCAAGTGCCCGCTTGTGTCCTTCTCTCCAAGAGTGATGATGGCAGCCTGGGGGGAGGAGCTTCACGAGCCCAGTGACTCCGCCCTCCCAGCCTGGAGCCACCAGAAGCTGGAGAGGGAGGCAAGTCAATGTACTAAGAGGCTGTAGGCTGGAACTACTCTTCATGTACTAGTGTTCCCAGATGGAGAACAGAGGGGACCAGGAGGGGCCGGGGTGGGGGAGATGGGCAGCTTGTGTCTGAAAGCTCTGCCTCCATGGGGAGCCCGCTGTTAGCCCAAAACATCTGGAGATTCCTGGTCTCCCTGTCCTTGCTCAGGAAAGACTGCCATCCCCGCCCCTGCAGTCACCAGTCTACCCACTGTGACCACCAGCCCCCAATCCCTCCACTGAACAGTCTGGGGAAGGATACCCAGGCTTCCCTGGTGGTAAAGGACAAGCATGAGGACCCCACCTGCTGAGGTCCTCTCCTTACAGGGTCCCACGTGCCTCCCAGGCCACAGCAATCCTGAAGGCTGACGCTGAGTGACCATCACCCGGGCCAAGTGCGTGCTTGACACTCAGCAAGATAGCACTGACCCCTCCCAGCAGCATGTGGGGGGAAGTGATTACTGTCTCCGTGGGAGGAAACAGGCTCAGAGGCTATCTCACCTACCCAAGGTCATGTGCACCTGCCCAAGGTCATGTAATCAGAAGTTAAGCATTTTGTCCAGGATGAGATGGGGACACCTCATTTAGCTTTCAAGTGAGAAATAAATAACTTTTCTTCTCAGAGGGGAACAGCTAACTCCCGAGCCCAGGTTTCTCTCCAGAGTGCCTGGGGAGGGGCCCCCAATTATTTTGGTTTCAGTTACATCACAGCACGATATTCTAAGCTCAAGGAACCTTCCCAACTGGTCTGAGGGCTGAGCCTAGACCTGGTCACGAAAAACAGCCCAGGAAGGAGCTGATACCCTGCCTGTGGGAGCTCAGCCGCTGCCTTCGGACAGGAGCTGTGATGGGGAAGGTGACTCAAAGCTTCGTGTTTCAACAAAGGGCAGAGGATATGGCCAGAGCTTTTTTATCTCACAGCTTTCTCCTCCTTGAAGGAAAGTAAAAAGCATTTCAACTGATTTCCAAGTGAATGGGAAATATAGTCAACTTCCTCAGCAAGGTGGAGTTGGGTAAGGACAGGACTGAATTGGTTCGGGGGCGTTTCTGGATCTTCCCAGCACCCTCTCCATCTCTCCTGCATTCTGGCGGGCCGTGCACTTGAGCTCCGGTCATGGATGGGCCTGCATCCCCTGCACTTGGTGCCCATGCTCTGGTCACTCAAGGCAGCTCACTGACTTGATGAGAATCACTAGCCTTTGAAGAATTAGGAGGAAATTAAATTAAAGGCCTCAAGCGAAGGAGACTTTATTGATGACAGGGACAGTTCTGAAGGCTGAGGCCACCTTTGACAGCAGTGGATCTCATTGGTCTTTGTTTCCGAGGAAGCGCTGGTGAAGAGAGGGAACCTTGATCTGTGTTAGGATCCAAATAAGGTCGAGGGAAAGACCATCATAGAATAAGGTCAGCTTCTTGCCATAATTTAGAAAACCAAGTCTGAAGACCTGTGCCCTCCCTCCTGCCCCACCAATAGCCTTTGTCATCTCTCAGTCCATCTTGGAGGCTTTGACATTGTCCATCGCCCAGCCTCTTGATTCGCTGCCCTAACTTGGTGACACCACTTTCTCCTGGCCTTGCGCCTACCTCTCCAGTCACTCGTTTTCACTCTTTTTCTTTCACCACACTCTTGATGGCAGGTGGGGTGCCCAGAGCTCACTTGCTGCTCCATCTGAAGCCATTCTCCTCAGACTGGGACTTGAACCCATGTGCCTGGACTCAAACCTGCCCAAAACCCTCATGCTGCTTGGGACTCCAACCCATAATTTTTAAATTAGGATCACTCGCCACCTGGTGTCTGGACACACTGAGTCTCGGGTTCTTTGTGTCTCAGTGCAGGAGGAATTCGACGAGAGGAAAATGACAGGCAAGAAATAGATTTATTACTGTAGGATACTTGTAAGAGGTGCAGGCGGGGGTGAGGGAGGTCTGCCCTGACTTTATAGTCAAAGGACAGGGGGAGGGGAAAAGACCACCTGGTTCTAGCAGACGTGAGGCTCACTCACCCACCCCTCCTTTCTATCAGGCAGGAGAGTGTCTGACCCTGTCAGGTCAAACTAGGGTTGTTGCTGTTTAGTCGCTAAGTTGCGTCCAACTCTTTCACGGCACCATGGACTGTAGCCTTCTAGGCTCCTCTGTCTGTGGGATTTCCAGGCAACAATACTGGAATGGGTTGCCATTTTCTTCTCCAGGGGATCCTCCCTATCCACAAATTGAACCAGGGTCTCCTGCATGGCAGGCAGATTCTTTACTGACTGAGGCACCTGGGAAGCCCCAAATATCGTAGTGCCTATTCACATCAGTAGGAGAATGACGGCATTTCTCTCTCACCTAATGGCCTGGGGCATATCTCACGCTTTTATTTATGGCTTTCTAGTTAAGAAAGCCTGCTTCATTCCATGATGTTCCAATAGCTTTCTTGAGTGAATGTTAACTTACAGCAGTCTCCCAAAGTTCCCTGGGTTCCCCTCTTTATGGGCTCCTATTGGGACTGTATAACCATCCTATCACATCAACACACTTCCTGGGGACCTCCTGCCACCCCAGATGTGAAACGCTGTCTCTATGCTGGTGTCTCCCATTTCTGTCCTCGCTCAGTCCTGAATGTCCCATTGACCATTTAACTGTCTGCTTCACAGCTGCACTTGGCCATCTAGTCAAATATCTCAAATGTTGTCTGTCCTGACCCTTCCCTCCTGCCACACATGCTCAGACTCAGCCTTTGGTCAGCGGCAACTCCATCCTCCCAGGCTCTGAGGCCAAGCACCTAGCCACCATCCTTGGCTCCTCTCCTCTGCTGCCCTCTTTCCCTATCAGTGAACCTGTTGGTTCTTTATGTCCATGAGTGTCTGGGTCTGGCCACTGTCTTCCTTCGCCCTGTCTATCAGATCTCAACAGCACAGCCAGACTGGTTTTCAGGTGCAAGTGGAATCAGATCACTGCTTGCTCAAAGCCCTGCAGGGGCTCCCAGTCGTTGTCACCAGTGGCCTCCTCGACCCCACACTCAGAGCTCTGTCTGCAGCCCTCGTCCCACAGTTTACAGCACTCACTCCACACCACCCATCAATGTCCATTCTTGAAATGGACATCAACTACCCATTCTTGAAATGCTGTCTTCCCTCTGTTCCCAGGACTCCACGACATCCTGGTTACCCTCTCACCTGCTCATGACCCCTTGTAAGTCTCCTTGGCTGGCTTCATGCAGGGCTCCCTTGCCTACCTTCTCCACATCTGCACTCACACCCTGGACGAGCTCATTCAGTCTCGTGGTTTTCAGTGTCACATGTAAGCACTGGCTCCCAAGCCCTTTCCAGGCCTTGGCTTCACCCCTGAAGTCTAGACTCAAACCTGAGTGTGTAATCAACCTCCCCACTGAACACTTAGGTATCAAGCCTAAACTAATGCACACTCAGCCCCCAGACCCCTGCCTACCTCCCACCACGCCTCTTCTTGCAGTTTTCCCCAAATCAGAAAATGACAACTCCAACTCTCCAAGTGTTTGACCCACCTCCCTTCCTCTCCGTGTCGCCTCCCATCCATCAGCAACTCTCACTGTGCTTCCTCTCCTTCCATGTCACCCCCTGACTTCTCTCACCCCGGAACCCTCTCCTGTCGTGTTTCCCTGATTCATCATTGCAGCTGTCGTTTCCACCACTGGCCCCCCATGGTCTATTTATATCATGGCAGGCATCAGCTCATGTCACTTCTCTGCTCAGAAGTCACAGGATGGCTCTGCAGCCCAGGAGGACCCATAACATCACCGTGCCTGCAGGGCCTTCCAGCATTGGGCCCCACCTGTGGACGTGAGTCCCTGGTCTCCATCCAGACATGCCCCTCCTCGGGGTTCTCACACTGGCTGCTCCGTCCAACTGGAATACCCAGCTTGCTCTTCCCCATCCTCTTCCTTCCCAGGGCTGCTCAGAGGGCCCCTCGGTGGAGGGGCCTCTGTGCCAAACCAGCCCCTGCGCTCCCAGCACTGCCCATCTCCTGCCCTGTCTTCTTCTCCACGGCGTTCATTACCTTCTGGAATACTCTGCACCCGCTTGTTTGTTTAATGTCTGCCTCTCCACTACAGTGGATCTTCCTGGGGCTGGATAGGTTTGCTGCGCATCCCCAGGGCCTTCAATAGCATGTGGCACTCTGGAGCTACCATAATGAATGAGTGAGTGAGTGAGTACATGGCTGGGAAGGCGTCCCTTTTTCACACCCCGCCTTGCGGGTGCCCCGATCCCCTGGCCCAGGTTATTTGCAGAGCTCTGTCGATGAACCTCTGCTCACTGCCCAGTCTCCTGGAAATCCATGCACATAAGTGCACGGTCCCAATGTCAGCAGTTTTCCAAACCAAATTGGCACAAACTTTGCGCCTCCAAGCTGGTGGTAATAGAACATTCCAGGATGAATCAGTCTGCACAGCAGGGCCTCAGGGCAGGCGCTCAACGAGGTGGGCAGAGGGGCCTTGGCTACAACCCATGGGTCGGGTCCAAGTGTCATCCTGGACTCGAGCCTGGAGCACCCTAGGGACTGAGCACACAGGTCTCTGGGGACTCCTGGGAAACTTCCTGGGGAGATCAGGATTCTGTTCACAGGTGCTCCCTGGGGATAAAGGCCCAACGGTCTCTCGCCACCACCTGGGAGAACTGTTGGGTTTTTCTTGTTCTCACCTTGCTTTCATCAGGGGGCCCTGAGCACCCCTTAGAATCATGACCTGGTACCCCAAGTGCTCCATATGTGCTAGCTGACTATTTTTAAGCAGAGGGTGTGCACTGTGGCTGAGCCCAGGGACTAGGGCTCTGTGACTAACTAGTGGCACCACCTTGGGTAAGTCACTTAAAGTCTCTGGGCCTCAAGATCCCAGTCTGTGAATTGGAGAGAATGGCAGCCCTGCTTTGGGCCATGGGGGGAGGATTAATTGGTGTGAAGCCTTTGGAACGTTGATGGAGCACAACAGGGCCCAGGTGCCTGGGTTCGTGTTGATCACCACGTTGGTGCCTTTAGGCAGGAGGTCCAGGGTGCTGGAGGAACGTTGATGGAGCACAACAGGGCCCAGGTGCCTGGGTTCCTGTTGATCACCACGTTGGTGCCTTTAGGCAGGAGGTCCAGGGTGCTGGAGGCTTCCCAGGTGGCCCTAGTGGTAAATAACCCGCCTGCCAATGCAGGAGACATAAGAGACGCAGGTTTGGTCCCTGGGTTGGGAAGATACCCTGGAGGAGAGCATGGCAACCCACTCCAGTATTCTTGCCTGGAGAATCCCATGGACAGAGGAGCCTGGTTGGCTACAGTCCATAGGGTTGCAAAGAATTGGGCACTACTGAAGCGACTTAGCACTCACTCCAGGGTGGAGGATAAGAAGTTAAGGACCAGTGAGGCAGGGGGGCTGCTCTCCCAGGGATAGGCATCCACAGTCAACTATCATAGTGGACCCCACAGCTCGAGGCAGATGGGACACGGCTGATGAGGTCTCTCTCCTTGCTGGACACCTGCTCCTGTGATGGTTTACCTCGTTTCCTCAGCCCTTAGACCAGAGTGTGTTTCCTGATACCCTCCACAGGCCCTGAGACACCTGCAGGCTGCCTAGGGAGCAATGTGCCATGGATCTGAAACCACAGCAGCATAAACATGCTGAAAGCTGGCACCGCCGACGGTGGCACAAGGGTGAGCAGGGAGCGAGAGCTCGACAGGTGTGGATGAAGCCCGCCCCACCCTGTGCTGGGCTTGTGCTGTGGGTCCTGTACTTGGGTGAGGCTCAGTTTCCAAGGCAGCTGCAGATGTGTGCCCACACAATGCAGGTTCAAGGGTGACAGTGAGGCACTCAGGAAGAGAGGGTCAGAAGAGGGCCAGAGCTCCAAAGAGGGCCTGGTTCATACTCCCGTTAAGGGGAGCTGCTTGCAGACTGTCTTCCTTGCTTGCGGACGTTCACCTTCTCGCTGGGTCCTCACATGGAGAAGAGAAAGGGCTCCTGGGCTCGCTTCTTAGAAGGGCACTAATAGTCCCAGGTGGCTTAGTGGTAAAGAGTTCGCCTGCCAGTGCAGGAGATACAGGAGATGTGGGTTTGATCCCTGGGTCAGGAAGATCCCCTAAAGAAGGAAATGGAAACCTACTCCAGTATTCTTGCCTGGAGGATCCCAAGGACAGAGGAGCCTGGCGGGCTACAGTCCATGGTGTCGCAAAGAGTTGGACAAGACTGAATGATGGAGCGTGCGCGTGCGTGCGCACACACACACACACACACACACACACACTGATCATTAGGGGACCCACCCTCATGACTTCATCTAAGCTTTCCTAAAGCCCCCACCTTCTAATTACCATTACATTAAAGCTTCAACATGGAATTTAGGACAGACACAAACATTCAGTCCATAGCCACCTCTAAGGACAGTCGGGAGGGGTTTCCCACCAGGGGAGCACTGTGGGCATAGCCTTCTGAGCTCCTCTGTACGTTGGCTGGGCTTCTCCTCCCAGCTCCCTGGCAGGACATAGGTTGCCATGATGAAAATACCTCTTTTAGACAATGGACTAAAAATTTTTTTTTAATGTTTTAATAGCCTCCTTTTATGCATAAGGAAAGTATGGCCTGGAGAAGGTAAGACCAAGGCCAGGCAGTTCACAATCCATGGGGCCAGGCTATCCACTCTGCCTTGCAGCCCCACAGCCAGGCCATGGCCACCGAATCCACAGTACCAAGCTGTGGCTCTCAGAGGCTGGTCGGCGGGTGTGAGTGGCTCCCTGCAAGCTCCATATGGATTTCTGTCTGAAACTGCAATTAACCCTTCTCACAGGTTGCCCCTCAAGATTACTTTTCAGAGCATAGATGAATGGGAGTGCTTGTTTAAGTGTTTTGGAAATATTTTCTCTATTAATCTCCATCGGAAGCCAATTACTGCCAATGAGGCTAATGAAGACCCAGCATGAGTTAGAGTGTTAGGGAGAAAGAGCCCCAGGGTCAGGCCTGGTCGGGAACCATGCTTCCTAAGTGCTTAGAACCAGGCATGGACAGTGCCCTCTGCACTTGCGGAGCCTCTCCTGCCTGGTGTGCTTTGTTGAAATCACCTGGAAGTATAGTTAAGAAAATGGAAACATTCACACACACCCTCCAGGGGCAACCTCCCACCCCGACTCCTACTGTTACCATTTTGGGATATTTCCCTCATTCCGTGTTACTATTCTTTTTTAAAATTTTGTTGTATTGCAGTATAGCTGACTAACAATTTTGTGATAGTTTCAGGTGAATGGCCAAGGGACTCTTGTCATATATATACATGTATCCATTCTCCCCCAAACTCCCCTCCCATGTAGGCTGCCACATAACCTTAAGCAGAGTTCCTTGTGCTATACAGAAGGTCTTTGTTGGTTATGCATTTTAAATATAGCAGTGTGTACAGGTCCATCACAAATTTCCTAACTGTGCCTTCCCCACATCTTTCCCCCTGGCAAGGGTAACTGCAACTTCATTCTCTAAACCTGCAAGTCTGTTTCTGTTTTCTAAGTTCATTTGTGTTATTTCTTTTTAGAATCCACATGTAAGGGATATCATATGATGTTTCTCCTTCTCTGACTTTACTCAGCATGATAGTCTTTAGGTGTATACTTGTTGCTGCAAACAGTGTTATTTCATTCTTTTTAATGGCTGAGTAATATTCCAGTGACCTTGTGGACCACATCTTTATCCATTCCTCCCTTGATGGGCATTTAGGTTGCTTCCATGTCTTGAATATTGTAAACAGTGCTACTGTGAACACTGGGGCCTACTGAACACCTGAGGGCTTCCCAGGTGGTGCAGCAGTAAAGAAACCACTTGCAATTTAGGAGACTTGAGTTCAGTCTCTGGGTCGGGAAGATCCCCTGGAAAAGGAAACGGCAGTCAGACACAACTGAACACACATACATGTTCTTGTGAGATGATGCCACATAGTCTTTCAAGTTTATCTCCTGCTTTTGTCAATTAACACGAATTTCATAGTGGCCAAACTCTTTAATCTCTGCTTCTTCCTTATCAATAAAATAAATTGCTATCTTCTTCATCTACAGTTGTTGAGTCAATTGTGATAATGGGGGTAGAGATTTATGCCTTGAGGATTTTGTGTATGTTCTTTTTTTTCATTCATTCATTGGGCAAATAAATGTATAACATGTCAGGTGGAGAAAAGTGTTCTGAATAAAAATATAGTAGCTGTGGGAGGAGAGAATCAAGGGGGTGGGAAAGCAAGGGAGTCTGATGCTTTTCATCTGTATCTACCAAGTGAACTCCTGTTCATCCTTCAAGACCTCGCCTTCTTCCCCCTTGATGGACCTTGAGGGCATCAAACTCAGAGAAATAAGTCAGAGAAAGACAAATACCATGTGATCTCATTTTAGATGTGGGATCTAGAGGCGGGAAACCAAGCTTACAGATACAAGAGAGGGCTTCCATGGTGGCTCAGTGCTGAAGAATCTGCCTGCAATGCAGCAGAGGCAGGTTCAGTCCCTGGGTTTGGAAGATCCCCTGGAGGAGGGAATGGCAACCCACTCCAGTATTCTTGCCTGGGAGATTCCACAGACAGAGGAGCCTGGTGGGCTACAGTCCACGAGGTCAGAAGGAGTTGTATATGAGTGAAGTGACTGAGCATGCATGCAGATACCGAGAACAGATCAGTGGTTGCCAGAGGTATGGGCTGGGGGCAGATGAAATGGGCTCGAGGGGTCAGAGGGTGCAAACTTCCCAATTATAGAATAAATAAGTCCTAGGGTTACAGCATGGTGACTATAGTTAACAATACTGCTCTGCATATTTGAAAGTTACTGAGAGAGTACGTCATTATAAGAAAAAAAATTTGTAGCTATGTGTAATGATGGATGTTAACTACGCTTATTGTGGTGATAATTTTGCAGTATATACAAGTATGGCATCATTATGTTGAACACCTGTAAGTAATATAACGTTTTATGCCATCTACACCTCAATAAAAAAAGGTGTTCTATGCAGAAAGATTATAAATGCATAGACATTTTAAAATATTCTCCTAAAGCAATTATTGGTCAAAGAGGAAATTAAAAATATAATTACACACTCTGTAGGAAATAACAAAAATGAAAATATCTTAAAAATTATAATGTAACTACACTCTACGCTGAGACGTAAAGCTATAATCCTACATTCTTTCGGTAGATGTAAACATTTAAAATAGTGAACAAGTAGTGTTGGAACAATGGCTCACTAGGTAGAGGAAGTTAATTTAAATCTTTACCATATGCCAAAATAAATTCTGAATGGATGAAGAGTTAAAAACTATAAAAACTGGGCTTCTCAGGTAGCTCAGTAGTAAAGAATCTGCCCGGCAATGCAGGAGACACAAAAGGCATAGGTCTGATCCCTGGGTCAGGAAGATCCCCGGTGGCAGGAAATGGCACCCCACTCCAGTATTCTTGGCTGGGAAATCCCATGGACAGAAGAGCCTTGCAGACTACAGTCCATGGGGTTGCAAAGATTCAGACACAGCTGAGCTCCTGGGCACACAAAATAAAATAAAAGTAGATAAAAAATATAAAATAAATTTCTCAAATTTCTAGTGGAGCACCTTACTAAGAATGGAGATGAAATGTATTATTTAGAAGTCTTAAAGTGAATATTAATCAAAAATATTCAAATGAAAATTTAAAGGAAAATAGAATAGAAATTATGTTAAAACACTTACTAAAAGGAAGACTTTGCAAGTAGACAAGAAAAATTAGAGACAGTAGACAAAAAGTGAAAGGAAAATAATTTATTCTTTTGAAAGGAGATCAAGGGACGGGTTCACAGTTACATGCCAAGGTGCATCTTCAGTTATAATCAATGAAAGGTAAATTCTGCTGCTAAGTTGCTTCAGTCGTGTCCGACTCTGTGCGACCCCAGAGTCGGCAGCCCACCAGGCTCCCCCGTCCCTGGGATTCTCCAGGCAAGAATACTGGAGTGGGTTGCCATTTCCTTCTCCAAGTAAATAGCATTTTCTCCCTTAGCATCACTTTAAAGAGACAGAAAAATGAAGTGAGAGGAAAAGCCAGTGCTGGTGACTGTGATGGGAGAGATTATGTGATGCTATTGAAATTTAACATTGTGAGCTGTGCTTCTAGTTAGCATGCATTGTCTGCCCCTGCACGGGGCTATGCCTTTCTCATGGCACGGGCCCCTCTTCTCACCTCTGCACCCTCAGTGGGGTTTTGGTCGGCTGTTGACAAAGGGGTCTGTCCTCTGCAGTGGTGGTCACTTTCTCTCAGATGTTCCTTTCCTCCCTGCAGTGGGGGTGGAAGTGAGGGTTGGGGGTGAAGGGTTGGAGGCACAGGACGGGGAGGTGGGGCAGCCCCTTGGATACAACCATCTGTGCATAGCAGCTTCTGTCTTGAATCAACAAGAAACTTTTAAAATTCATTTATCATATGCACATTAATAGAAATTTTTGTGAAAGAAACACAAGTACGGGCTCTTCGTCATCTCCCCTGCTCTGTAAATTAAACTACTTTGGCTTTTCATGCTCTCAGCCAGATCTTAGAAACATCTGTTTTGCCTAGTGGGTCATGGTAAGGGATCCCCCATGAAATGGCTTTCTTCCTTTGAATGAGCTAGAAGGGTAAGTGGGGCTTCCCTGGTGGCTCAGATGGTAAAGCATCTGCCTGCAATGCAGGAGACCCGAGTTTGATCCCTGGGTTGGGAAGATACCTTGGAGAAGGGAATGGCAACCCACTTCAGTATTCTTATCTAGAGAATTCCTTGGACAGAGGAGCCAGGCGGGCTACAGTCCATGGGGTCGCAACGAGTCAGACATGACTGAGCACCTAACACACACTTAGGAGGGTAAGTGTGGAGGGAGACTGGGGCTCTGCCAGTCTGAGGAGGGTGTTATCTCACTGCACTAGCTGAGCAGCCTTGTCCTGGCCAGAAGCTGAGCCTTTAGGTACAGAAGGTGGGGTGGGGTCAGAACAGGTGCCATCAGGCTAGCGGTGCCACAGTTCCTTTCTCATAGGCTAAATCCTCTGGGTGGTCCTACAAGGCATGGACCACATTGGCAAAGACCCTGATGCTGAGAAAGATTGAGGGCAGGAGGAGAAGGGGGTGACAAAGGGTGAGATGGTTAGATGGCATCATTGACTCAATGGACATGATTTTGAGCAAACTCATGTAAATGGTGAAGGACCGGGAAGCCTGGTGTGTTGCAGTCCATGGGGTCGCAAATAGTCAGACACAACTGAGTGACTGAACAACAATAACAAATCCTCTGGGAGTCACGGCCCAGGATCCTGGGGTGCCAGGTGGCTTCAGGGGCCAGGGAAGCATCATGTCTGAAGCATCATGTCACAGCTGAGTGACAAGGCAGGATGGCCACAATGTCAAACTTCACGTCGTCAGGGGACTCACCTTGGGAAGAAGGCCCCATGCCTTATAAACTGCTCTCCCCTGAAATGAACACCGGCCTGCATCAGTCTGCACATGGCAATAGCTTCCTCCCCAGGATGCTGTGTTCCTGCTCAGGGAGAGAGGCATCAGAAGAAGAGGTGCCCCTGCACAGAGGGAGGCAGAGTGGAGCTGATTTCAAAGTCACTTCTAAGGGAGCCTAAGAATCAAATCTCAGCGGTGAGACCTTAGTGCATGTTTATTTCTGGGAGAACTTGAATGTATTGGAGAATTGGACTGAAGCTATAAACCTGGTCCCCAGGGGGAGAACATGCCCCTCACACTCCTGTCTATAGAGCTTCAGAGGGACCACAGTCCCCAGGCTAAGAGACTTTGATCCTGCAACATGGGCTTTGACTGCTGCCCTCATTCAAGAAGGAGGCTTTCTGCTCAGAGATGGTAGGAAGTGCTGCTTCATTCAAAGACGAAGGTACTGGCTGAAGCAGAAATCCACATAGCTGTCCATTCATCCATCCACTTTTGCTGAACAGACCTCTATGCGCCCAGCCAAGTGCAAGAGTTGGCAGCAGACAAGAGCTGGCCTCAAGGGTCCAGGGTGGGGGGTGGCAGGTCCATGGTTCTGGCAACCACAAGGAGTGGCTGGGGGCTCAGCTCCCTCACCAGATGACACAGTTGCTGGATCTTCCAGGGAGCCCAGGGAGGAAGGACAGTACAGTCTCCTGGGGGTCCAGGCGGGGCCCTTGGGGCAATGTGGTCTGGATACGAAGGTGGTGTCTTGATCACGGGAAAAGAGGGCCTGGCCTTCCATGACCCCGAGTCACTCATCTCTGTGGATCTCAGTTGGGGACTGATAGACAGACCTTTGAGGGGCTTTTCTGATGCAGATACTGTAAGGCCAGGGTCCTTGGGATCTACCCCATGGGTGTGTCTTGGCAAAAAGTGTCCAGTCATTTGGTTCTTGCAGATGAGGGAGAAGGTGGCCCCGGGTGAGTCTGCTGGGGGCCTATAGGTCAGGGTATTGAAAGAAAACAGGAGGTGTTGAAAGCACAGGACAGACAAGGGCTAAGAGTCCATCCCCACACCTCCCTCCCCCAGGCTCTGAGAGGCCCCCACCTACCCAAGGGCCTCCCTAGGGCTGGCAGGCCCTGCCCACTTCACTCTGTTGGCAGGACGGGGAGCTAACAGTGTCCCATCTAACCTGCTGGCCTCCTTGGTAAGGGCACCAGGGACCCCTGGACTCTAGGGCCCACAGCACCTTGCACTCTGATCTCACTGTCCAGCAAGAGGTGCCATAGCGTGGCTGCAGGCGCCCCATCTTCTCCCTGCCCTGCACCCCACCCCAGATAGCCTCTGGGTGGAGCAGACAACTTGGAGCAGTCATCAGTGATCAGATTTGGCCTTTCAGTCACCCAGCATGCATTTATTTTCCAAGTGCCCTCTGGCTAGGCATGATGCCAGGTGTGGGGAAAAAGGCTACAGTGAGGATGGAGCACTCCATGCCCCCAGATGTGTGGGTGAGCTGTGATCCTGGGGAAACATGGCAGATGAAGAGGGCTCTCAGCATCTGGAAGGTAGTTCTTCCTTCCTCTAGCCCCACCTCCACGCCATCACTAAGCACCTTGAGTGGATCACGTTTCTAGCCTGACTTTTTAAAGTTTGAAAAGATTCAGACACCTCCTGCAGGCCTGGCCCTTTAACTGCATCCCCAGGTACCCAGGGCTTCCCAGGTGGCCCAGGTGGTAAAGAATCTGCTTGCCAGTGCAGGAGAGGCAAGAGCCGCAGGTTTGATTCCTGGGTGGGAAAGATCTCCCGGAGGAGGAAATGGCAACCCAACCCATTCCAGTATTCTTGCCTGGAGAATCCCATGGATAGTGGGGATAGAGGAGCCTGGCGGACTACAAATCCATGGGATTGCAAAGAGTAGGACACGACTGAACACCCACACCACCACAGCCACCAGGTACTCAGGGGCCAAAGAGTGGTGCACAGCCTGAAGCTTGGTACCCCTTTGAGGGGAATGGGTCCAGGAAGGGGCAGGCTGACTCGGGGCCATGTTAACCCCTGTCCTGGTGCTGATATCAGACGAGCAGAAACCATCTGCCCCAAGAACTACTGACTTGCAGTTTCCACCTTGCAGCCTATTATCTGCTAGATAACTGTATCGATTCGATTGATACTATTTGTTAGATAGAGCAGAGGGCCCTGGATGGGGCCGAGCAAGGCCTGATCTGCATGAGATCATTTCAAAGATTAACTTTAGTGAAAGCTTCAAGGTTTGGCAAATCCATAATTAATCAGCCTGACTCAGAGCTCCTGTAATTGGGGGCTGGTGACAAGTCTGCAAAAAAGAGGGAGAGGCGGTGAAAGGAGTAGAGAAAACTCCTTCGCTCACCACATTTGGGGAGGAGGAACTGAGACTTGAAGAAGGGGGAGTTCTGAGTTGGATCATTTTGTGCTTAGTTTCAGCATATTCACTAGCACTTGGCTTATAAATAAGGGCTCTCGTAAAGTTGTGAAACCAGAGTTAGAAAGACCTGGGAATCGTCCTCCCTGGAGGCAGGTTGAGGTCAAATTTGGTCCTTAAATCTGGCCAGTGTTTTTGGTGATTTATCAGGGTACCTCTAAGGACTTTTTGCTCAGCAGTGGCATTTGGAGCCATATTTTCTTTATGTTCTTTGTTGTCATCCACTCTTTAGCTGCTCTGGTTGAATCTTCCAGAGGCGGAGTTGATATTTAGAGGTTTGAAAAGGTGGTGTCCACACCCCCAGAGACCAGGAGGGAGCCAGCAGTTCAGGGATAGAAGGGGTCCCAGCCAAGAAGTGCAGTTTATTAAGATCCTGAAAATGAGCTCGGCCATCTTTGATAAGATATTAAAACCAGGATGATGTCAACCTTTTGGCTGCTTCCTCAAGTGAAAGTGTCAGTCTCTCTGTTGTGTCTGACTCTTTGTGATCCCATGGACTGTAGCCCGTTAGGCTCCTCTGTCCATGGGAATTCAAGTGGCCCATGAATATCAGCAAAGCTCTGGTCCTATTTGTGTATTGTGAGTTCCAACACAGTGAGTCACTAATCTTAGGAGATTACTGCTGTGCTGTTTGGGTTCAGGAAACTTGAATGCAACATATATAAGTTGATTGTGAGCAATCCAAACAATATTTCTATAGCAATGAGTTCAGAAAGACCATCTCAAGTCCTCACCAATGGTTGTGCATGCCGGCAGAGCTAAGCTCCAGAAAGGTCTGTAGAGTCTAAATTAGGATGTGAAGGTTGAGTCGTGGGCTACACAATAATTCGCTTTAAGCTGTATAAATAGTATTTTATTTGGGAATTCATCGAAAGGAAGTTTTGAAGGTCAAAGCCTTCCCAACATTGAGTGCATATGTACTTAATGTTCAATCTCAGGTCTCTTTTATAATCCTGAGTGGCTTGGCTTCAGATGTATTTTTAGCGAAGGGAAATTGAATGTCAATTTGAGAAAGCCTTCCCCTAGGAGCACCCCTCCCACCCTCTGCACACGTTTCTTAGCTCAGAGAAGACTGATCATCCCCACAGAACCTCTGGGAGAGAGCGCATAACTGCCAACCAGCCAGCCCCTCACACACTGCATGTCCTCTGGGGTCAGCCCCCGGGGACACTTAGCTATGGATTCCAAAGTGTTTTCAAGGCTCCCTGCTGCCCGTCACTTCCTTTTACTGTCCTAGGGCGTTCTGGAGATGAGCCTAGGTCTAGAGAAAAGATCCAAAGCACAGCATGGGGGGCCCATGCTGCCATCCACCCCACTAAGGCACAGCCTCTCCTCCCAACTCACTGGGGACCTGAGATAGTCAATATCAGAATATTTGGTGTCTGGGGAAGATATCATGTCTCTGGAAGGTTCAGGATAGCATGCAGGTGTGCTACCTGGGGGACGGATGCGGCCATTGGCACCCGTCAGATGCTGTGGAGTTGCGGGGACATCGATGAAGCTGGTCAGGATGGCCTGGCCGGGGAATGTTGTCCTTGTGCAGTGGAAGGTGGATCCCCAGAGAGCAGGACCTTGTCTGGTTTCCTCACCCTCCCAACCTCAGCTCCTAGCCAGTGCCCAGTGTGGAGCATCAGTGCAGAGAATATTTGTGATATTAATAGGTTCTTAGAGTGGGACTCAGGAAGCGGGGGGTGGGGGGGGGCGAGGCAGAGGTGTGTTTAAGGCAGAGCTCACAACCTCTGGGACTTTGCCAAGGATCCATCCCCAAACAGGGACTGGGGGGCTCTCATGAACCTGCCCTA
>SJYA01002197.1:560473-576569 GCA_006410615.1 Neotragus moschatus | reverse complement strand
GGGGGGGGGGGGGGGGGGGGGGGGGGGGGGGGGGGGGGGGCGGGGGGGAGGCAGAGGTGTGTTTAAGGCAGAGCTCACAACCTCTGGGACTTTGCCAAGGATTCATCCCCAAACAGGGACTGGGGGGCTCTCATGAACCTGCCCTACTCGGTTACCTTAGAAGGTGCCTGCACAAAGTCAAGTCCAAAGCCCTCCCCATATAGCACAGGTCAGGGCTCTCTGCAGTGGTGCCCTAGCCTCACTTCCCACTGCGTCTCCACCCACCATCCTCCTGAGAATCCTATTCTGAAAACTCTCAGAACTCTTGGCTGTTCCTCTGCTCTCCCACACTGCCTTTCCCATATTCACCTGGTGAAATTATATGAGTCCTTCAAAGTCATGTTCAGCTCAGTTGCTCAGTCAAGTCCGACTCTGTGACCCCATGGACTGACTGCAGTACACAGGCTTCCCTGTCCATCACCAACTCCCAGAGCTTGCTCAAACTCATGTTCATCCAGTCGGTGATGCCGTCCAACCATCTTATCCTCTGTTGTTCCCTTTTCCTCCTGCCTTCAATCTTTCCCAGCATCAAGGTCTTTTCCAGTGAGTCAGTTCTTCACATCAGGTGGCCAATTGGAGCTTCAGCTTCAGCATCAGTCTTTCTAATGAATATTCAGGACTGATTTGCTTTACAACTCACTGGCTGGATCTCCTTACAGTCTAAGGAATTCTCAAGAGTCTTCTCCAACACCAGAGTTCAAAAGCATCTGTTCTTCAGCGCTCAGCTTTCTTTATGGTCCAACTCTCACATCCATACATGACCACTGGAAAAACTATAGCCTTGACTAAACAGACCTTTGTCAGCAGAGTAATGTCTCTGGTTTTTAATATGCTGTCTAGGTTCATCACAGCTTTTCTTCCAAGGAGCAAGCATCTTTTAATTTCGTGGCTGAAGTCACCATTTGCAGTGGTTTGGGAGCCCAAGAAAATAAAGTCTGTCACTGTTTTCATTGTTTCGCCATCTATTTTCCATGAAGTGATGGGACCAGATGCCACGATCTTAGTTTTTTGAATGTTGAGTTTTAAGCCATGTTCAAGGGCCTCCTTTTTCATGTAGGCTGCCTCCCTCCACCACCTCTGTGCTGAATCAGAATGGTTCCCTTCATTTGTGTTTCCTGATGTGTGGTCTTTGTATTTTGATTCAGGGCTGGTTGTCTCTGTGTCTGACTCCCTCAGTTGGTCCTACCGCCTGGCACATGGCAGGAAGTCATAGCATTTATTAAATGGACTTTCTTCTGGTAGCCGACAGTGATGGTTGAAGTCATCTCAGCCTGTAGTTTATATACACCTAGCACAAAGGCCTCTGGGAAGAAGATTCCTTACCATCCTGAAGCTGGTTGGACTGCTTTTAGGTTTGATGAAAAGCTCTCCCATTTGAGACAGAGTTGTCAAGACTTTGGGACCAGAATGACCTGCGTTCCAATTTGAGCTTCACACCTACATGTGTGTGAGCTTGAGTAAGTTCTAAACCTCTTTGAACATCAGTTTCCACATTTGGTAAACATGAGAGTGATTCATGTGGTTGTTGTAAGGTTGAAATATAAGCATTTATATAAGGTCCTTCCCATGATGTGTGGCACATTATTCAACAAACTGAAACTATTAGCTCAGTTACGATGGTGGTGATGGTGCTGATGATAACAGTGATTGTCACGGGGATGATGGGGGTGCTGCTGATGGTGATGGTGACAATGATGATTGTCATGATGATGGGAATAATGGTGTGGTGATGGTGGCGGGGGTGATGATAAAGATGATTGTCATGGAAATGAGGGGGATGGTGATGGGATTGGGGATGAGGATGGTGTGGTGATGGGGGTGGGGATAATGGGGTGGGGATGAGGATGGGATGGNCATGGAAATGAGGGGGATGGTGATGGGATTGGGGATCATGGGGATGGTGTTGATGGGACTGGTGATGAGGATGGGGTGGTGTGGGGTGGGGATGATGGGGATGGGGATGAGGATGGGATGGTGATGGGGATGGGGGAGGGTGGGATGGAGATGATATGGGTGGGGATGAGGATGGGATGGGGATGATAATGATGGTGGGGGTGCTGCTGATGGTGGTGATGACAATGATGACTGTCATGATGATGATGGGGATGCTGGGGGTGGGGATGGTGGTGGGGATGATGATGATTGTCATGGAAATGAGGGGGATGGTGATGGGATTGGGGATCATGGGGATGGTGTTGATGGGACTGGTGATGAGGATGGGGTGGTGATGCTGCTGCTGATGGTGATGATGATGATTGTCATGATGATGGGGATGGTGATGATAATGAGGGGTTGTTGGTGATGAGGATAAGGATAGAATTAGGGATCATGAGAAGGAGGAGGAGGGAGATGGTGCTGGGGATGGTGGTAATGTTTCTGCCATTTTGAGGCTCAGTAAGGCTCTATGTCTTCAGGTCTTTGTGAGCATATCTGATATTTGATCAGTTCCAGGTCCTGACCAGGCACACAGACCACCCTGTCTTTTCTCCTCCCATACTCTGTGCATTTACCCACAGGAAAAAACTGCTCTTGAAACCCCCACCTCTGTCCTGTGGGCCAGTCAAGGCACCAGGTAAAATCTTTGCTAAATCCCTGCAGTTCCAGGGCCCATCAGC
Organism: Neotragus moschatus; assembly: GCA_006410615.1. Taxonomy (NCBI): domain Eukaryota; kingdom Metazoa; phylum Chordata; class Mammalia; order Artiodactyla; family Bovidae; genus Neotragus; species Neotragus moschatus. The sequence goes on along the minus strand of SJYA01002197.1, from coordinate 573,915 downwards.
TATTTCCTATTAGAGTTTCATGCATCCCTTTGACATATTTTTATTGTCAGGTTAGAAGAAAATATTCCACTCGTTTGCAACATTCTCATTATATTCCCTTTATAACAATTTCTAAAAGAGAATAAATATAAAATATTTCTGTGTATTGTGGCAATATTTCAGGCTGACTTTAATATGCTGCATGGTTTTCCAGCTCACAATTCTTCTAACCTTGTGATGACAGTTAAGAAATCTTCAGGCCTGGGAAAACATGTGGATCAATGAGTTAGTGGAAGAACAGGACACTTTATGGGGATTCATAGAGAGAAGCTTTCTGCCGACTCAGAGGTACTGCCTCAGTCTGTGAGAGTAAACCCTTCCAACCCATGAGGTCTCCTTCCCCTAGGTCGTTTCTGAGAACTCAGAGATGTCCCCTCAGGGACCAATCAGTAACTGAGTCCTTGAGGAGCCCAGTCAGGAAGTTTGGTTTGGAGGGAGTATGTGGGATGGACCTGGCTGTCCCCAGGGGGCCATCACAGCCAACCCCAAAGGACCCGGTTACTTGGTCATCCAGATTTCCAGTTTCCACCTGGAGCACATGTCCTCCCACTGTGCTTCAGCTCCTGGCATGTGGCAGGTCTAGGACCTTGCCTGTTCCTGGAGTAGACCTGGCGCCATGCTGGGCAGCCCCACTGGGAAAATAGAGGAAGGAGCATTCCCAAGGGCTCTCCCTGGACAGATGGCCACTTTGGGGTGGATGCCAGGCAGGTAAGCCTGTTGGTGGCCTCTACCACCCCCTCACCATTGTATCTCTCAGGCTGGTCCTAGCCCAACTGCAGATCAGGACCCCTTGTGAGTCCCTAGCCCCTGCACCCTTGTTCAGGGCACCCTCCTGCTCAGAATCCCCCTCCCTGTCCCTCAGGCTGCTCTCGCCCCTCCTGAGCTGTGAGATGCAACCCTTTTCTGATACCCGAAGCCCCTGGGGACACCCTGTCTTCACCCACCCCTACTGCCAGCACCCAGGGCAGCACCCATGTGCTGGCTGCTCACCTCTCTCCAATGATGGAGTGGATGGTAGAAGTACTCAGTATGTGGTGGCAGGCAGGCGATTCACAGGTGGTGGTCCCTGGGGAATACCTGGACCCTGAGCCAGGCAGAGGCAACCCTGCTCCTCAAGAAGCTCGCGTGCAGATCTGGAGAACAGGACCTAAATCTGAGGAAATGATGGAATAGCCTTCATGAAGCAGAGCAGAAGCAAGACTGCCCAGCGGGAAGTTAGGGGGCTGCGGGCAAAGCTGGGGCCACAAGAATCGCTGTTGGATTAGCATGTTCCAGGCCCCTAGAGGATCTCCTCCCTCTTTTCACCCTCACACTTACCTTGTGAGCTAGTTGTTACATCTATAGTTGAGAAACAGGCCAGGAAAGGCAAAGTGACCTCCCCAAGGTCACACAGCCAGGAGCATGGAACCCAGGACTTGGACTTGGACTTGGACTATCAACTGGAGTCCCAGGGAGTTCAGTCTGGGTGGTTCTGAAGGTGTTTCCAACATGACCCAATGGACCAGCAAGGGTGGGAGGAATGCGTCCCAGGGGTGGTAGAGGAGGTGGGGCATGCAGACCACACCCTTTGGGGAGGATGACCAAGGGCTCTCACCTGGCTGAGGAGGGCTTCCAGTGGGGCCACCAATGCAAGGGTGCTGGGGGCTGGGGCCATGGCTCTGCTTCTGTCTGGGCTGTGGCTGCAGGTTCAAGAGCAGGGCTAGCCCTTTGGTGCTGGGTTAGGCTCCAATAACCAGAGCACAGCCCTGGGAAAGGCAGCTGGCACCTTTTCGTAAAGCAGCCAAATTCTATTGTCTGCTTTCCACACAGTCAAACAAAATTTGCTGTCCCCTTGTGGCCCTGCATCTCCTGTTATCTCTATCTAGGGCCCTTCTGTCTTCCAGCTTCACCGGGAGAGAAATATTTATGGCCTTGTTTATTTCACTCTCTGCAGGAAATGCCCAGACTGGGCTCTGCTGGGAAGCAGGTAGCGGTGGGCCAGGTGGGTGACTCAGACAGGGATTGCCTCGTGTTGTTTACGGGTTCTGCACCAGGGCCAGCCCCAAGGGGGTCTTCAGACCTGACAGCCCCCAGCCTGGGAGAAATCAGCCCCCCAGAAGGAAGCAGGCAGCCTCCCTCATGGCAAAGCCATGTATTAGCCCCCCAGCTCCCACATTCCCAGAAAGCCCAGACTACCTGCCTCCTACCCAAAGGAGGAACTCCCCAGTAAGCAGGCCAGCCTGAGGCTTGTTTCTGTCCCAGGCTGGAGGTGGGTGTCAGAAAAGGAGGGAGGGGTGCTGGGGGTGGGGCTAGGGAGTGCTAGCTAGCCAGCCCACCTCCACCTTCTGCCTCCTCCAAGCCTCCCTCCTGGCAGCCTGAGCAGGACCATTGCTGAAATGACAAAGTCATAGAAATGGAGGAGGTTAGGAAGGGAGTGAGTGGTTCAAGAGGGGACCAGGGCAGTCTCTGTGGGGATGTGAATGTCCTATCTTAACTGTGTCAGGGTCAACACCTGGGGAGGAAGACAAGGAGGCTCATGGTCCCAGGACAGCAGGCAGCCTTGCTGTCAGCCCAGAGGACACAGGTGCTGGTTGGCCCTCCTCAAGGGGAAAATCCTGGTGCAAAAGGGGTCACATGTCTGTGGTTTGGCTTGGGCTCCACCCCCCATGCCCCTCCCCCACGGGTCCTGCCCTTGGCTCAATCTCTTTCCTTTCCTTTCCAAACAAGAGAAGCCTGCCCTGGAGAGTTCTGAGCGTCTGCAGAGCACTCCGCTCTTTCCCCAGGGATCAGCTTGCGGTGGCAGTCATGACCTTGTCTCCCTTCAAAGCACTGTGGGAACACAGGAGCCATGGAAGCAGGGCTAAGCCCAAACACATGGCCAGACATCTGCCTTCTCGGCTGGCCGGACAGATCCATCCACCTGCAGGCCCGGTTCTCCTAGGGAGGAAAGCACCATTCATTCATCTGGCAAATACCCCCAGACCCCACTAGGTTCCAGGACCCTCCCAGGGCACTGGGTGTTCTGAGAATGACTGACATCGGCTTGCCTGCCCTAGTGAGCTCAGAGTCTAGCAGAGAGGCCGGGCCCAGGCCTTCTCTCTCAGCCACCAGCTCAGGCCAGGATCCCGTGCATCTAAAGCCTGGACTTCCAAAGTTCCAGAATCCCAAATTTGGGACTGCAGCGCCTTTTCCCCTGGGATCCCTCCAGCTGGGCCCTTGCCCTGCAGACATTCTGGAGAGGAATCCTCATCGATGGGGAAGCAGGAGGCCCTGGGCTCGCTGCCCACAGCAACCCCAGGCTGGCGGTCATGTGGAGGCCTGGGAGCCCAGTCCCTGCCCCAGGGGACATGCTCACAGTGGCTCAGGGGCTGATCCATGGAAGTCAAGATGGACCCTGCAGAGGGCCCTCTCAATGATCTCCCTCAAGGGGCTGGACCCCTCCTTCTGCTCCCTTGGCTTCTGGAAGGGGCTGGAGGAACCCTGCTCACAACATTCATCTGGGGTCCTGGCTGTGCAAGACTCTTCCTCAGCCACAAGGTCAACAGGGAGCAGAGGCGAGAAGTGTCCCAGCCCTGGAGCCTGCCACAGACCCACCTGTCTGCAAGCAGGAAGGGAGGCTCCAAGCTTCTTAGCCCATTACTTATCGGGTAGATTCTCAGCTTTGCAGCTGCTGAGACCACAGCCAGGGATGAATACTGATGGGAGGGTGTCCTCCCTTTGTGCCTGGGCCGTCAGGGAGCTCTGGGGGCAGTCAGAGGTGAGACAGGGCTGGGCTGGGAGAAGAGGATACTTGAGACTGGGAAATCTCCAGGCAGTGCTGTCTTCAGACCAGATGACATGTTGGCCTGGACACTGATTTCCAGTACACAGGTGGAGGACCCCCTCTGGTGCCCACCTGGAGGAAACCTGTCAGGACCTCACAGCATCTTGAAGAGGTCTTGAAGCTGTCTCATGAGCCTGGTGAAGGCTCGGGCTGCAGACTCTTCCTGTCAAATCTGCAGTCTGGTGTTCCCCTGGCCTCCCTTGCCTACAGATTACAGGGCCCTCCTAGCCAGGCCTGACTCTTCATCCTCAGCTCCCTTGTGCCAGATGTCCAGTCAATTTAATACCGGTTCCTGAGACCTGACCGTCTGCCCACAGGCTGGCAGCATCGTGGGGACTTAACTCCAGGAGAGAGTGCAGTTTCGATGCTTGTCCTTGTGAACTTGCCAGCCCCCATCTGCAGACCTGAGAAGGCACTGGGCCTGGGGTCCCTGTGGGCAGACAGGGGGTGGGATGCAGGATGTGGCAGTGAGCTGAGGGTCTCTCTCAGGTGGGGAACATGGAGACCACCCCGGCTGGGCATGGCAGCTTGAGGCCTTGATGTTTTCATGCACATCCAATGGGAACATTGGGTCAGCATCTGCATGGATCAGCTGTCACAGAAGTGCCCTCGGCACCATGCTATGAGCTGGCAGCCTGGTGGGGCTAATGAGGAGGAGTCTGTGCTGGGGTCTCCAGGTTTAGCCAGCCACCCTGCAGGGCCTCCTGAATCCAGACGCCTGTTCCTGGGCTGGAATCCTGAGCCCAGCTCTTCACCTGAGCCTCCTTTTGGCCTGGTTTTCAGCCAGAACTGCTACCACCATGAATTTGGGCAGGAACATGACGGAGGAAGCCTCAGGGTGCAAGGACCTTGACTTTCGCCCCTGCACTGTGTGAGTGAAGGAAGGGAGGGTGCTGAGCACCCAGCCTTAGGGGAGCAGAGATTGGGGATTTGCAGGGGGCAGAGCGGATGATGCACTCGGAATTCACAGTCCACGTGGGCAAATTGCTTCCACTTTTGCCCTTGATTTTCCCACTTATAGAACAAGGAGGCCTGAAGGAGCTCTGAGGCCCCTTGGGGTAATCACCTCTAGAATTCCACTAGGCTTTTGTGCAGGCCCAGCAGGCCAGGCTTAGTGGTGAAGCAGGGAGGCGGCAGTGGGTGTGCCTGCCAGAGGCCTCCACACGTGCCACTCAGACCCCCGAGCATCAGCCCAGCGCAGGTGAGAACAGAGTCTCTGGACCCCTCCCGCGGGCATCTCAGCCTCTTTACACCCCCCACCTCTGCACCTGGGGCAAGGAGGCTTTCAGCTCAAGGCATGGGAACTGAAGCATCCCCCAGTGTTGTTAGGGGGTGGGACCTGGGGACCATTGTGGTCCAGATGAGTCAGCATAGGAAGCCCTGTCCCCTTGTTCATCCTCCCTGGAGCCTGGGAGGCCGGAAGCAAAGGTCTGGGCAGGCAGAGCCAGGGTGGCCCTGGTGAGAAGGAGGCCTTGCCAGGCCAGAGCGCAGCCCAGAGGCCAGGAGGCCAGAGCCCTGTGTGGCCAGGAAGGCCCAGAGTGCGGGGTAGATCTGCATCTCGAGGGCTTGATTGATCATGCTGCTTGGAGTGGATATATTTCTTAATAATCTGTTTCTAAAATTAGCTTTTCTCTGTACAGCAGTGATCACAAACAGCTCGGGATGCATCTTTTTTTACCTGCCAGTGGTAGAGGTTTGTTATCCTTCAAGAGAGAGCAGAGGGAGGCACTGCCCCTGGGTCCCAGCACCCAAAAGCTGGGGGTGTCCAGCCCCCATCCTCTTGGAGGTCCCAAGCCAGTTGGGATGCACGGGGCCCGCCCGCTGACTCTGAGCTGCCCCTTGGCCCCTCCTCCCATGGCATGGGGGCAGGTGATGTCACCTTTCTGCATCTTGGTTTCCTCAGCTGTAAAACACCGTGGTTACAGTTATTTCACAAAGCTCTTTGGGGGTTAAAATAAGTAATAATGTAGAATTTAAACAAGTAGGTCCTTAACACATGTACAGAAAGCAACAGCTTCTTCTACCTTTCTTTGCCCTCCAGTGGCTGTGGAAAACTGATTCTGTCTCAGTTTTACTGCTTCTGTTGGCACCAGATTTCAAATCCTTCTCTTAACTCACATCCCCTTTGGATGAGCATGAGTCTCCTCCTGGGGGCCCCCCAGTCCCTATCCCCTCAACAAGGTTCTCATCTTCTCTGAGCCTCTCAGTTCCTCTACCAGCCAAGATTTTCTGTTGTTGAGTTTTCTATTTCTGTTGTCTGTGATTCGAAGCAGTGAGATCTTTCCGTGTTCCCTATATACAATGAGGGTATAATGTTGAGTGTGTTTGTTAAGACTACTCCCCACCTCCAGCATCTTGACTGGCTCTTGCAAGGTCACGTTTTCTTGACAACTTATTGCAAATCTGCCAGTGAGTGTAAAAGCTGCCGGTGTTACACTAAGTGCCTGCTGTGTGCTCGCCCCGTGCTGGGCTAGCGCAAGGATTCAAAAGTGAGGTCGGGTCCTCTTAGCCCTCTGTCTGGCGAAGGAGATAGAAGTTAAGAGATGTGAAACAGTGGAGGCCAACGCACGGGCTCTGGGGCCGTGCCCACGGATAGGGGTGGAGGCCAAGGGCCTGAAGCTGAGCTTGGAAGAGGGAAGAAAAGTGAAAGTGTTAGTCGTTCAGTCATGTCTGACTCTCTGCCACTCTGTGGTGTAGGCTGCCAGGCTCCTCTGTCCCTGGGATTCTCCAGGCAAGAATATTGGAGTGGGTTGCCATTTCCTTCTCTGGAGGATCTTCCTGACACTGGGATCGAACCCGGATTTTGTGCATTGCAGGTGGATTTTTTATCGTCTGAGCCACCAGGGAAGCCCTAGGAGCTTCCTGGGAGGCGGGGTCATGAGCTGAGCTCTGAAAGGTGGCAGAGCTGGGGTTGGCTGAGAGGAAGGGAGACTTTGCAGGCAGAGTCATGACCTTGAACAAAGCCGCCAGGCAGGAGCCTGCCAGGCTCCTCTGTCCATGGGGATTCTCCAGGTGAGAATACTGGAGTGGGTTGCCATGTCCTCCTCCAGGGGATCTTCCCCACCCGGGGATCGAAGCTGTGCCTCTTACATCTCTTGCATTGGCAGTGGGTTTTTTACCATTAGTGCCACCTGGGAAGCCCAGATAAAGGGCAGCCAGTAGCAAAGAGTAGGAAACAGATCATGTTCCGGCTTATGTTGTTCATTCATTGGATGTTAAGTCCGGGAGATGAGGCTGTACTATGGCTGGCAGTGGCCTGGCCATGCCTGCTCCCCCTGCCTGCTAGAACAAGGTGGGCTCTGCCTGCAGCCTCCACCTACTCCTGTCATCCAGCCAAATGGAGAAGCAGACTCTGAGCATGAGTCTCCCAGGGGAGGCCTTGATTCCAGAAGTTTCAGAGGGCTGCTTCATGCCGGTATCAGTCAGCAGGCCTCTCTCAAGAGACCCCTGCGCTGGCTCCTGGGGACCTCCCTGGACCTCCCAGCGCTGCCCTCACCCCTCCCGTTTCCACGGAGAAGTGCTGACTGTTTTGTTTCCGCTCTCCCATCACTTTCTGGAATTCATCTACATCAAAGCACAATCCCTTCTGTTCAGCACTCAACGAGGCTGTGGTGATTAAGCACTTAAATTGATTAATCAAATTTCCTGTGATGAGAACTACTGTCACTCATTAATCTGAGCGGGATTATAAATAAGAGATGGCAAATACAGAAGGCAAACGTGTTGACAGATCCATGCGAGGCCTGAATCACAAGTAGGTGCCTGCCCCTGAGGAGCTGTAGGCAGCCTGGAGACAGAGTTTCCCTGAAGACAGAATTAGACTGAGATTAAAGAATCCCTATTTTAATAAAGAGAGATGCAGAGATGAGCGGTCAGCCCCGGGAGTGGGGGAAGGGTGCAGGTTTGCCTACCAACGGACGGCTGTGTTCCTGGACATGACTGGATATCTGGAACTGCACACCAGTTCAGAATCTGGGTTTTGGAGAAGGACCAGCCTTAGGTTCAAATCCTGCCTTCAGGGACTTTCCTGGTGGTCCAGTGGCAACTCTGTGCTCCCAATGCAGGGGCCCCAGGTTCCATCCCTGGTTGTGGAACTAGATCCCATGTGCCACAGCTAATAATGCAACTAGATAGTGTATATTTAAAAACAAATCCTGCCTCCATGGCTCACGCACTAGGTACTCAGCTAAGATGCTCGTTTCCATCTCCCAGCTGGTGAGAGGGGAATGTTAAAGCTGCCTCCCTCATGGGATGGTTATTAAGATTAGATGAAGTGAGGTCTGTGAAGCACTTTTCATCCATTCTGTAAATATTTATTGAGCACCTACTGTATGCCTGTGCCATGCTGGTATGTAGAGATCTGTGAGGAATCAGTGAGTATTGTCCCCACCCCTCTTGGAGCTAGCATTCCAGTGGAGAACAGACATTGATCCTGCTTAACAGGATCCTGGTGCTGGAGAGGGCTGGGAAGAAGCCCAGGAACTGAGAGAGCAGACAGGATCCAAGGAGCTTGACCTGCTCCAGGCACAGGGAGACTTCCCAGAAGAAGGAACATTTGGTCTGAGCTCTTAGGAAAGCCTGGGGCTAAGTTGGTGTAAAGAGCCAGGGTGGGGATCAGCTAAAAGACTGTGTCAGAGGGAGAGAAAAGCACAGATGAGGCCCTGACCTCCAGAGGAGTAGGGCATGGATGGGAGCCATCTGGAGGTCAGGGTGGCGAGGAGGCTGGCAGCCCCAGGTGAGTCTGGGAAGTGGGAGCAGTAGCCAGATTTCTCGGGGCTTCTGGCCACGTTGAGGAGGCAGGTTTTATGAATCAGCATTGCATAGGTGGGAGCATTGATTGTGAGTAGCTCAGGGAAATGGAGAAGGCAACNAGGGTGGCGAGGAGGCTGGCAGCCCCAGGTGAGTCTGGGAAGTGGGAGCAGTAGCCAGATTTCTCGGGGCTTCTGGCCACGTTGAGGAGGCAGGTTTTATGAATCAGCATTGCATAGGTGGGAGCATTGATTGTGAGTAGCTCAGGGAAATGGAGAAGGCAACGGCACCCCACTCCAGTACTTTTGCCTGGAAAATCCCATGGACAGAGGAGCCTGGAAGGCTGCAGTCCATGGGGTCGCTGAGGGTCGGACATGACTGAGTGACTTCACTTTCACTTTCATGCATTGGAGAAGGAAATGGCAACCCACTCCAGTGTTCTTGCCTGGAGAATTCCAGGGACGGGGGAGCCTGGTGGGCTTCCGTCTATGGGGTCGCACAGAGTCAGACACGACTGAAGCAACTTAGCAGCAGCAGCTCAGGGATGGGGAAGGATATCCCCACTGAGGCACAAAAGGGAGAATCCTACCAGCCCAGGCCAGCCCACCACCCCATCTTTCCCAGGTGCCACATTCTCTGCTGACTTTCTGAACCCAGACACACGATGTCAGTCAGTCCTTGGTCTTTGAGCGCTTCTTCCTGCCTGTGGTCCCTGCCCCTCTGGGACGTTCTCCCTGACTTCTGGTCTTGATGTCAACACAACTTCAATTTCCAGCTTCAAGTGTACTGTTTCCCCACTCAGGTCAAAGCCTCGTCCCCACTCCCCGCCCCCTACTGCCATGACAGTCCCACAGAGCACTGCAGCCTGTTGTTCATAACCCAGAGAGGCAGTTTGCCCCTGATACATGTGTGATGTTCTCCCTGATGCCTGATTCCATACACATGTGGGGTGTAGGCCCCAGGAGACAGAGACCTGGTCTGTTCTGGTCTCCAGTGCATCCTCATACCCTACATAGGGCCTGATGCAAGGAAAGCCTCAGCAAATGCTTGTTGAGTTCACAGATGCTGAATCAAGGTGGCTTAGAAGCATCAAAGAGATGGTGGTGGCTGTGCCAGAAGACAGTGGGCAGGTTAAGGGACCTCTAGCCCTGGGCATCAGGTCTACGTCTTCTAGGTCTCAGGACTGAGCTCTTGCTTGGCATATGGCTATGCTAAGAGGCTGGAATCTGCTCTTGCCTTCCAGCAACATCCAGTGGGGTGGGGAAGATGAACAGTCAAGAGATCATTGCAGTGCACTGAGATTAGTGCCAGGTGGCTCAGAGCAGGGGTCAGGGAATGTTCTGGATGGGCCAGTGTCAGGACTGGGATTTTTAGGAGATGCAGGAATTGAGAAATGAATTCTAGGCAAAGGGGTGGCAGCACGAAGCTTTCCCTGCCCCTCAAATCCCTGCCTCCTTTTCTGTCTATTTTTACTTCCCAATATCCTGTTGAGCCTCTAAGGGGCCCCAGTTACACAGGTCAGAAGCAGGAGGCCCAGCCACTTATGCACACCTCTGCCTGGACGCAATGACCAGGAAATGTCATTCTTGGTCTGATGAGGTTCACACGTCATGATCAATGAATGAGCCAGTCAAGCCCACTCTCCTTCAGGCCCCCAGAAATAAACTGTAAGAGTCTGGTGGGAGGGGAGGGGCAAAGGGGAGAGCAGGGGGAAGCTGAATTCCTCCCTTGGAGGTAAACCACTGGTGCTCGGAGAGATTAAAACTATCACTCCTTGCTGAATTGGCCTCTTCCTCTGTTTCACTAAATAATTAAAGGACCTTTATTAAAAGAGTTGCCATCCTAAAGATGTCAGCTTTTCATCTGTCATGTCCTTCCTCTGGAGCTCAGCCTTGGGGCCATGTCCCAGCACCCAGCCATGGACAATGCTTGCCCCAGGACCTGAGATCATCTCAAGCATGGCCTTGGGGACTTACGGTGCACCCAGTGCTGGAGGAGACACAGACCTCTGGTGGTTCAGACTGGGCCTCTCTGGGTGGTTTCTGCTGGTGACAGGTTGAGCAGGGCTCAGGGGATGTGAAGAGCAAGAGGCAGGAGGGTGTGCTTCGCTCAGCCCAGGGTTCCATGTGTCACTTGCCTCCAACCCAAGCACTGGGCTGGGCCAGGACAGGTAAGCTGTGCATGCATGCTAAGTCACTTCAGTCATGTCCACTCTGGGACCCTATGGACTGTCACCCGCCAGGCTCCTCTGTCCATGGGGTTCTCTAGCAAGAATACTAGAATGTGTTGCCATTACCTCCTCCAGGGGATCTTCCTGACCCAGGGATCAGACCTCCATCTCTTATATCTCCTGCACTGGCAGGCGGGTTCTTTACCACTAGCACCACCTGGGGAGCCCCCTCAGGTAAGCTAAGGAGTCCAGTTCCTGCTGTCAAGATGCTCCCCACTAGAGAGGGAGGAGACACGGAGGTAGACTTCTAAGATGCAGGGGTCTCGGCCTTGTGATGGCCAGTGAGCACAGGGGCGTACGGGTGTCAAGGAAGGACTACCCGACAGAGCCTGGGAGTCCAGGCTGGATCAGAAGAGGAGGTGGTTGCAGGATCCCCTGAAGGACAAATACAAGTTCATTACACCTAGAAATGGGACTTTCTCCAAACCTTCCAAACCAAAGCAGAGCAGATGCGAAGACATGGAGAGCTGGACGCATACAGCACATTCAGGGTTTCATCCAACTAACGAATGAGTGCCTACTGTATACCAGGAGCCAGGCCACTCCTGGAGAATACAAAAATGAGTGTGGCCTGTTTCTGCCCCTCATGAAGTTTGTGGTCTAGTAAGGAAGACAGATTAAAAACAGCCCCACAAGTTAAATATATACATGCTTAGTTGCCTCAGTGGTGTCCGACTCTATGTGACGCTATGGACTGTAGCCCTCAAGACTCCTCTGTCCATGGGATTCTCTGGGCAAGATTACTGGAGTGGGTTGCCATGCCCTGCTCCAGAGGAACTTCCTGACCCAGGGATCACACGCGCCCCTCTTAAGTCTGCATTAGCAGATAGGTGCTTTACCACTAGCACTGCGCATCTGCCCTAATGAAAGCATGTTCCAGCAACCTCTGTAGCACAAAGAGAGGAGTGATTAGGTCTAAGTATCAGGTGAGAGGGGCAAGGGTGCCGTCCAGGAGGAAAGAACGTCTGAATGGGTTTTGAAGGTATGCCCGCATTCACTGGGAATGTGGAGGGGTTTGGTGCGACCTGCACGGTTGGGTCATGGAGGGATATGTCACTGAAGGAGATCAGAGAAAAGGCTGAGAAGTGAAGGGGAAGGAAGGAACCCGAGCCTTATAGGATGATCTAAGCAGGGAAGGCTGCTGCTCTGAGAAGAGACTGCAGAAATAAGATGCTGGCAGAGCTGGGGGAAGGGAAGCCTGTGGGAGTTGTGGCTGGAGCCAAGTGTGGAGGGGTGGCAGCAAAGTGATGCCCACCACCCACAGGGGAGCTGGAGGCTGGGCCGGAGTGGCCTGTAAGATGTGAGTGCCCAGACAGAGCAAATTGCCCCAGGTGACCCTGGACTAGGACAGGCCCCACCTGGATCTGAGAGGTTGGCCCCAAGATCCTGCATGATGGACAGATTTAGTTGCCTTTGCACTGTTTGACCCAGGCTGCCTGATGCCAAGGGAACCAGGGAAATGGCAGGGCACTCAGGACTTGGCAAAGACTTGGCTTCAGCAGGGGCATGACCTTCAGTCATACCTACCCTCATGTGAAAGAATCTGGCACTTGGTTTGAATTTTTTAAGTCTTCCAAGAAGGTCTGAGGTCACTTGCTAAGTAATCAGAATCTCAAATTTATGATGCTACAATGGCTAGGAATGAAGGGACCTGAGGTTGGAGGTGTAAACTAATGTTGGCTCCAGTGGGGTGAGAGCCAGGCCATGATTTGAGCAAATATTCAGGAGTCAAGATGGTGTCATAAATGGGGCTCCTGATGTCTGGGTGTCCAAAGATTTGGGTTCTCACCTGGGTGAGCCTGGCCCCACCTAGGAGGTCCTACTCTCCTCTGCTGGAAAATGAAGGTGTCAAGCTCATGAGTAGATGATCCCTCAGTACTTTCAACTCCAGACATTTTTCCAACTCCATGCATCTTCCGCCCACCCGCTCACCTTGCTGTTGGCAAGAGTTAACTTTTAATGAGAAAAGAATTTCTCTCCGGAATATTGAGTATAATTAAAACTCTGCCGTGGGAAAAAAAAAAATCCTAGCAAACCACAGAGAGGACTAGAGGAAGTGACAATGTTAAAAAGACGACCCCCATTTCCCTCTCCCTGTGACATGGATTATTAAGTCAGGTTCAAAAAAGTTCCTATTAAATATTTAAATATTGCATTAAATATTCATCATCTCAAAAATTGCTTCCTAACAGATCCTTAGGTAAATATAACAATATTTGATCACAAAAGCTGCATGGCCTGACAGAGGCTCAGAGAGGGTGAGAATCTGGGGCATGGGGAATCCCACTCATGGGGAGGAGACTGGGCAAGAAGGACTGAGGCCTGGGGGCCCCCAGGTCAGCTGATGCAGTATGTGAGCATGAAGAGAAATGAAGCGAAATCCACAATCATGATCTTGTAGGATTAGCCGTTCAGGGGAAGCTGAGCCTGCGTTAGTGGGGTTCTCCTCTAGGGGGCGCCTCTGCAGGCTCCAGAGAAACATCTTCCGCCAGAAGTGGCCTCTTCCAGATGTGGGGTCCAGCTGTCGCACCCTGGGAGGTGCTGTGAAAAGAACTTCTGTTAAACTAGTGGCTGGGCTGGAAACGCTTAGGTCCCTTCTGGAAGCTGGGGGGGGTGATTTCA
>SJYA01002197.1:544802-555810 GCA_006410615.1 Neotragus moschatus | reverse complement strand
ACCCCCGCCCTCCTCCAGAGCAGAGACAGACGCTTACATAATGTTCTCTTGCAGATTGCACTCTTAGAATCTACAGGGCGGGCTTTCAGAAGGCGGGTTTCCAGGGCTGCAGATCACAGTATGTGCAGCCACCATGGGTGCCTGGACCGCCCAGAGCAGCTCAGCCCCTGGGCTCCACCCTGCGTGGGCCTCACCAGCACCAGCTGGCCACCCTCGCTGCCACGACACTGCCTGAGGGGGTCTGTACCCCACCCTGGAGGTACCAACTGCAGGACGCCCCTCCTTCTCCAAAGCTCAGGCTCCATGTCTCCTGAGGAATGTTTCCTCCTTTTGTCCTCTGCCCAAACAGCTATTCTAGAACATTCAGTGCCAGGATTGGGAGGCATAGAGAAATGGGAGGCCAAACTCCTTAGGAAGTTTTTCAAAGGGGCGGAAGGCCTCCATGCCATCTGCCTTCTCTGTGCAGACTCCTGGCATGGCTAGTGTAGGGGATTGAGTTTGGGCAGACCCTCAGCCCGCAGAGCTCCAGCATAAGGAGTCCCTGCCCCCAGACATCCCATGCTCCTCCCCTGCAACCCTGGTTTCCTCTGAGCCAGGTCCCAACAACAGGCTATTCCAGGTCCCTCTCCATTACCAGGCCAGGGCAGTCACAGGGCAAGGGGGTGGAGGGTCAGCAGAGAAAATATAGATGGTCACATCACACCCAGGAGGAGGGAACAGCCTTGCTGAACAGCCGAACCTTTCAGAAAGTGATGGAGAAGAGATGCAGAGAGGCAGGGCAGCTCGACTTTGGGGCTGAAATCGGACAGCAGGTGCTGGGCAGGGAGCCAGCCAGAGAGGGTGACCCAGCCCCCACCCCAGGACCGCAGTCCCAGAGGCTGGGTCAGCCTTGTCCGGCCCTCGCTGGAAATCCTAGCACTTCGAACAGAGCTTGGCATGCGTCGGTGCTCAGCTAGCGCGTATCAACTTGACAGGTGGCCTCACAGGTGGGTCGGTCTCTCCTCCATCCTCCGAAGTCCTGGAGCTGAGACAGTGGCACCGGGGAAGGGATGTACTGGGGTCCGTGCCCCGTGTCTGTGCTTGGGCTACTATTTTAGTTTGTGTTTTTTTTTTTAATTGAGGTGAAGCTCACAGAACTTAGAATGAACGGGTTTTTTAAATGTATTTATTTTTAATTGGAGGATAATTGCTTTACAATGCTGTGTTGGTTTCTGCCAAACATCAACATGAATCAGTACGTATCTCTCTTCCCTCTTGAAGCTCTCTGCCACCTCCCATCCCACCCCACCCCTCTAGGTTGTCACAGAGCACCCGGTTTGAGCTCCCTTTCATGCAGCAAGTCCCCACTGGCTGTCTGTTTTACACATGGTGACGTGTGTGTTTCAATGCTATTCTGTTCGTCCCACTCTCTCCTTCCCCTACTGTGTCCACAAGAATGAACCATTTTTACGTGGACAATTCTGAACCTACTCCATCCACAGTGTTGTGCAGTCAGGGCTTCTGTCTAGTTCCCAAACATCCCATTGCCCGCAGAGAAGCCCCTTACTCATCAGTGATCACTCCCCATCCTCCGTCCCCAGGCCCTGGTAAACACCCATCTGCTTTCTGACTATGGATTTGCCAGATCTGGATATTTCCTACAAAAGAGATCATTCAGTCTGTAACCTTTGGGGTCTGGTTCTCTGTCAGAGCACTGTTTGCGAGGTCCATCCGAGCTGTAACATGTATCCCCGTGTTGTTCCTTTTTATGGCCAAAGCACATTCTCCAGTGTGACTGTGCCGCGTCGTGCTTGTCTGTGCACCCACGGATGGCCACAGGACTGTTTCCATCTTTCGTGAAGAGCATTGCCATAAGCACGAGTGTGCACACGCTGGCTTGAGAACCTTTTCCAGTTCCCTGGGTACATATCTGCGAGTGGAATTGCTAGATCGTACGCTAATTCTATGTTTAACTTTTTGAGGAACAGGACAGTTTCTCTACAGAAACTTGACAGTTTCTCTAAGGTTCCGAGAGACGTTAGAATGCCTTGCAATCACCTGGTACGGCCGGGCTCCAAGGAAGCAGTGGACACTCACTATTCAAGGAGCTAGTATGGGCTGGCGGGTGCTGAGAAACGAGACGGAGTAAGCGGCGCCCAGCCCGCAGTGGGCAGGCGGTGAATAGGCCTTTATCCTGCAGGAGGGGCGGGCACCTCTGGATTCACAGTAGTGAAGGGACTGTTAGATTCTTACCTGTGGTGCAGGGGCTGGGGGGCTGTGAAGGCAGCCAGCTGAAGAAGTTCACACAGGCAGAGCAGAGGGGCTGACAGGAGGGAGCTGGCAGGTTTGGGGTGGGGTGATGGGCGAGGAGGGTTCTGTGGGGCCATTTCCGAGGTGTGCCCTGGGGGTCTGCTGGCCCTGCGCGGCCCCCTCAGCGCGGTGGTTCCTAAAGTGTGGGCAGCACTCTGACCAATAGTCTGGCCTTGGCCACCTTGCCCTCCTCCCTCCAGAGTAAAGGCAATGCCTGTAGAGCAGACTTATAGGCAGGAGACGGGGGTTGGCTGTGCGGGCAGAAGCCCCCACCTTATGAGAGAGAAGGAGAGGCAGACAGGAGTTTTGTCTGCCCTGGGGGCTGCTGTGGGGTCTTTGCTCCCCCAGGCCTCCCCCGACCCTGCGCCTGGCCCACATAGCCAGGCCCCAGCAAAGGAATGTGTCCTGGCATGTGATCTGTTCCATAAAAGTCAGAACAGCCCATCTTGAAGAAAACTGAGAATGTCAAGGGAAACCTGGACAGAATCCCAGAGGCTCTGGCTTTTCCCCTAGCCAAGTCTTAGCACTCACTCCTATGGGGCAGACTTCTGGCTCCAGGGCTCCGGAGTTCCTGACTCTGGCCCCTCCCTCTTCCATTTCCATTTTGGCCAGTTCTAGGAAGCTCAGCCTCTGCTGCTTATTTTAAAACGAGCCCTGAATATTTGTGGAAGTTGGAGAGAAATGATGAGGGTGATGCCTCCACACACAACCTGAGTGGGGGTCTCCACCATGTAGCTGCCCCAGCTGTTAGGGGCGCTGAGGGAGAGCCTCTGTGATCCCAGGGAAGAGGGCAGGTGAGATGTTATCTGTGTGGAAGAGCACCCTGAGATGGCAGGAGGTGGGCGTACCTGGGGAAACCGGGGGAACCTGTGTTTACTGAAGACCTCCTATGTGTCCATCACTGCACACACATTGTTATTTAATCCTCATTCAGTCCAACAAGAAGGAAATGGCAACCCACTCCAGTATTCTTGCCTGGAGAATCCCATGGACAGAGCAGGCTGGTGGGCTACGGTTCATAGGGTCACAAAGAGCCAGCCACAACTGAGCGATGGAGCACACATAGTCCAACAAGCCTGCAGGACTGGGGTCATTGTCTATCTGTCTTGCACTCACCAGGTCATTGAGATTCAAAGTCACCCAATCCACCCTGATCCCACCTCCACTTCACCCCACCCTAGTCCTTGTTTTATGACTCCAGACATACAGGTGAGTTTCCAACCCAGGTCTGGCGCTAGCACCCACGTCCTCCCCCAGATCATCCAAGCAAGATGTGGACCAGATCAAGAAATCAACGCTCAGGGAGACCAGTGGTGTAGGCAGTGTTCATAGGCTGCTAAATGCCACCATGGGGTTCTCCAGGCCAGAATACAGGAGTAGGTTACCATTTCCTTCTCCAGACCCTGATGCTGGGAAAGATTGAAGGCAAAAGGAGAAGAGGGTGACAGAGGATGAGATGGTCAGATAGCGTCACCAAGTCAATGGACATGAATTTGAGCAAAATCCAGAAGATAGTGGAGGGCAGAGGAGCCTGGTGTGCTGCAGTCCATGGGGTGGAAAAGAGTCAGACACGGCATAGTGACTGAACATCAACGAATGCCACTAGGGCAGGGGGCTCTGGGAGGCACTGAGAGCATCTTCAGTTCAGTCAAGTATTGGGGCTTCAGCTTCAGCATCAGTCCTTTCAATGAATATTCAGGACTGATTTCCTTTAGGACTGACTGGTTTGATCTCCTTGCAATCCAAGGGACTCTCAAGAATTTTCTCCAGTGCCACAGTTCAAAAGCATCAATTCTTCAGCACTCAGCTTTCTTTATGGTCCAGCTCTTACATCCATACATGATTACTGGAAAAACCATAGCTTTGACTAGATGGACCTTTGTCGGCAAAGTAATGTCTCTGCTTTTTAATATGCTGTCTAGGTTCATCATAGCTTTTCTTCCGAGGAGCAAGTGTCTTTTAATTTCAGATGGCTGCAGTCACCATCTGCAATGATTTTGGAACCCAAGAAAATAAAGTCTCTCACTGTTTCCGTTGCTTCCCCATCTATTTGCCATGAAGTGATGGGACCAGATGTCATGATCTTAGTTTTCTGA
This sequence comes from Neotragus moschatus, assembly GCA_006410615.1. Lineage (NCBI taxonomy): Eukaryota > Metazoa > Chordata > Mammalia > Artiodactyla > Bovidae > Neotragus > Neotragus moschatus. Next base: position 551,425 of record SJYA01002197.1, on the reverse strand, counting down.
ATGTTGAGTTTTAAGTCAGCTTTTTCACACTCCTCTTTCACTGTTATCAAGAGGCTCTTTAGTTCCTCTTCACTTTCTGCCATAAGGGTGGTGTCATCTACATATCTGATACGTATTGATATTTCTCCAGGCCATCTTGATTCCAGCTTATACTTCATCTAGCTCAGCATTTCTCATGATGTACTCTGCATATAAGTTAAATAAGTAGGGTGACAATATATAGCCTTGACTTACTCCTTTCCCAATTTGGAACCAGTCCATTGTTCCATGTCTGGTTCTAACTGTTGCTTCTTGACTTGCATATAGATTTCTCAGGAGGCAGGTAAGATGGTCTGGTATTCTCATCTCTTAAAGAGTTTTCCATTGTGTGTTGTGATCCACACAGTCAAAGGCTTTTGTGTAGTCAATGAAACAGAAGTAGATGTTTTTCTGGAACTCTCTTGCTTTTTCGATGATCCAACAGATGTTGGCAATTTGATCTCTGGTTCCTCTGCCTTTTCTAAATGCACCTGGAACATATGGAAGTTCTCGGTTCATGTACTATTGAAGCCTCTCTTGGAGAATTTTGAGCATTACTTTGCTAGCTTATGAGATGAGTGCAACTGTGTTGTAGTTTGAACATTCTTTGGCATTGCCTTTCTTTGGCATTGGAATGNTGGTTCCTCTGCCTTTTCTAAATGCACCTGGAACATATGGAAGTTCTCGGTTCATGTACTATTGAAGCCTCTCTTGGAGAATTTTGAGCATTACTTTGCTAGCTTATGAGATGAGTGCAACTGTGTTGTAGTTTGAACATTCTTTGGCATTGCCTTTCTTTGGCATTGGAATGAAAACTGACCTTTTCTAGTCATGTGACCACTGCTGAGTGTTCCAAATTTACTGGCATATTGAGTGCAGCACTTTCACAGCATCATCTTTTAGGATTTGGAATAGCTCAACTGGAATTCCATCACCTCCACTCGCTTTGTTCGTAGTGATGCTTCCTAAGGCCCACTTGACTTCACATTCCAGGATATCTGGCTCTAGGTGAGTGATCACACCATCATGGTTATCTGGGTCATGAAGATCTGTTTTGTACAGTTCTTCTGTGTATTGTTGCCACCTTTTCTTAATATCTTCTGCTTCTGTTAGGTCCATAGACGTCCTCAGCACACTTGTTTCCAGGGGCCAGGATGTGGTTGAGCTCGCCTTGCTCGGTGGGTCCCTCAGCTTCCTATGGGCCCAACTCCCTGCCCATCCCGGCGGCTCTCTTCGGCCAGATCCAGCCGTTGGTGTGACTCTGATTTGTGAGCATTTCTGACACTGCCCCTGATCCATCTCCTGATGCTGAGAGCTCCTTCCACAGCTGGGCGCTGCCCCACTGCCCTCTCTCTTTTGTAGGAATGTTTTGTGAACTTGAGAAAAAACCAGGAAAGGACCAGTTCCCTCTGTCCAGCCCATTAATTCTGCTTTCTCAGGCCCGAATTAACCTTGGCAAGGCTTTGAGAGGAGAGAGTAATTCTAACCTTAAAAATCTGCTGATTAAAGCTGGTTTCAGGAATTCGATTCCACTTAATGTCTTGGCAGGGAGCCCAGCCTTGCATTAACATAGCCAGACAGAGTCCTGGCGTTTTCCTCCAGCTTCATAATAAACAAAACCCCATCGGCTGCTTTACGCAAGAATTCCTTGCCTGGACTCCCTGGCTGCGAGTGGCTGCATGTGTTGAAGGGAGCCCTGGGTACTAGGATGGTGTCACGGGTGCCTGGATGGGGCGGTGCTGGGAGCTGAGTTTTAGCAGGCTCCAGAGTGAAGCGGTAATTACAGCCAACGTGCCAGCCCTGCATGTGCTGAGCAGGGCAGTCGTCAGAGGGCCGTTCGAGTTTTAGACAGCTCTTAACATCTGAATGTCTTCTGGGGGCTGTGGGGTGAGGTCCCGGTGTCCTCCCTTCTGAAAACAGGGGACCAAGGCACGCAAGATGAGACAGGCAAGGCCAGCTATCCGGGAATGCACATGGAAAACTTCCAGCATCGTGGATGCAGCCCCCAGCCCCCCCACCCCGAGAGGCTCAGTGACCCTCCCCGCTAGTCACCACAGAGTCTAAAACTGGCAAAATCCAGTTATGATGTGTCAAGCTAAACAGATTGTTGGGCAAGGGGAATACCAGCCAGACCGAGAATTCCTCCTAGGAGTTCATTTCCCTCATCAGGGTCCCCACTCAGCGCAGGTGGGGGCCCGTAGGCAATGCGGGGGCTCTGAAACCACTGGTGGAAAGCAGTGGGGAGGGGACGAAGGGACAGAGCAGGGGAAGGAGGCCGTGATCAGTGTAAACCACGTTCCGGATCCGTTCCAGCCAGCTGGCTGGGCTCCAAGAAACAGGTCTCAGCAATGCACTTTGATGAGAGAGAGGAAATTTCACTTTATTTATTTATTATTTATGCCCAGTACTCTTAGGAAGTATTTGGGATAAAAAAAAAAAGCCCAGACACAGTGAAACAGGCTAAAAGAACAGGAACTTCAGAGTGGGAAGGTAACCAGATCAGAGTATGGAGAGAGAGAGAGAGAGAGAGAGAGAGGGAGAAAGAGACAGGGAGGCGTTCCTGCTGCTGCTGGCCGGGTGTGGGGTGCTGCCCGGCGCACCCAGTAGGAAAAGAGGTGAATGAACACCCTCGTGGGGGCCCTGGGGGCCAGGTGCCAGAAGGGACTTCTGAGACACAGAAATGCCCTGGGTGACCTGGCTTCCCAAAGCAGTTTGACAAATGCTGGGGACGGGGAGAAGGAGAGGAGACCACAGACCCAGCTCAGAGTCCTCAGGAGACGGGAAGGGGGGCAGGTGAGAGCGGCCAAATACCTGGACAGACCCCAGCAGGGGCTCTACCCTTGGGGTCACATATGGGAACAGACGCTGGTACAGACCACAGAGGGTTAAACCCACGGCCCCCTCCCACCTGCCCTGGTCTCCAGCTGGAGATTCATGACTCAGATCAACTCCTTCTCTAAATCCAAATTTACCTTATTATCAATTTTTAGCCATTATTCCATTTTATGCCCACTAATTTATTAATCCTGGAAACCCCCAAAAACAATAAAGCTGAGGCTCTGAGGGATTTTATTTATATCTTTAAACATGGTTTTTATGCCTTTTTATCTAAAAATTCATTTAATTTTTATCACCCTCCTCACTCATGTCGTGGTTAGGCTGCAGCGGCTCAATTTAGATGGGTTCCTCCCGCAAATGCTCAGCCTCCCCGTGGGAAGGCGGCCCAGGTGAGCGGAGGCAGGTGGGTTTGATGCTGCGAGGTAGCCCTAGGTCAGGACCGTCTCCTCTCCAGTCCCTGGAAAAGGCCAGCAGTGAGGGGACTTCCTGGAACACACAGCATCCCTTCATCTCATATCTCTACCCCTCACTTCCTCTTCAGGTTCCTTTATAGCTACTGAAAGGGCCTGTGCTGTGAAGATGGCCTAGAACTTTCCAGAATGAAAACTGAGCACCTTTCTCCAAGATCCACTGCCTGTGTTTCTCGCCACTCCCCACCCAGAGCCAGGGTCCGTGAAGCCTAAAGTGGGGATGGGAGGCACTGCCTCCCTCCTTGCCCCCAGGCTACAGCCCCCCTGTCCTCCCCCCAACAGAGCCCCACCTGGAGGGTCTCCATGGTACTTTCTTCTTGCCCAAGGTGCCACCCCCCCATCCTATGTGCCCTCCTCTGAACTCCTCCAGTGCAGGTGCCTGGGGGAGGGTGGGGGTATCTCTCCTGTCTCCAGGGACTAGGGGCCACAGGCACTTCCTGCAGGACAATGGGGTGAGGTCGCACATGCGCTGGGCCTGCCAGGCAATACCCTGTTCTCTCCTGCATGCTGCCCATCTGGGCGGGGTAGCAGTTTGTTGTCCCCACATCAGTTTCTCTCTGCCCCCCAATCCCCCCAGCTCCAAGGACACACCCTGTGACCCTGGACAAGGTGTTGACATCTCTGAGACGCCATTTGCACATCTGCACACAGGGGTTTGGGTTCTGAGAGGTGCCATCAGAGAGCGTCTTAGGAGAGGCGTGGGGCTGGAGGCCCAGTCAATGATGATCTAATATTCCAGATCTCTCCTGTCACCCAACCCCGGAGGCCAAATCAGACTGCAATCCATTTAGCTCAAACTAATTTTAAAGCAATTCGCTATTTAACAAGTTCTGAGGCCCTGTGCTTTTGCAGGCAGCCTGCGAATTGAATCCTTTAGTCTAATCTTAGATTAATAGAAACCAAATCCTCTCTCTCAACCACAAGACTGAAGGTCCTGGAGGCAAGGGTGCAGGCCAGGCCCAGAGCAGACAATATGGAGTGTGGTTTACACTCCCTCCTAATACATGGGAGCCAAGGCCCAGCCCAACCCAGGTGACTTTCGAGTGTGGCCATCGCCATATCAGACACCGGAACTGGAAAATTCATCTGCCCTGCCTGGAATATTCTGGATGAATGGCTCTGCCCTGTCGTTGCTTGAGAGCAGGATGAAATCTTCATCTCAGCGGACTGTCCCTTCCCTTCTATTATCTCTTTTCCTTCTGCCACCTTTACATCACGTGAGCACGCTCAGTCACTTCACTTGTGTCTGACTCTTTGCGACCCCACGGACTGGAGCCTGCCAGGCTCCTCTCTCCATGGGATTCTCCTGGCAAGAATACCGGAGTGGGTTGCCATGCCCTCCTCCAGGGGATCTTCCCCTTCCAGGGATCAAACCCGTGTCTTCCGCATCTCCTGCATTGGCAGGTGGATTCTTTCCCTGCTGAGTCACCTGGGAAGCCCCTTTACCATGATGCATCTTAAATCTCTTCATCTTTGTCATGTGTGCATCAGATTCAAGTGTGAGAAAAACCAGGCACTTAAAATCTGTACTCTGATTCCCTTGTGGAGATATTTGTCTCCCCAGGGAGAGACAGGCAAAGCCACTGGGGAACCTGAGACCAGGCAACTGAGGAGGCATGTGGGCCACAAGGCTAACCCAGCTCTCTCTCCTGCCCCCGCTGGTGGCCTGGCTGCTGGGGGCTAGTGCAGGACTGTTTGCAGAGGAGGTGGCAGGGGGACCCTCATAGGGAGGATTGTTGTCCTTCAGTCGCTCAGTCGTGTCCAACTCTTTTGTGACCTCATGGGCTGTAGCCCACCAGCCTTATCTGTCCATGGAATTTCCCAGGCAAGAATACTGAAGTGGGTAGCCATTCCCTTCCCCAGGGGTCTTCCTGACCAGGGATCAAACCTGCACCTCATGCACTGGCAGGTGGATTCTTTACAGCTGAGCCACCTGGGAAGCCCCATAAAGACGATTAGAGATGGCGATTAGCTGTAAACACCCTAGTCTCGAGACACAGTAGGTATTATCTCTATGTTAAAGGAGACTTTGGTGGGTAGATGGGAGGCAGAGGGAGAAGCTGGGGAGTCCAGCTTCTGGGGAGCTTTTCTGTGTTGAACACAGGGACTCAGGGATTCACTCACTGTGAGCACCAACCATCAAACATTCCAGCTCCCCAAAGTGGAGCTGCCCCCAACACCCCAGCCTCCACTTCTTCCCCTAGACCACAGCTTCTCCAAATCTTGGGTCCAGGGATCCCAGGTTCCAGGGGGCCCCACTGAACATCTCTGAACTGGGCCCCTGCTCATGTTCTCTGAACCTCAGGGTCCAATAGAACTTTCTGTGACAATGGGGAGCCACTGACTCCTGTGAGCACTTGAAATGAGCCTAGTGCCAAGGAACTGGAATTTCTAATTTCTAGTTTATTTCATTCTACATAATTTGAATTTGAACAAATTCTCCTAACTGTGATGCCCTCCTCTAGATGCTGCTGCTAAGTCGCGTCAGTCGTGTCCGACTCTGTACGACCCCATAGACGGCAGCCCACCAGGCTCCCCTGTCCCTGAGATTCTCCAGGCAAGAACACTGGAGTGGGTTGCCATTGCCTTCTCCAATGCATGAAAGTGAAAAGCGAAAGTGAAATCATTCAGTCATGTCCGACTCTTAGCAACCCCATGGACTGCAGCCCACCAGGCTCCTCTGTACATGGGACTTTCCAGGCAAGAATACTGGAGCGGGGTGCCATTGCCTTCTCCCTCTCTTGATGCTAGGGATGTGCATTCCCACAGTCCACAGAATAAGATTCTGGGCTCGAGTTTCCCCAGAGGAGGCGGTCAAGAGCAGGCTTTGGCTTTGGGGGTTCCCTGCCTCCTGAGGGAGGGGCCCCCAAAGAGCAGAATGCAAAGGTCTTGCCCAAAGAAGAAATTTCATAGGTGATCAAGGCCATGGGGATGAAAAGCAGCTTCACCTCTCCAGTCCTACTCTGGCTACTTTCAGCTGCCCTTACTTTATTTCATTGAATTCTGCGTAGTTCATAAAATGAAGATGCTTGATCAGGAGAGGAAGCGTTGTTCTCACTGAACACCTGTTACATGCCAGGACATCCTCCATGCCAAGCACAGTGCCCCAGTGTCTGTTGATCTCACACTTAGGTGATGCGTGTCTCACTCTGGTCCCCAAAACACACTTCTACAACTGAGTCCAGTTTGAAAGGCAATCAGGTCCTCTGAGCTTCCAGTGGACGATGCTGGGAGGTGTAATATATTCAGTTTTTGTTGCTGTTCAGTTGCTAAGTCATGTCTGACTCTGCAGCTGCA
>SJYA01002197.1:269493-544726 GCA_006410615.1 Neotragus moschatus | reverse complement strand
GAGAAAGAGACAGGGAGGCGTTCCTGCTGCTGCTGGCCGGGTGTGGGGTGCTGCCCGGCGCACCCAGTAGGAAAAGAGGTGAATGAACACCCTCGTGGGGGCCCTGGGGGCCAGGTGCCAGAAGGGACTTCTGAGACACAGAAATGCCCTGGGTGACCTGGCTTCCCAAAGCAGTTTGACAAATGCTGGGGACGGGGAGAAGGAGAGGAGACCACAGACCCAGCTCAGAGTCCTCAGGAGACGGGAAGGGGGGCAGGTGAGAGCGGCCAAATACCTGGACAGACCCCAGCAGGGGCTCTACCCTTGGGGTCACATATGGGAACAGACGCTGGTACAGACCACAGAGGGTTAAACCCACGGCCCCCTCCCACCTGCCCTGGTCTCCAGCTGGAGATTCATGACTCAGATCAACTCCTTCTCTAAATCCAAATTTACCTTATTATCAATTTTTAGCCATTATTCCATTTTATGCCCACTAATTTATTAATCCTGGAAACCCCCAAAAACAATAAAGCTGAGGCTCTGAGGGATTTTATTTATATCTTTAAACATGGTTTTTATGCCTTTTTATCTAAAAATTCATTTAATTTTTATCACCCTCCTCACTCATGTCGTGGTTAGGCTGCAGCGGCTCAATTTAGATGGGTTCCTCCCGCAAATGCTCAGCCTCCCCGTGGGAAGGCGGCCCAGGTGAGCGGAGGCAGGTGGGTTTGATGCTGCGAGGTAGCCCTAGGTCAGGACCGTCTCCTCTCCAGTCCCTGGAAAAGGCCAGCAGTGAGGGGACTTCCTGGAACACACAGCATCCCTTCATCTCATATCTCTACCCCTCACTTCCTCTTCAGGTTCCTTTATAGCTACTGAAAGGGCCTGTGCTGTGAAGATGGCCTAGAACTTTCCAGAATGAAAACTGAGCACCTTTCTCCAAGATCCACTGCCTGTGTTTCTCGCCACTCCCCACCCAGAGCCAGGGTCCGTGAAGCCTAAAGTGGGGATGGGAGGCACTGCCTCCCTCCTTGCCCCCAGGCTACAGCCCCCCTGTCCTCCCCCCAACAGAGCCCCACCTGGAGGGTCTCCATGGTACTTTCTTCTTGCCCAAGGTGCCACCCCCCCATCCTATGTGCCCTCCTCTGAACTCCTCCAGTGCAGGTGCCTGGGGGAGGGTGGGGGTATCTCTCCTGTCTCCAGGGACTAGGGGCCACAGGCACTTCCTGCAGGACAATGGGGTGAGGTCGCACATGCGCTGGGCCTGCCAGGCAATACCCTGTTCTCTCCTGCATGCTGCCCATCTGGGCGGGGTAGCAGTTTGTTGTCCCCACATCAGTTTCTCTCTGCCCCCCAATCCCCCCAGCTCCAAGGACACACCCTGTGACCCTGGACAAGGTGTTGACATCTCTGAGACGCCATTTGCACATCTGCACACAGGGGTTTGGGTTCTGAGAGGTGCCATCAGAGAGCGTCTTAGGAGAGGCGTGGGGCTGGAGGCCCAGTCAATGATGATCTAATATTCCAGATCTCTCCTGTCACCCAACCCCGGAGGCCAAATCAGACTGCAATCCATTTAGCTCAAACTAATTTTAAAGCAATTCGCTATTTAACAAGTTCTGAGGCCCTGTGCTTTTGCAGGCAGCCTGCGAATTGAATCCTTTAGTCTAATCTTAGATTAATAGAAACCAAATCCTCTCTCTCAACCACAAGACTGAAGGTCCTGGAGGCAAGGGTGCAGGCCAGGCCCAGAGCAGACAATATGGAGTGTGGTTTACACTCCCTCCTAATACATGGGAGCCAAGGCCCAGCCCAACCCAGGTGACTTTCGAGTGTGGCCATCGCCATATCAGACACCGGAACTGGAAAATTCATCTGCCCTGCCTGGAATATTCTGGATGAATGGCTCTGCCCTGTCGTTGCTTGAGAGCAGGATGAAATCTTCATCTCAGCGGACTGTCCCTTCCCTTCTATTATCTCTTTTCCTTCTGCCACCTTTACATCACGTGAGCACGCTCAGTCACTTCACTTGTGTCTGACTCTTTGCGACCCCACGGACTGGAGCCTGCCAGGCTCCTCTCTCCATGGGATTCTCCTGGCAAGAATACCGGAGTGGGTTGCCATGCCCTCCTCCAGGGGATCTTCCCCTTCCAGGGATCAAACCCGTGTCTTCCGCATCTCCTGCATTGGCAGGTGGATTCTTTCCCTGCTGAGTCACCTGGGAAGCCCCTTTACCATGATGCATCTTAAATCTCTTCATCTTTGTCATGTGTGCATCAGATTCAAGTGTGAGAAAAACCAGGCACTTAAAATCTGTACTCTGATTCCCTTGTGGAGATATTTGTCTCCCCAGGGAGAGACAGGCAAAGCCACTGGGGAACCTGAGACCAGGCAACTGAGGAGGCATGTGGGCCACAAGGCTAACCCAGCTCTCTCTCCTGCCCCCGCTGGTGGCCTGGCTGCTGGGGGCTAGTGCAGGACTGTTTGCAGAGGAGGTGGCAGGGGGACCCTCATAGGGAGGATTGTTGTCCTTCAGTCGCTCAGTCGTGTCCAACTCTTTTGTGACCTCATGGGCTGTAGCCCACCAGCCTTATCTGTCCATGGAATTTCCCAGGCAAGAATACTGAAGTGGGTAGCCATTCCCTTCCCCAGGGGTCTTCCTGACCAGGGATCAAACCTGCACCTCATGCACTGGCAGGTGGATTCTTTACAGCTGAGCCACCTGGGAAGCCCCATAAAGACGATTAGAGATGGCGATTAGCTGTAAACACCCTAGTCTCGAGACACAGTAGGTATTATCTCTATGTTAAAGGAGACTTTGGTGGGTAGATGGGAGGCAGAGGGAGAAGCTGGGGAGTCCAGCTTCTGGGGAGCTTTTCTGTGTTGAACACAGGGACTCAGGGATTCACTCACTGTGAGCACCAACCATCAAACATTCCAGCTCCCCAAAGTGGAGCTGCCCCCAACACCCCAGCCTCCACTTCTTCCCCTAGACCACAGCTTCTCCAAATCTTGGGTCCAGGGATCCCAGGTTCCAGGGGGCCCCACTGAACATCTCTGAACTGGGCCCCTGCTCATGTTCTCTGAACCTCAGGGTCCAATAGAACTTTCTGTGACAATGGGGAGCCACTGACTCCTGTGAGCACTTGAAATGAGCCTAGTGCCAAGGAACTGGAATTTCTAATTTCTAGTTTATTTCATTCTACATAATTTGAATTTGAACAAATTCTCCTAACTGTGATGCCCTCCTCTAGATGCTGCTGCTAAGTCGCGTCAGTCGTGTCCGACTCTGTACGACCCCATAGACGGCAGCCCACCAGGCTCCCCTGTCCCTGAGATTCTCCAGGCAAGAACACTGGAGTGGGTTGCCATTGCCTTCTCCAATGCATGAAAGTGAAAAGCGAAAGTGAAATCATTCAGTCATGTCCGACTCTTAGCAACCCCATGGACTGCAGCCCACCAGGCTCCTCTGTACATGGGACTTTCCAGGCAAGAATACTGGAGCGGGGTGCCATTGCCTTCTCCCTCTCTTGATGCTAGGGATGTGCATTCCCACAGTCCACAGAATAAGATTCTGGGCTCGAGTTTCCCCAGAGGAGGCGGTCAAGAGCAGGCTTTGGCTTTGGGGGTTCCCTGCCTCCTGAGGGAGGGGCCCCCAAAGAGCAGAATGCAAAGGTCTTGCCCAAAGAAGAAATTTCATAGGTGATCAAGGCCATGGGGATGAAAAGCAGCTTCACCTCTCCAGTCCTACTCTGGCTACTTTCAGCTGCCCTTACTTTATTTCATTGAATTCTGCGTAGTTCATAAAATGAAGATGCTTGATCAGGAGAGGAAGCGTTGTTCTCACTGAACACCTGTTACATGCCAGGACATCCTCCATGCCAAGCACAGTGCCCCAGTGTCTGTTGATCTCACACTTAGGTGATGCGTGTCTCACTCTGGTCCCCAAAACACACTTCTACAACTGAGTCCAGTTTGAAAGGCAATCAGGTCCTCTGAGCTTCCAGTGGACGATGCTGGGAGGTGTAATATATTCAGTTTTTGTTGCTGTTCAGTTGCTAAGTCATGTCTGACTCTGCAGCTGCAGGGACTGCAGCACACCAGGCTTCCCTCTCCATCACCAACTCCCAGAGCCTGCTCAAACTCATGTCCATTGAGTTGGTGATGCCATCCAACCATTTCATCCTCTGTCATCCCCTTCTCCTGCCTTCAGTCTTTTCCAGCATCAGGGTCTTTTCCTCCAAGTCAGTTCTTCACTTCAGGTGGCCAAAGTATTGGAGCTTCAGCTTCAACAACAGTCCTTCCAATGATTATTTAGGACTGATTTCCTTTAGGATGGACTGGTTTGATATTCTAGCAGTCCCAGGGACTCTCAAGAGTCTTCTCCAGTGCCATAGTTTGGAAGCATCAATTCTTCTCAGCCTTCTTTATGGTCCAACTCACATCCATATGTGACTATTAGAAAAGTCATAGCTTTGACTATTTGGATCCTCATTGGTAAAATGATGTCTCTTCTTTCTAACACACTGTCTAGGTTTGTCATAGCTTTCCTTCCAAGGAGCAAATGTCTTTTAATTTCATGGCTACAATCATTTTGGAGCACAAGAAAAGAAAATCTGGTTGCACTTTTTCCATTCTACTTGTCATGAAGTGATAGGACTGGATGCCTAGTTTTTTGAATGTTGAGTTTCAATCCAGCTTCTTCACTCTCTCACCCTCATCAAGAGTTCCTCTTCACTTTCTGCCAGTAGAGTGATACTGTCTGCATATCTGAGATTGTTGACGTTTCTCCTGGCAGTCTTGATCCCAGCTTGTAATTCATCCAGCCTGGCATTTTTCGTGATGTACTCTGCATAAATTAAATAACAGAGGTGACAATATACACCCTTGTTGTACTCCTTTCCCAGTTTTGAACCAGTCCATTGTTCCATGTCCAATTCTAATTGTTGATTCTTGACCCATATACAGATTTCTCAGGAGACAAGTAAAGTGATCTGTACTCCCATCTCTTTAAGAATTTTCAACGGTTTGTTGTGATCCACACAGTCAAAGGCTAAGTATGATCAATGAAGCAGAAGTAGAGGTTTTTCTGGTATTTCCTTGTTGTCTCCACGATCCAATAAATGTTTGCAATTTGAGCTCTGGTTCCTCTGCCTCTTTGAACTCCAGTTTGTAGATCTGGAAGTTCTCAGTTCACATACTGCTGAAGCCCATCTTGAAGGATTTTGAGCATAACCTTGCTAGTGTGTGAAGTGAGTGCAATTGTACAGTAGTTGAAACATTCTTTGACATTGCCTTTCTTTGGGATTGAAATGGAAAATTAACCTTTTTTAGGTTTCCATCATGGTTATCTGGGTCATTAAGACCTTTTTTGTGTGTATTTCTTCTGTGTAGTCTTGCCATCTCTTCTTAATCTCTTCTGCTTCTGTTAGGTCCTTACTGTTTCTGTCATTTATCATGCCCATCCTTCATGAATGTTCCTTTGATATCTCTAGTTTTCTTGAAGCTATCTCATATCTTTTCAATTCTATTGTTTTCCTCTATTTCTTTGCATTGTTCATTTAAGACAGGCTTCTTATCTCTCCTTGCTATTCTCTGGAACCCTGCACTCAGTTGAGTTTATCTTTTCCTTTCTCCCTTGCCTGTCACATCTCTTCTTTCCTCAGCTATTTGTAGAATCTCCTTAAACAACCACTTTGCCTTCTTGCATTTCTTTTTTTTTTTTGGTATGGTTTTGGTCAAAAAAAAAACCCTCCATAACCTCTTGTTATGAACCTCCATCCATAGATATTCAGGCACTCTACCAGGTCTACTCCCTTGAATCTGCTCATCATCTCCACTGTATAATCATAGGGATTTGATTTAGGTCATACCTGAATGGCCTAGTAGTTTTCCCTACTTTCTTCAATATAAGCCGAATTTTGCAATACCGAGCTGATGATCTGAGGCACAGTCACCTCCAGGTCTTGTTGTTGCTGACTGTATAGAGCTCCATCTTCAGCTGCAAAAAAACATAATCAATTTGATTTCAGTATTGATCATCTGGTGATGCCCATGTGTAGAGTCGTCTCTTGGGTTGTTGGAAAGGGTGTTTGCTATGACCAATGCATTCTCTTGACAAAATTCTGTTAGCCTTTGCACTGCTTCATTTTTTACTCCAAGGCTAAACTTGCCCGTTATTCCAGGTATCTCTTGACTTCCTACTTTTGCATCCCAATCCCCTATAATGAAGAAGATATCTTTTTTGGTGTTAATTCTAGAAGGTCTTGTGGGTCTTCATAGAATTGGTCAACTTTAGCTTTTTTGGCATCAGTGGTTGGGGCATAGAGTTGGATTACTCTGATGTTAAAGAGTGGTCTTTTTTTTTTTTTTTTTAATGGTTGGGAAAAAATCCAGAGAAGAATGATATTCATGACAGGTGAAAATTATGCAAAATTCAAATTCCAGTGTCCATAAATAAAGTTTGGGGACACATTCATTATCTGTTGTCTAAGCTGCTTTTGCCCCCTAGAATATAGCTGAGCAGTGATAGCAGAGACCACCTGACTCACAAGGCTGAGGATATCTACTTCTGGCCCTTTGCAGAAAGTCTGCCAATCCCTGCGATAGGTGAGCTGCTGATGAGAACGCTGGCTGGCAGAGGGGCTGTCTAATACCCTGAGGCACAGCCCACCTCCCCTGCTGCCCCCTGTCTCCAGAGGGGTCATTTCCAGGGATTCCTGCCACTGGCTGTGTCAGGAGAGTCTCTGTGGAGGAGGGAGGTCCGAGATCGACTCAGGAGGGGTGGACTTTGTGCAGGAGAGGACGGAGCCCACCCTGGGGTGTGGGACTGTACACGGGAACATGTGGAAGTGGGAAGCTCTGGGTTGGCTTGCGAACAGCGAGTCAACCATTTTCTAGAGCAGAAGCCAAGAGTGGAAGAAACCATGGGGGGTAGGAGGAGCTGAGCTCCTGTTGGAGAGAAACAGTTGCAGACAGAGACGGAGAAGCAGCCTTTGAGAGCTAGACGGGAAGGGGGCCCACCCTCCAGTCCCCATGCCCACCAATAAACATCTCACCACCTGAGACATTCCCTACTTGGTCCACTGAGGCCACTGGATGTTGAGCCCTGGTGGACCGTCTGGCACCTGTGGGACCCCCGGCAGCTGAGTCTGTTGGGAAAAAAAAATCCCTTTGAGGAGATTTGAGGCTGACACTGCCTTCAGAAACATTCCTTTCCAAAACATATATTTCGAAGTGAAGGGAGTTCTTGTCTGCTATTGGTTTCCCCTGTAATTGTATCTTTCCTCTTTATTGAAGAAAAAAAGAAAGAAAGAAAAAAAAAAAAAAACAGCCTATACTGTCACACAAGCAATTTTGAATATTTAAGAAAAAAACTCTTCCTTGCTCAACTGCCATGTGAAAAGGAAGCTGTCATACCTTAATTTTTCGAATATAACTAATTTGAACATCACTTTCATCTAAAGGGCAATGTTTGCCTGCATTTCCTATAAATAGCTAGTTGTTTTCTCTTTTTCTTTCCTTGTTTTATGTGCTGCACATAAACAAGGGGCCCAGTGTGTCCTTTCCTGCAAACACCCCCACACCCGTCCCTTGCGCTCACACATACACACACACACACACATAGACATGCACAGTCAGCAGCACCCACCAGCCCCAGATGGAACTCTCCCCCACCTCATCATGTCACAGCTCCCAAATGCAAACCTCAACCCAGGGACCACCCCCGGGGACGCCCAGAGCCTGATCAAAAAGCACCAGGAGCTGGTACTACACAGAAGACTACAGAAAAGCACGATGGCTCTTTTGATTAGTGGTTAAAGGAGTGGATTTGATATGCTATGTGCAGTTAATCCATGATTGGCTTGGGGATGACTCTGTCATGCGGACTGAAAACGGGCAGGAAGGCTGCAGCTTGAGGATGATGGCGACCATGGGAACTGGCCAGGGAGCCTGGACCAGGATGGGGCCATGGGTGGTTTGGAGTTGCAAGGTGTATAGGCATGCAGTGAGGTGGCCTGGCATGGCACGTACCTGCTGGTCAGAGAATCTGTGAATTCACACCTTGTCTGCTCCACCTACCTGAGCCAGCAGGCACGGCTCTGTGCTGCCTAAACCAGCTTGAGTGGATAGACTCCACTCCTGGGCATCCCACACCATTCCTAGGCTGAGGACATGGGGATTTCTACTGCCAGCCCAGATCCAGAGCTCGACAACCTTCTGCTTTCTGTGTATCTTCTCTTGGGGGTCTTACGAGCTCCTCAGAATGTCCAGTAGAAATGTGAAATCAGCCCTCACAGCTGCCCAGGAGACAGAGAGAGGACGGTGCCCACTTTGCAGCCGGGCTGGAGGAGAGCCCTCCCAGCAGGTGGATGGCAGGTCTCCCCCCCATAAGCAGGATGCCTTGCTCTGAAATCCATCCCTTGCTAGCCCTAGTTCACTAAGACCAGGCACTAGAAGCCTCCCTCCAGACAGCTCTCCAACACTTATCAGTTTTCCTTGAAAACTAGCCCCCCATTTTTTAATAGTATTTATTTGAGTGCACCAAGTCTTAGCTGCAACATGTGAGGTCTTTCAGATGTGGCATGCAGAATCTAGTTCTCTGATCAGGGATCGAACCCAGACCCCCCTGCATTGTGAACTCAGAGTCTTAACCACTGGACTGCCAGGGAAGTCTTCACAAGCAGAAATTAAACATGTGTTGTCTCTGGGTCTTGCCCTGCACCAGGCTGTCGAGACCAATGTTCTGAGGGTACTGTTTGGGGGAACTATGGGCCACCTTCATTGAAAGGTCCTGCCTGCCAGGAAATACAGATAGACAAGTCAGCTATGGAGTGACTGGTGTGCTAGGCAGGGCAACACTGTCCGACAGGACTGTCTGATGCCTTCAGGCTTCTTGAGTCCTTGGGGCTCCCTGGGGAGCTTCCTCCCTCGATGCCATTTGACGTAGCTGCTCTTGTCCAGGGTGTCTCTCTCCCACCTTTCTAAGATCGAGCTTCTCATCTGCGGAGACCAGAGATATCAGATCACCAGGGTGGTTGGAGTAACATCTAAAAATAGACTAACTAGGTTCTGAGTGAGGCCCCGAGGGTTCCTCTGATTAAAATGCATGAGCCTTGATGTAGAAACAGCGATTTTTCTTTTTAACATCACTCTGTTTATTGGATGGTTCTGGATGGTTCAGGATAGGGGAGGGTGCCCAAGAGGGGAGTGCTGGGATGGCTGGGGAGAGGGGCGGTGCTCTCATGGGAAGGAAACACAGTAGGTGTTTGGTAAACTCTCAGTGATTACCTAACACTTGGTGCAAGGATGCTGCAGACCAACCCAGACAGAATGCAGTTAATGGAGGGGCAGATGGTGCTGCAAACGGCCATGCTCTTTTCAAGTTCAAAGAAAAGCAGTGGAAAGAGAAAGAGACAGGTGAAGAGGGGCAGGCGTTGCAAACTCTCGAGAGGATGAACAGTGCAAAAAGAGGCTTTCATTTCAAAGAGAGGGAGAGACTTCTCCCAACAGTTTATGCCTCCCTCCATCCAGCTCATGGCCTGACTGAAAGCAATGAAACTGCCCGCAAGGACACGCAGCATCCAAATGAAGGGGCTGATGTAAGTTGCAGGTGGCTTGCTCCTCCACTGCAACCAAACGCTCATAGAAACTGTCCAGACATGAGGCTCCTTTGGCAGGAAGGAATGAGCTATCAAAAAAATAGTTTTGTTCTTTTTTTTTTTTAAGAAAGAAACACAGTTTATTGAAAACCAGAAACGTCAGAAAAGAATATTGCCTTCTTAATAATAAATACACATTTTGTGGGCAAGAATTGCAAGGGAATCGTTTAAATTAATTTCCGCTTTGTTTGTTTGGTTTGTACAGGGCTTAAGTCCCAGCTGACAGCAATCTGTAAAAGTTCTAACATATTGGAAATCTGATTTTCTTGCAGCCAGAGTCCCATAGTCCAAAATGATTTCTCTTTCAGCTCTGCTAATCAGACAGGCAGGGCTCAAATGGACTCCTAGTTGAACCAAATTGCACTTGGTCTTTTTGAGGGTGTGAAAAATAACTGATGAAAGCTGTAAACGCAGAGCTGCCGGCCGTCACTCTCTACAGAGTTGGTGTGGGTGTTGGGGGACCTCGGTGAGAGGGGAGGGGAACACCTTCCTGTCCTTTGTCCTCTGAGGCTCTGTGGCCTGCCTTCTCTTTCTGCCCCTGCTGGAACCTGTGCTTTGGGAAGCTAGGGGAACTCCAAAGAAAACAGAAGGAGTTCATTCTAATTTGGAATTGGAGGCTCCAGAAGAAAAGACCAATTTCTTCCCGCTCAGACTCTGAGGGTTCAATTTCAGGAGGGATCTGACTGTTCTCATTAGCTCCTTTTTCCTTACCCCTACCGGCAGGCAGGCCCCCGCAGTGCCCACGACACAATGTGCTGCCCTGCCTTGTGCCCCTCCCCCAGTCCCTGTCAGCTCGCCTGGGTCTGAGAGACAAGCCCCATGAGAGCTGTCCCTCCTCATGTCCCCTCTCTCTGCTGTTCCTGAACTTGAATCCTCACCCGCCTTCTCCATCCTGGCTCGAGCTGTTTTCTAAAACCAGATCCATCTGCACAAGATCCAGGTTGACACTTGTAACAAGCACAAGTATGAATAGAAAACTAAATAAAAACCAGAAAGTGGGGGGTGTACGCAAGAGGTCTCAGGCTCCAGAGGTTAGTCTGAGGGAGTGCTGCCTCTTCCCAGCCCCCAGCCTTCAAGCTCCTCCCAGCCGGGGCCGCCAGGGAGGACTCTCCTTGGCCAGGACAGGTCTGGAATGTGTGTCTGTTCAGTCCCTCCCCGAACACCAAAGGGTCTTAACCCAGACTCTCTGCATGAGCTCCAGGGTAACTCCCAGGGTAACTGCCCTAAAGTGATGGGCATGATGTACACCTCTGTGCATTCTCCTGGCCCCTGCCTTGTTTGGGTTCCCATGTGTCCCCATGGCCCCACAAGGGTGAACACCCCAGCTGTCCATCCGTGTTTGCCCACTGGGGTGTCCCAACTATGCTTCTTAGGTGTATCCCAGACCTTAGCCTTGGTCCTAGAGCCAGACATGGAGGCACCCACCCCTCCGTCTCCCTGGGGTGGTGGCAGTTTCTCGCTCCTTCTCTGTTCTCTGTTCCTCCTTTCCCTCTTTCCAACTGAATTCTCGTTTTTCCTCTCTCCCTAGTGCTTGTACGGCTGCTATGTCCATTCCTCCATCATCCCCACCTTCCACCGGAGGTGCTACTGGCTCCTTCAGGTAGGTGGCTGGGACTGGATTCTTCTTCCGTCTCTGGTACTGGGGAAGGGTCTGCGGAGGGGGCTGAGTCGGGCGGGGCTCCTGCGTGCCGCGGCCTCAGGCCCAGGCGCCCCAGCCAGCTTTCCTTAGGGATGTTGACATGTGGCGCTGAGGCCAGCTGTGCAGTTGGCCCAGTGCAATGTCAGGTACCAGGCAAAGGAGAAACTGGTGTGGGAGAGTCCTTGCCTGCCTCGTGAGGATAAAATCCTGCCAGGTGCTTCCAGGGTACCTCAGTTTCCTTCGAATGAGGACAGGGAAGGCTGGGCCCTGTGCCCCTGACTGAGAAAAGCCTTCTGGCTGAAAACCACGTTTGTTTTCTCACGTGGGTTCATTGTCGTCGGCACATGCGTAAAATCGGCTTCCAGAGTCACACCTTTGGGTGTCGGATTGATTGGGACGGTTGTTGGCAGAGCAGAAGCCCCTGGCTCTCGGGGAAGGGGCTCTGTAATTGATTTGTGATGTCTACTGGGGAGCAGTGTGGAGAGAGGAGTGGAGGAGCCATCCGGAAGCTCCAAGCGAAGCCTGTCTCCTGGATCCTCTGTCCATGGTGCTGATGCATGGCCCTGAGGCCGCCCAGCCTCTGACCGATTGGTTGTGTTGATGATCTTCTTCCCTAGTAGAAGGTGTTGCTGTGTGAGTGGGAGGGTCTGAGGGATCCACTCAGTCAGCCTGGACCTGGGTCCTTTCCAAACCCTGTCCTGTGATTTTCAGCCACTCTCTGTAGAACCCGTTCCTCGGGGGGCCCTGTCTGCATCACTACAACTTCTTGCTACTGCCTCTGCCCAGGAATTGCTGCCTCTGGCCTTTCCCTCCATAGGTCGTACTTTCTGCATCCACTTTGGTTCAAGTTAGCCTGGGTCCCAGGGGTTTGGGGACCTCCCCGACCTGGAGGATGCACTTGGAAAGGGTCCAGCAGATGGGAAAGCAAGCCCCCCACTGCTCATGGCTTGTGTTCTGAGAGAAGAGAGTTGCACACGCCATGGAGTGCAGAAGGGCAGCTAGTTCCAGGGAAGACAGCCTGGAAGATGTCTTCTAGGCACAGAGCAGCCTCAGCGTCCACACTTAAACCCAGCTCTCTGCCCATCGGATTTGCCTTACTTCCACGAATCAAGCCCCTTGCCTTCAAACACTTCTGTTCTCTTTAGTCCCCAGAAATAACTGTCTGTGGTTCAATACATTCATTGATGGGTACCACCTGCGGCTGTCTAAGGGAGGAGGTGCTAATTTGCAGACACAACTTCCTCAACACCTTGACTAGGGTCAGCTTCCGGGGGTCTGTCCCCCTTGGAGGTTGTCACAGTAACACCTGCCTCTCTAATTGCTCAGCCCTCTGTCCTTGTGAAAGGGACATTAAGCATGGTCCTGGGGTGATCCTTTCCAGGTCTTGTAACTAAGAATGGACCCAGGGCATTTCTCCATCTTGAAAAGGGTCTTCTATGCAACTTCAGGGGTGGGGTGTGGGTTCCTCCTTGAGAGCAGAGATCTGGTGGAGTTGGAATGTGCTTTGTCCCTAGGATTGCACTATGGCTGCCAGAGAATCACTCTCACTCCAAGCAGCATCGTGACCTCATTCTTGGGTCTCCAGTGCCTCTGGTCCCGTGTTGGTGTTTTCCACGTTCAGGCCCCATCAGAGTACCTCTTTCCTCTGCCCGGCCTGACCACTGACCTCCTGTTAGCACAGCATCCCCAGAGCCAACTTCCTGCCAGCCAGCCCATCCAGCAGCCCCAGCTGTCTGCTCTCCCAGGCTGCTCCCTCTCCTCCAGGCCCTTCTCTTGCACCCCTGTCTCCATTCCCTCAGGGTTTGATGGCTTTTAAATTTTGGTGGATCTCCTTCCCTCTCCTTCTGTGATCTCAGACATCTCCAGGCAGCCGTGAAGTCTGAGCCAATTGCTTCCCAAATTGGATTCCAGTCACTCAGGCCTCTGGAGCGGGCTCACTGTAAGACTGGACTGCCCTCACCTTTCTCGTGAGGCCACGAAAGAAGTAGGAGGGATCCTGCTCCTCTGTCTCAGCCTTCCCTTCCCTTGAGATCCAGTCCTGGCCACTGTGTGCTGGTAATGTACCTGGGGTTACCCACATGCCTTTGGGCTTTGCTACCTTTCAGCTGCCGGGGAACCCGAGTCTCCCCAAAGGCCAGGATCACATGATCTGGCTTCTCCAGGGCTGATCTGAGCCTTTCTCTCCTGGTCCCTGGGGGATTGTCTCTTCACCTTCTCTGCGTCCTCAAACATCATTCTTGTTTCTGTGAGCAGGTGACAAAGTGAGGATGTACATGGATGTGGTGAGGGGCTCCTGTACCCGGTCATTCCCAGGTGGGAGGAGGTTAAGGAGCAAACCCAAAGCAATAGGCACAGTGCCGGGCCTGCGTGAAGCCCCAGAGCAAGTGTGGCAGTTGCCCAGCTCAGGGCGGTTGTTCTGATGCTAATTACACCACCAGGATAATGATGCATGGCCAGGTTTAATTTTTCTGCTATTAAATAGGAAAGAAGCCATGAGACACTGGCTCAGATGGAAATTGGCCCAAGTTTGCCTCTGACCAATTACCAAGGAAAAGGCTTGGGTGGGAGTGAAGGTGTCAGGGCACTGATGGGATGAGAGCTGAGAAAGGAGGAGCCTGATGCCAACACGGCAACAAAGAAGTCAGTGGGTCCCTTAGGGGACCCGTGACATGCTGCTGGCCAAGGGAGCCATTAGCAGCCGTGCCCCTCAAGCCCCACTCCCCAGGTGAGCAGGCTGGCTGGGGAGGGGGCCTCCATGAAAGGAAGGGAGCGTGGAGGACAGGGAAAGAGGGAAGGAGGGCTTCTGGATAAAGGAGAGTTTCCTTTGGGAGCAGCCCTACCCTTCCAGCAGCTGCTGTGCTGGCTGAGTGGCCATCTCCTGCCAGGCAGCCGCTGCGAGCTCACTCCCGCCTCTGAGAGCCTCAAAGTGACCTGGCTAATTCCAAGGCCTCTCAGCACTGTGAGGACCCCACCCACACAGGCCTGGTTTTCCTCTCCAGCCAGACTGTCATCTTCCTGAGGGAGCCACCTGCCTCCTCCATCTGCCCCGAGTGCCCAGCATGATCAAGAGGGGCCAGCCTGTCCCCCCTGTCACCACGCTCTGCTGCCAGGACCGGGGAGGGGCAGCATGTCAGAGCCTGCATGGAGGTGGCTGCCCCAGCTAGAAGCAGAGCATCGGGGAGCAGGAGTGAGGGAAGGCAAGAGTTGACGCAGCGCTCAGTTTCCCTGCGACCTGGCTTCAGGGAGGGTGTGACACCCCTCTCTCTCCATTGCTGATAAATATTTTATGAGGATGTGAGCTGACAGACACTGAGGAACCAGAGTCCTCCCCTGGAGTGGAGGGCGTGTGAGGTCATTGCCGTGCTCTGCGGGCACCACATGGTCACCTGCATGGGCAGCGTCTCGAGACCCCCAGAGGACCCAAGCTCAGGCCACTTCTCCAAGGCCTTTGGGCGGGTTTCCCTGGGACCTAGAGAAGCTCCTGCCCCTGGCCGGCCCCACCTACGCTCCTCACATCACCAGCACCACTGAGGGCTCCACGTGTCCCAGCTGGCGAGGCCCTCATAGGCTGTCCCCAGCTCAGCCGCTGCATTTCCTAGACAGATGCAGAGGCCCAGAGAGGTCAAGGTGAGACCCAGGGTCACCCAGCTGGTCAGCGATGGAGCCGGGCTTGGATCAGGCTTCCCCGTTCCTCCTTGCTCTGCCTCCCATGGCCTTTAACATGGTTATCACTGCAGCCGCCCAGGCCTTGAGTCTTGCTGGGGCCATGGAAGTGTGGCCCTAGCTGCTGGCTGGGCCAGACAGCAAGGGGCATCAACCACCATCTCTGCCACTGTGGCCTCTCCTGTTTGGGAATCTGCCAGTGTTTAGGCTCTGGCCTCCCTGCCTCCTCCTGGGTCCCACATGCCCCCTTCTGTGCTCTCCTCCCCCTGCCTGCTCCCCCAGGAGGCCAGGCCCCCACTCTAGGCCAGGCTTGCCAGCAGATTCTGTATGGCTCATTTGGAAACTATTTCTGCTTGTAATGAGTGTTTTTCTTTTTGCCCTTGTCCTCTAAAACGCTTAATGAATGTTTTCCGTGCTCAAGTGAAGCGGGGGGTGTGTCCCTGTATGTCTGCCACTGCCGTTCACTCGGGACTGTGCGGCTGTCGAGACCAGCTCACCAGGGTGGAGGCAGCAGGGGCTGCGCCCTGGCCATGTTGGCAGCTCACACCAAGCCCTGCAGGACCCTGGGCGCTGCTGGGCAAATACAACGACCCTGCGGTTTTGGGAGAACCTTGGGATTGTGGGCTCCTGGACCCCTGAGAATGGCAGGCATTCGGGTTCCCAGTTCTAGGACATGTGGATTGTAAGCAGGAGGGGGGTTCTAGCTTTGCCCTGACAACCCTAAACATGGGAATCGGGGGCCACACAGCCAGGCCCTTGGGGACTGACTTCACACCGGGCAGTGCACCTGGCCCCCACCGCCAGCCTCCTGTCCTCCAGGAGACCAGCTCTAGGGCGCCCATCTCTGTCTCCCTGGAGTGCCGTTGTCACCCTTCTTATCGGGAGGTGCTAAAAACAGCTGTTTAAAACTTTTTATTTTGCATTGTTGTTGTCCAGCCGCTAGGTCATGTCTGACTCTTTGCAACCCCTTGGATTTCAGCACACCAGGCTTCCCTGTCCTTCCCCATCTCACACTTATGTTCATTGAGTCGGTGATGCCATCCAACCATCTCATCCTCTGTCACCCTCTTCTCCTCCTGCTCTCAGTCTTTCCCAGCATCAGGGTCTTTTCCAGGGAATCAGCTCTTCACATCAGGGAGCCAAAGTACTGGGGTTTAACCAATTAACAATGTGTTATATTGTGATAGTTTCAGGTGGACAGCGAAGGATCTCAGCCACGCATATACATGTATCCATTCTCCCCCAAACTCCCCTCCCATCCAGGCTGCCCCATAACACTGAGCAGAGTTCCCTGTGCTGTACAGTAGGTCCTTGTTGGCTATTCATTTTAAATATAGCAGTGTGGACATGTTGGTCCCAAATTCCCTTCCTCCAGTCTTTCCCCTACCCCCAGCAACCATGAGTTCAGTTCTCTAAGTCTGTGAGCAGAGACAGGTTTGAACACCTGGTCCCAGGTCATGCAGCCAGGGAAGGAAGCACCTGCCTTCACCCTCAGCTTCACTGCTTCCTGTCTGACCTTGAGCTTTGCCACCCCAGCCACCACAGAAACAGTGGGTGCAGAGCCATCACAGAGGAGTGGAGGGGTAATAGGGGTGAAGCCAGCTCACCAAGGGGGCTCACTGCAGGCTTCCCTGGCCTCCAAACCCTCCCCATCCCTGGAGAGGAGGGAAGCTCCACCACAGGACTGACTGCCTTCCAGGATGGGGGAGGCCCCCATTCTTGCTTGAGCCCAGGGTCCCCTGAAAAATGCCCATGAAAACCAGTTCCCCACCTGCCTGCAAGACCTAGGGGGTCGAACTGAAGCTCCTACTCCTTTTGTTGGATTGTGGGCCCCCTGTTGGCCTTTCCCTCTCAGCATGGTCAATTTCCGTCCACCCCATCCTGATAGCAGAACTACGGAGGAACCAGAGCAGGGAGCCTGTGAGGAGGGCATTCCTTCTGCCAGGAGGAGGGGACTCCCAGCGTGGCTGCTGGCAAGGGAAGGGGCAGTGGCCCGTGGCCCCCCAGCTGAACCAGATCTCTGAAGCTTCAGAGGTGGTCAGTCGGGGCCCCAGAGAAGGCTGTCTGCTCACAGCACCAGATACAGGCCTGGACCGCAGCATGTCCTGAGGGAGCCCTGCCTTCCTTTAGAGGGACCCTTCCCACCTCATGTGGCTCTCACCAGGGCCCCTGGGGGCTCTCCTCTGAACAAGGCCTTCGGGCCCCCAAGGGCATCTGGGCAGCCCTGCAGGCACCGCCTATGGGCAGGGGGAGCAGGCTGTGGGCCCCGGCCTCCCCTCCCCACCTGGGACTGGGGCACCTCACGGGGCCAGTGCTGTGTCCTGACACCACACCCTTGGGGCCTCAGGGCATAGCTCTGTCCATCGGCACAGAACTGACTGTGGGTATGAGGGCCTCTCTCTGAGCCCACTGCCTCCAGCTCCCCTGGAAGGGTCTTCTAATCTCATCGCTTCCCTGAAGTGGCAAAGCTGAGGTGGGGTGGGGGGTGTCAGGCAGGGGGACATGCAGTACATGCCCCACGTACTGCCCTTTTAGTGCCCGCCCAATGCACTGAGTAGACAGAGGTTTGCGATAGTGTTCGTTTGAACCCCTTAAAATAGTGGGATGGGGTCATTAGCTCCTTGATGTCGGCCAGTTTATCTCATTTCTCTGAATTCCGGTTTCCTCATCTGTAAAATGGGGCTGAGGATGGTGTGGACTGCTTTAGGGCTGTTGTAAGAACTCCCTGTAAATTAAACACAGAACACATGAAAAGGGAGCCCAGCTCCTGGCCTGCAGCAAGCGCCCCATGGATCACGGACAATTCAACCCCATCAGCTCCAGGTTAGATCTCCACAGGGCGTCCTGATGCACCTGGGAAGCTCTGTGACCCCACCTCCCACCACCTCTTCATCTCTCATGGTACATCCACACCCCCCACCAAAGCAGGGCTGGTCAGGCCAAGCCGGCCAGGGCACCTCTCCTCCTTCCCTCCACTAACTCTGCAGCGACAGCATTGTCGCGGTTATAAATGTCCCTCCCCGTCTCCGCCCCTCAAAGTGACTTGAACTCCATCCGGCAAACAGTCAGTTCTTCTGCAACCCAAGTGCCTCTCCCCTCCCCCCATCTTCATCTTCAGTCTGTCTGGAAGTGTGGCCCCTCCCTGGACCAGGCCTGCAGCCCTGAGGGTGGCCTTGCAGGTGAGTGGGCCACCAGGTGAGACCAGTGGGGCAGCGGGAAGAAGGTGTTTGCACTCGCCACCCTCATCCCCAGGTTCATCCTAACGGGAAACGTCTCCGCTCGAGATGAGCTGGGCTCCACCAGGAGGCCGCCCCTGAGACATGGGAATCCCTCTCTCTCCCTTTCTTCCTCCTTTTTTCCTTCGTTTCTTTCCTTCTCTCTCTCTCTTTCATCTTTTTTCTTTAATGGAAGATATTATAGTTTCATAAAATGTACTCATATCTTCTTGCTCAGTAACCGCTTTTATGTTTCATCGGGGTGAAATCGAAGTGGTCGGGAAATAAAGCACCCAGAGCCCGCCCTGCATGCAGCCCTTGAACAAGGCCTTGAGGGCTTGCCGCGAAACGAGGCTTTGCTTGAGCTTAGAGAGCTTGCGCTGCCGGCAGGCTGACTCTGTCCCAAATGGGGCATTTTGACCCATGCAGTTCGGGGAACAGAAGCGAGTTGGTGCCTGAGGGGTCCTTGGCCCCTGGCCCAGGCTGGCTGGACCCCCTCTGCTCCATCCTGCAGACCCTGCGTGGAGGAAGTGGCAGCTTGGCTCGGCATAGCCTTTGTGTCGCACCCTCTGCCACAAGAGTGGACGTGGCAGATGGCATGTATGGGCTGGGCTGGGGCAGAGGGTACAAGACTCAAGGGGACCATAGCCTTGGCACCTGGTGGCCCTCGGCCCTTGATGAGGCTCCAGATCTAGTTTTGGGGTTCTCACAGCTGCCCTGGGAGGAAAGTCAGGACTGGGTGAACTCACCCTGATCTTCTAAGGAAAAGAGGGTCCAAGAGAATATGGGACCCCCCGCAAAGACTAGGGAAAGCAGGGCTTGATCCAGGCCCCTTAAAGACATGTGGTCCCCGCCTCCGGAGCTCACGGGCCACAGTGGCCAAGCCAAGGGACACAGGAGGGGCAGGGAACAAGGATGGGAAGGGAGGTAGCTCACAGTTCTGGACCTGCTAACCTCTGAGTGTCGGTCCGGATGTCCAGAAGGACAGAAAGGTCTGATGCCTCATGTAGGTCTGCACTCTTGGCCCTCCTTCCCCAACTGACTCTGAGCTCTCTCCAGTCCACCAGGGACAAAGCAGGACAAGGGAGAGAGCTGTCAGGCCTGGAACATTTGAAATCTTCTGTGTGGAGATGTGTGAAAGGCCCTGTGGCATCAAAGTCATTTCTGACCCTGAGTTTATGTGACCTATAAACTCTATTATGACTCTAATAGGTGGTGCTGGGAGCCTGTCAATGCAATGAGTATAGAGAAGGGAGCATAGAGTGGGCTGGGTGATCAAGGAAGGCTTCCTGGAGGAGGAGGTAAACTCAAGGATGGAAGAATGGGGCAGGGATGTTCTTCCATCCATGTGCCCTTTCTGACACGAGGCAGGTCTGGGCCACAGTGTACAGAAATAAGGACTTGTGGGGATCCAGATCCATGGGCCTGGCACAGGGCTGTCCAAGAAAGAGCCCTCAGGACAGGTGTCTCAGACCCTGGTGCCTATTAAGTGACTTGGAGGGAGCTTGGGGAGAGAACATGCCCCCATGTCTGGCTGGACCCAGGAGAAGACAGGAGGAGAGAGGGGGCCAGCCCAGCAGAGGCATTGAAAGACTTCCCAGGCTGAAATGAGACCCTTTTATCCTTATCGTGATGGTTATCAGTAATAGTAACAATAGCCATTACAAGTCAGGGCTGCCATGGCCCATCAAGCAATGGTTATTGGCAAGTTATGGAGATGGGCAAAGTCTGGAAAGAAGCACAGGGGCTGGGCGTTCTAGGACAGAGTTCCAGAAGGGGTTTGGCACTGAAGGAGAGGTGAGTGGAGGCAGGAGGCAGGTGGAGCAGAGACCCTGCAGACCGCAGGATAGATAAGTAGACCGAAGCCCAGTCTTATAAGCCCGGGAGAGGTTTTTTTACCCACAGAGACAGAAGCAGACAAGCAGTAAGTGGTGAAGGCCTTCTGCGGCGGGGAAGGCACGCGTGGGGATGAATTGTGGTCTCAGACGGATCATCCAGGGAGCCGCTTTCGTGTTCCGGTTTCATTCTAACTAGCAGCTTCCACTTCTTTCTCCATTTAATGTGCCTTGAAGAACGTGATGAGAAGATAAGGTAGACGCTAGGAATTTACGGTGCTATGCAAAAAATTGCTCAATTCCATTAAGATTTCAGGATCTTTGCCAAGGCTGTGCAGCAGAGCCGATATTATTTCCTTCTCAGACATCTTTGCTTGATTGCAATTTACGATGCCAAGGTCTCTGCCTTACCACCTAAAGCCTCCAGAGAAATATGGCTGTCCCCCTGCCCAAAGCAGCCATTATCCTCGCTCGGGAAAGTCGCTGGGCATTTTCCAGAAGATTCCCTCATTCTGGCCCCCTCCTCTGGCATGCCTAGGTGGTTGGTCTTTTCACCTGGTCACGTTGCTGGAGAGGGGCAACCAGAAAGTCCCAGTGATTGGGTCTCAGCTGCTTGACCTTCGTTTTGGGAATCATAGCTGCATGTGCCCCTGGGGTCCTCTGGGGAAGCAGAATGCTCTGCCTACACCTTGTGGATGTGGAAGGAGGAGGGTGCTCCTGAGTGTGGGGGAGCCTTGAGGCTGCTGGAGAGGCTTCTCGTTGGCTAAATTCTGCGACCCCCACACTCGTGGTCCTTCCAAGCCTGAGGTTTGAAATCTGAATTCAGCTCTGCCTTCTACTTGCCACGTGACTCTGGCAAGTCAATTAACCTCTTTGAATCTTAGGTCTTGTCTGTAAAACAGGCATAAAATACCTCCCTGGGGGGGGGTGGGTGGGAGAGGGTTGCAGAAGTCTTGCGTCAGTTTTGGCTGCAAGCAGGGGCGGCTGACCAATGCCTTTGCTCCATTTCCAGCCATTTTTGCTCCAGGGGGTTCGTTGGGTGGGTGTAATTGAGGAGGGGGTCCCTTGAGAAGGTCCCATCCAGACCACCTTTCAAATGAAGAAATACTAGTCTATCAGATGCGACCGTGTGACAGCAAACCCAGCTCCCTCTTTCACTCTGCAGTCTCTGCGTGGTTAGTGAGAGGCAACCTCCACACTGCAACTCTCCATCTGTTGCAGCCCTTCCCCTGGGACCCCCTTGGCTCCCTGCCCCGCTGGGACTGACCGCCATCTATCCTGGCCCATCCTGCAAACCTTCTGTCCTTCCCTTAGAGGACGGGGCTGCCCAGGCCAGACTGGGAGGCAGAGGAAGAATGAAGCTGCCAGAGCTGTGGTTCCTTAGGACGGAAATTATTAATTAGTCTTATTATCCAGACCTTGTCAGCCTCTTAATCCTTCCGTCTGCAGAGGGGTTTATGCCTCCACGGTGTGTGTTGTCAGCTCGGCTAAGCAATTGCTTTTAATATAAAGGCAGAACAATGGGCGCTACAGTTTGGTTACTATCTTTATTTATCAAGCCAAACAATTCCTGCTCCCTTTCGACAGAGCATCCTTCAAAGACGGGGAGAAGGCAAAAGCGGCTTAATTTCCCTTCTGGATGCCTTATAATGTGGGCTTTTGTTTAATTATCCATTTCATGTAATCTTCCGCTGACATTCTGTCCTTAATATCCTAATCTTCTTTGGAGCAAAGGGGAAAGTGCCGTTTCCAAAGCAAAAGACAAAAGTTTGCCTCAAGGAAACACTTTCTATTTTGCCTCTGAAAGAACTCAAAGGGCCAAGAATGAAATTCAGATGTAATTTAATAGAGTGAAATGGCAGACGTGAGTCTTTGGTGACAAGCTCCATGTGTGAACGTCAGTGCTTGCTCAGGCCTCCGGCGGCACGCAGCTTGTGCAGTCGGACTGCCTGGGGGTGCTGTAGACTCTGGTCCCCCAACGTGACATCATAGCTGCTTTTACAACCGTTACTATTTCAGTGGCTCCAGGATGCAAGTGAGATACATCACACACCCCAGACTCACGACAGATGGTTTTAGCTGGACAGGTATAGGTGGATGCGCACAGGTGTGCACAGGTATACACGTGTGTACACAAGTGAACACAGGAGAATATAAGTGTAGATAGGTGTGCATAGGTGTTTACAGGTAAACAGGTATACACAAGTGAAGCCAGGTGTGCACAGGTACAGGTGAGCACACGTGTGACTACATGTATACAGAGGTGTGCACAGGTATACACAGGTAAACAGCTATACACAGGTGAACACATGTGCACAGGTGAATACAAGTGTGCAAAGGTGAATGCACGTACACAAAGACATCAATGCTCCTCTCACCTCCCCTCTTGGTTCTCCTGCTTTCTTCCCAGACAGAGGTTATGGGGTCCTGAAGGAGACTTACTGCCATCACTCCCAACCCGCAGATGCACAGGGCTTCCTGGGAGCTCTTACCTCTCCTTTCTGGACACACCAGAGTCCTCCTCAGTTACGTGTCTGCTTGTCATCATTTTTTGCCCGCCTCCATTCTTTCCTCCTCCGGCTCTCCTCCTCCTCTGAGTCATGGCAGGGCTGTCTCGAGCTCATCTGTGACCTCCGCATTGCAGAACACAAAGGTCACCTCACTCCATCCTCATTTCTCCTGACCTCTAGCAACACTTATGAGGTTGGCCATTCCCTCTTTCTGGAATGTTCTCTTCTACTGCTGGCTACCTCCCACACTGCTGGTTCTTTGCAGACCCCACATCTTTTCCTCAAGCCCTAGATCTTGGAATATCCCTGAGCTTCCACTGCCTTCCTTTATGTGGCTACACCATCTCCTTGGATCCTCTCACCTGGGTCCACAGCT
Source organism: Neotragus moschatus (assembly GCA_006410615.1). Lineage (NCBI taxonomy): Eukaryota > Metazoa > Chordata > Mammalia > Artiodactyla > Bovidae > Neotragus > Neotragus moschatus. The sequence continues at coordinate 521,844 of SJYA01002197.1, read as the reverse complement.
TCACGTACCAGTTTTACACTAATGATCCCACGTTTATACCTGTACCCTGATCTTGCCAGCCAGCACCTTACTCTTAATCCAGCCTTCTCTGCACTGTTCCCTCCTGAACTGTTATAAACCCAGCCCTCACCCCTAGAGTCACCCACACCTTGCTGGGCCCTGCAGAGCCCCCATCTTGGGTCCTCCCCTCTCTGACCATCAGCAGAGTAGGCCCCTCTGCCTTAGCCTTGCCCCTGCCTCTGGCATTCACAGCCGAAGGCCTTGGTTGAGCCTGAGTCCATGATCCCCTGGGGTGTGCCTGACCCAGCTCGCTCCAGCTGAGTCCCCACAGATCCAGATCATGCTGTGGCTTCTGGGAAGTTAAGAATGACAGGTCCTGCCCCAAGGTCTCCTCCGCACCCTCCAGCTCAGCCCCGACCTCTGCTGGCCGGTCCCTCCCTGCCTCCCCCAACCCTGGGACCCAACCCCAGGCTCTCCTGTGGCAGCATCCACAGCTGTAGTCTGCTGTGTGTCACCGGTGTCTCCTGTCTCCAGAGCAGGCAGCTCCACTGCCCCAGGGGAGGTGGGGAGGAGGCCGGCCCCTGACAGGCATCACCGAGTGACGGCCCCGAGATGCTCCCTGACACGCCACTCTCTCTGCTTCCCAGGAGCAGCTGCCATTGGTGGCGGCTGGGGCTTTGGGAGGGATTGGAGCCAGCCCAGGAACGGCGTGGCGCCTTCTCAGCCAACCCCTGCTCCTGCAAAGTTAAGCCGTCTGGACAGCACAGGGCAGAGAGCTACAGCAAAGGAAGGGTCCCTGGAGGCTGGGGCCTGGGCAGGCTCCACCATCTCTGGTCAGCATCACTGGCATCACTCAGCATCTCTGGGTTGCTGAGACCCTGTGAGGCGTTGAGCGGCCAGGTGGAGAGGGGTCCCAGGGAGTAACCCTGATTCTACAGGAGGGGCTTCTTGGGCACCAGCCAGGCCCCACTCAACTTGGGAGGTTTCAGCTTCATGGGCTGCAGAGTCTGAAAGGCCTCAGAGACCAGCTGGCCCAACCCCTTTGTTTGCATAGGACAGCTGTCAGAGGGAATTGGGAGATTCACCTGGGATACCTCAATTTACAGGAGGAACTGGGATTGAACCCTGCTTCCAAAAGGCCAGGCGTCTCCTTCTGGGACACCCTTCTACATGGAGACTGCAGGCAACCCAGAACCTTTTAAAATTCCAGGCTGGCTTCCTGGCCACCCCAGCACACAACTCAGCCGCCAGCCGATGGTGTCTGATCAGAGGATGCAGGCGTACAACAGCAGCCCAAGTCAAGCTTAATTAGATCAAAGACCATTCTGCTGCCAAAAACAGATCGTGTTTTCAGGCCCAGAAACGACGTTGGACTATAACCCCTGTTTGGCATGATGATCGCCTCTTTGGGGAAGAAACACACAAATGCTCCTGTGATTAGTATGGCCGATTGAGAGCTGGCCAGATTTTTGTAGGTGTTGAGACTTTGTTCCATAATGCAGTGGTGTGCTGGTAAATATTTAACAACCAGGTCTCTTGTGGTGGGGGTGGGGGTGGAGGGAAGAACAAAAACAAATTCTTGATGGGTTATATTTGCCAATTTCCAAGGTGTAAATACTCCCACTATAGCGGAGTGGATCTCAGGGTTCCAAGTTGATGGCCATTGGTTACAACATTCTCTTTTTAAGAAATATTTATTTGGCTGGGTCGACTCTTAGTTGCAGCTCTCCCTTGCGTCATGGGGGATCTTGCATGGCAGTGCAGACTCTCTAGTTTGTGCCGCATGGGCTCAGTAGTTACAGTGAGGGGCTTAGTTGCCCCATGGCATGTGGTTCCTTGACCAGGGGTCGAACCTACATCTGCTGCATTGCAAGGCAGATTCTTAACCACTGGACAACTAGGGAAGCCCCAGTTACAGCGTTCTTGAAAACATAACAAGCAACTCACATCCAGCTCAGCACACCACTGCCCTCTCACCTCTGTGCAGCACAGATGTGGAGACTGGAGCCCACATCCTGTGTCACAGGACCCGCTTGGGCCTCCCCAGTCCTTGCTCACACGATAAAGGCTCCTGCCTTGTGGAGCAAAAGGAGGAGGTTCCTGCTTGAGTTTCCATGGGGACAAGTTAGCTGCCACCATGGCGATCTCTAAGGCTGAATGAGGTCTTCTCTGGGCATCTGAGAGCTGCCTCCAGGATGGTTGCTGTCCCCTTTGTTTTGGTCACAGCTCCCTAGACCTTCCATGGGGTGCCAGCCCCAGACTCCAGGTCACCCTGCCCCACCCCTGTGCCTGGAGTGACTCAGTGGACCTTTCATCAGGGTCGTGGCAGTGCCCTTGGCTTTCACTTGGATAGTCAGTTCCTCCTCCATAAGGGCTGTCCTCCCCAGGCACTGTCCTGTTTTCAGGTTCCCCTTGCTTCTCTCCACGAGGCAGGACCAGGAGTTTCCCTGCCCACCTTCCTCACGCACTCAGGCTCTGAGTTCTAATCCTGCTCTGCCTGTTGTCCTCTGGGGAGTAGCCTAACCTCTCTGTGCCTCAGTTTCCTCACCTGCACAATGGGTGTGATAATAGTACCTGCCTCGGGTGGTTGTTGAGAGGAGAAAAAAAAGCCCCAACACGTGTGAAGCACTCAGCGTGACACGGAGCACATAGCGCATGCTCAATGAACAGGAATCCACGGTCGCAGTGACTGTGTTCTGACACGAGGCCACCTGTACCGCCTGTGATCCTCACTTCCTGTAGCAAATGCACAGAGGCCCCTCAGCAGCTGCCGTCTGTGCTTCAGTCTCCTCGAACTGACATGGAGAGAAGTAGCTGTGGCAACCCAGATGGGACTAGGCAGCCAGCACTTTGGGAGATAAACCTTCACTTGGGGTGGAGCCGCTACCCCTCAACTCGGGGGCCGGCCTAAGCCATATCAGACCTGGAAGGCAGAAGGAGAAGTCAGTGATGATCATCCTATCTTTATTTAAAGTTTTAGCATTTAGTTCATTGAGAATTTTTGCATTAATTTTTTTGGAAGGTTGCATTAAAATAGCATTTGTCTCAATGATGAGCATTTGGGCACCTACTTAAATTTTAACCCAAGGCATAAGACCAATCCATTGCCTTAGGCTAGTTCCATCCCTGCTTGAGATATCCATTGAGGACCAGTCTAGCCCTGCAAGTATTGCTAATGGGGTGATGCAAGAAAACTCGCGAGAAGAAACTACATTCAGATGCCAGCCCATAGAGGAGCCCAAGATACAGTAGATGTCCAAGCCTTGCTTGAGGGACAAGAAGCAAAGGACCGCAGAGAGGTCCCAAAGGCTGCACTTTCCAGGATCTTTAGAACCAGGCCTGTTCTTGGTCCCGTTAGTTACCTTCCAGTGAGTTCTTCGCTGTGATTCAGCTAGGCTCCTCCCAGTTGTCCACACATCACAGCTCCATTTGCAGACCTGCCTTGTGGCCTCTGACCTGTTTCCTGGAGCCATGGCCACTTTCTCTCACCTCTCCTTGCCTCCCCCAGGGAGAACAGACCACGGCAGCCTTCCTCTTCATCTGGGATCCGCCCATCTGCCATCTGACTCACTCTAGACACTCCTGGTCAGTCTGGCCCAGGTGGCCAGAGCCTCTCCACAGGCAGGTCTGGAGCTCTATGGCCACCTGGAGGCTGGGTCCCAGTGCTGGGTGTGCTCTTGTTGGCTGGGGCGCAGGTGGGGGCAGCTGGAGTGGGTGCAGACCTTGGTCCCAGCACCCCCTCCAAAGAGTTCGTATCACCCCCAGCTTCACACTTCAAGCCTCAGGGACCAAAGGGGCCTGGGAGGGTGTGGAGCCTGAGGCAGCAATTTGTTTTGTCTACCCAGCCTTTCTGCCCATCTCATCACACAGATATACACATACATATACACACAGAGATGCATTTATATACACACACATACACAGATAGACACACACTGATGCGCAGAAACGTACACACACACACAGATATACACACACATACAGATACACACACACACTGATGCACAGAAACATACACACACACACAGATATACACACACATACAGATACACACACACACAGATACACACATACTGATGCACAGATACACACACATACAGATACATATATACATACACATCACAGATACGCTTACACACACACTGCTGCACAGAGAATATACACACATGCACGCACGCACACACACAGATACACACACACACACATACAGATATACACACACATACAGATACATATACACACACATCACAGATACGCTTACACCCACACTGACGCACAGAAACATACACATACACACGTACACACACACGCATGCACACACACACACACACACACCCTGTCATGGACCAGCCTGCAGACATACCCACAGATACACAGAGATACATATCTACACAGATACACAGATACCCTCACTGATACACAGATACACAAAGATATATACATTCATATACACACAGAGAGATACGTATATACACACATGCACTAGATACACACACACACTGATGCACAGATACACAGAGATGCACACATACATATACACACAGAGATACTTATAACACACACACACACACATCCTGGGAAAGACCAGCCTGCAGATGCAGAGCCCCGACCTCATCTCCATTAAAGCAGGAAAAGAGGCACCTCGGTCCTGCCTCAGAGACCAAGACGCTCCATGGAATGCGAGTTTTCCCGCTGAGGTTTTCATACAGTATTTATTAATACTTAGGCTGTATTTCTCTCAGAAACTGACTCGAAAGCCTGGTACGGGTGGAGGAGGTGCAGGTTGTGAGGGGAACCGTGGCCAAGCACTGAGTGAATGTGACCCCGCCAGGCTTTTGTGTGAACCCATGTTGACAATGGGCTTCATGGCCCCATGGGAGATGGACGTGGCTGCAAGCCAGGTGGACACACCATGCTCTTCCTGCTCTGATCACCTGAGTGGGGAGGAGAGGGACAGCTTCACCAGGCACCAGGTGCTGATGCCGGCAAAGGGCTCAGAAAGATCAAAAGACCACCCAGATTTGTAAAATCAGACAGAGAGACAGGGTGTTACCAACAGGCAGTTGATGTGGGGCCCCGGGGAGGAAGAGGTCTGCCGGTGTGGGGAAGCTGGTCCCACCTGTGGCTGCAGGGGGTCCTCTGGGGCATCACTACAGCCCCTTACCTGATGCTCCCCTCTCTCCCTCGGGCGTGGTGAAGGAGACAGCCAATAGGAGGCAGGCAGCTTGGGGAGAAAACCCTCCTTCCTTGCCGGGCCCCATGAGCATCCGTAGTAGAATCTCACAGAGGAGCCGCAGAGCCTGCAGAATTGCTGGGGGAAGACAGGGAAAGTGACAACATTCCCCCTTCCTCCTTCCTGCCCCGGGGAGCACAAGACACCCTCTGAGGATGGAAAACAGAGGCCCAGAGGGACTGGACCTGCCCAGAGTCCCTGGGCTCCTCCCCACGCCTGGCCAGGCAAAGCCCAGACCCAGATGTCCGCCTCTGGGTCTGGGGGCCCTTCTCCTGGACGAGCCACCTTGACCAGATCACTAAAGTTCTATGCCTCCTCTGGGGAAGAGGACAGGGGAAGCAAAAGCTGCCAGCTCCTCTCAGTGCCTGTCCAGGATCTCTGCCCCGTAGGGATGGCTTTTGCTTCCCTGAGTAGCTTCCTGCATTGTCCTGCCACAGACCCTGTCCCCCAGCCTCTCCTGCAGACTCCCTTGATAGAAGCTGGAAAACATTTCCAAATTGAATGTGGGTTCTCCAGTCAGCAAACCCGAGAGCTCCTGTGTGCAAGTCAAGGCCGGTCCATGAGCATGGCGGCCTTCAATGGCCACACTCACAACCTGAAGGCCAGATCACTTGGGGTTAGAGGTCATGGTCCAGAATAGGCCTTACTGGCCCAGACCCCAGGGTGGGCCTCCTCTGTGGCCCTGTGGTCCCTCTGCCCCCTTCTTGACATTTACCCAGCACTGTTGTTGAAGCCTCGTAAGCACTGTGCCCAGGTGACCAAGGGAATCCCAGCAGTGTTGATTCTGGAGAGTCCATCACACACACATGTGTTGTCAGCTGTCCTCATCTCTGGGGTTGCTAGAATCAGGCNACACACATACAGATACACACACACACAGATACACACATACTGATGCACAGATACACACACATACAGATACATATATACATACACATCACAGATACGCTTACACACACACTGCTGCACAGAGAATATACACACATGCACGCACGCACACACACAGATACACACACACACACATACAGATATACACACACATACAGATACATATACACACACATCACAGATACGCTTACACCCACACTGACGCACAGAAACATACACATACACACGTACACACACACGCATGCACACACACACACACACACACCCTGTCATGGACCAGCCTGCAGACATACCCACAGATACACAGAGATACATATCTACACAGATACACAGATACCCTCACTGATACACAGATACACAAAGATATATACATTCATATACACACAGAGAGATACGTATATACACACATGCACTAGATACACACACACACTGATGCACAGATACACAGAGATGCACACATACATATACACACAGAGATACTTATAACACACACACACACACATCCTGGGAAAGACCAGCCTGCAGATGCAGAGCCCCGACCTCATCTCCATTAAAGCAGGAAAAGAGGCACCTCGGTCCTGCCTCAGAGACCAAGACGCTCCATGGAATGCGAGTTTTCCCGCTGAGGTTTTCATACAGTATTTATTAATACTTAGGCTGTATTTCTCTCAGAAACTGACTCGAAAGCCTGGTACGGGTGGAGGAGGTGCAGGTTGTGAGGGGAACCGTGGCCAAGCACTGAGTGAATGTGACCCCGCCAGGCTTTTGTGTGAACCCATGTTGACAATGGGCTTCATGGCCCCATGGGAGATGGACGTGGCTGCAAGCCAGGTGGACACACCATGCTCTTCCTGCTCTGATCACCTGAGTGGGGAGGAGAGGGACAGCTTCACCAGGCACCAGGTGCTGATGCCGGCAAAGGGCTCAGAAAGATCAAAAGACCACCCAGATTTGTAAAATCAGACAGAGAGACAGGGTGTTACCAACAGGCAGTTGATGTGGGGCCCCGGGGAGGAAGAGGTCTGCCGGTGTGGGGAAGCTGGTCCCACCTGTGGCTGCAGGGGGTCCTCTGGGGCATCACTACAGCCCCTTACCTGATGCTCCCCTCTCTCCCTCGGGCGTGGTGAAGGAGACAGCCAATAGGAGGCAGGCAGCTTGGGGAGAAAACCCTCCTTCCTTGCCGGGCCCCATGAGCATCCGTAGTAGAATCTCACAGAGGAGCCGCAGAGCCTGCAGAATTGCTGGGGGAAGACAGGGAAAGTGACAACATTCCCCCTTCCTCCTTCCTGCCCCGGGGAGCACAAGACACCCTCTGAGGATGGAAAACAGAGGCCCAGAGGGACTGGACCTGCCCAGAGTCCCTGGGCTCCTCCCCACGCCTGGCCAGGCAAAGCCCAGACCCAGATGTCCGCCTCTGGGTCTGGGGGCCCTTCTCCTGGACGAGCCACCTTGACCAGATCACTAAAGTTCTATGCCTCCTCTGGGGAAGAGGACAGGGGAAGCAAAAGCTGCCAGCTCCTCTCAGTGCCTGTCCAGGATCTCTGCCCCGTAGGGATGGCTTTTGCTTCCCTGAGTAGCTTCCTGCATTGTCCTGCCACAGACCCTGTCCCCCAGCCTCTCCTGCAGACTCCCTTGATAGAAGCTGGAAAACATTTCCAAATTGAATGTGGGTTCTCCAGTCAGCAAACCCGAGAGCTCCTGTGTGCAAGTCAAGGCCGGTCCATGAGCATGGCGGCCTTCAATGGCCACACTCACAACCTGAAGGCCAGATCACTTGGGGTTAGAGGTCATGGTCCAGAATAGGCCTTACTGGCCCAGACCCCAGGGTGGGCCTCCTCTGTGGCCCTGTGGTCCCTCTGCCCCCTTCTTGACATTTACCCAGCACTGTTGTTGAAGCCTCGTAAGCACTGTGCCCAGGTGACCAAGGGAATCCCAGCAGTGTTGATTCTGGAGAGTCCATCACACACACATGTGTTGTCAGCTGTCCTCATCTCTGGGGTTGCTAGAATCAGGCCCACGTGCACACTTTGGGCTTGTTCATCATCATGGAAACACCCTATAATCCCAGCTCTGGAGGAATCAGTTCAGGCCAGCAGCTGAGGCCCAAATGTGCTTGTGGTTTCCTGAGACTCCAGGCTGGAAACCTTCAGTCCTCATTCATTCATTCACACCTTCAGTGGGAGCGCCCGTTCCTCCTCTGTTCCTCTGATGAAAACCCATCACACACCTGCCTGTGTTCTGCCTACCACACTGTAGACACCTGCCCCGGGCATCCCTGGATGGCGGGTTGCCCGCTGCTATCAGAGTGGTGAGGAGATGAGTCGAGGAGACAGGAGGAGATGGGAGACGTGGGCCCCAGGGACTGTCTAGAGTCTGAGGTCACATTCCAAGGGGGCTCATGGCTTTTTTCCACTGTAGAAGTTTCTCCCCGGCCACCCAGCCCCATCACCTGGGGACACACTTCTTAACCTCTTGGGCCTTTGGTTCCCCTGACTGTAAATGGATGCTGAGACTTGTTTTGTAGGGACCTTATAAAAATGTCATGAAATCGTCCACATAAAGTTCAGTGCTTGTAAATGCTGGCTTTTCCTTCCGTGTGGCCTTGTGGAAGTCCCCTCCCTCCTCTGCCCACCCTCCTCCCCAGTAGTGGCCCTGGCCTGGGAAGGGAAAATGACACCCTCCCATGCCCTAGCCAGGCTTCTGTTTGTCCTATTTAGCTCTCCAGATGACATATACAGTCCAGTCCAGAAGGTCTTAAATAAGCCCCACAGTGGAGGGGTCTTTCATGAGGGCTTTGTGGGGCAGAACAGAGCTGTGCCTAGAGAATCGGCAGATCGGCTCCACTGTGGGTCACCAAGGCACCCGCTAGGCTCTGAGATCTTGTTTTAAATGCACTAGAGAAATCCTAGTGATTCTATCTGATATCTGAAATTCCTCAGATAACACTGCTCTTTGCCGCACGCAGGGGACCCAGGGATGACCAGGCAGACGGGTACCCTAACCTCTGGACGCTTACAGTCCAGAGGTGGCACAGATGGCACACAGGCTCCCGGGGGCCCTAGTGGGAGTCCTGTGGGAAGCAAAGAGTCACCCTGGATGCGTGCAGTCTGCTGACTGGGCCTTCATGTATGGAGACTCTCTGAGTGGAGCTCTGCTGTGAGGCTGGTATGTCGTCAGGCAATGCCACACCCCAACTGTCCGACCCTCCACTCCATGCTTCCACGCTGAGGGCCCTCGGCCGACATTCCATGACCTAGAAGAGGTGGGGACATGAACACACACACCTGTGCCTGGTCCCCTGGACCGAAGAGAGGCGGCGTTCTGGCATCATTAGCTTGTTTCCGCTGCTCATTACACGGGGTGACTTTCAGCAGCTACAAGAGGGCACTTGGGTCCCAATGGAAGGTTCCATGCTCCCTGCTGGACCGCAGGGCCAGCCTCGCTAGGCATCTGTAAACAGAGCCCTCCCCGTCTCCACCCAGGGGATGCTCTCTCCTCCCCAAGTGATGCATCACTGTGGTTAATGTCGCAGAGGGCTGCGGAATGAATAACTCTTCACCCAGACCCAGAATCAGACTCTCTTGATCCTAAATCTGCAGCCGAGTTTCCCTCTCTGGGCTTCCTGGCTTCCTGTCTGCTCTTTTGGTAATTTTTGTTTGTTTTTAATTGGAGAATAATTGCTTTACAATGTTGTGTTGGTTTTCTGCCATACATCAACATGAATCAGCCATAGGTGTACATATATCCCCTGCCTCTTAAACCTCCCTCCCCCTCCAGGTTGTCAAGAGCATGGTTTGAGCTCTCTGTGTTATATAGCAAGTTCCTATTAGCGATCTGTTTTACATACAGTAATGTGTATTTTTCGGTGCTACTGTCTCAATTCATCCCACCATCTCCTGTCCCGACTGTGTCTATAAATCTGTTCTCTATGTCTGAGTCTCTATTCCTGCTCTGCAAATATATTCATCAGCACCATTTTTCTAGATTCCATATATGTGTGCTAATATATGATGTTTGTTTTCCTCTTTCTGACTTACTTCACTCTGTATAACAAGCTCTAGGTTCATCTACCTCATTAGAACTGACCCAAACCCATTCCTTTTTATGGCTGAGTAATATTCCATTGTGTGTGTGTGTGTGTGTGTGTGTGTGTGTGTGTGTGTGTGTATGTATATATGTATCACAGCTTTTGTATCCATCATCTGCCAATGGACATTGACACTTAGGCTGCTTCCATGTCCTAGCTATTGTAAATAGTTCTGTGATGAACACTGGGGTACATGTGTCCTTTTCAGTTATGGTTTTCTCAGGGTATATGCCCAGTAGTGGGATTGCTGGCTCATATGGTAGTTTTATTTCTAGGTTTTTTTTTTTTTTTTAAGGAATCTCCATACTATTCTCCATAGTAGCTGTAGTTTGCGAGCTTATTTTTTGTAAGAAATGCAGGTAAAATGGGCAGTCATTCTGTAAGGAGTCGCTCCTCCCAGAAGTACCACAGTTGGCCTCAGTGAAGACAAAATTACCAAGAGCAGCATTAAAAGCTGCCCCTCCACCTAGTGAGGGGCTGGTGGGACCAAAGGCATTGGTGCTAAAGTGAGTTCCCTGCTGGGTCTCTGCTGTAAGATGCTGTGTGTCCTGCAGGGGCTTCCGATCTAGTTGTAAAGACAAAGTCCCAAGCCAGGTCCTTGGAGCTGGGTGTGGCCTCTGAGGACACTGCAGGCGGAGGTACCACCCTCTCCCAGGTTGGACACTCTTCCCTGGAGAGACCTAGAGCCCTCCAGGTGAGGTTATGACCCAGAAGTTCTTCAGACCTTCCTGTTTCAGCAGTAAAGACACTTCCTCCTGTGCACGTGTCTCTCGACCCAAACAGGAACAAACCCAGAGCCTCGGATCCCTTCCACCGCCTAGGCTATTCTCTGTGACCGCCATTTACTCTGAACTTATGCATGTTTTGCTTGTTTGTCTGGTTGCAAATAACCTAATGGAAACTCCTTTTCTTTCCAAAACAAAAAGGAGACCACAGCACACTTTCTACCCACACATCTGAAAGCCTCCAAGCTTTATCTATTTATTTATTTATTAACAGCATTTCTATCTGAGCAGCATTCTGAGAGGGCACCTGTCCACCCCTGCTTTTGTCTGAGCCCTTCCATGCCTGACCCTCCCCAGCAGAGGCAGACTGGCTCCATCCTTCCCATTCATAAAGACGTCTTTAAGGAGACTTGTTCAGCTTAAGGGCAAAGGTGAACACCCGCTCTAACTTGGTGCTTTACCAACCTAAGCAAGAGGGGAAGACTGTTTCCAGTACTTTCTGGGAATGGTTGAAAATAGCCCCAAATCCCCCTTGTCTGGGTTGATAGTAGACACAGAGGGAAAATGATCCCTGATGGGTTCAGTTGTTTAAAATAGGACTTGGGTATGCATCGTTTGGTCATTAGTTAACATATCTGGGTGGGGAGAGAGGGAGAGAGCTAAATAATTACAAGCACTCCAGTGATTTTTTTTTCCTACTGACTAAGGTTAAAATGGATAGTGTTGATCCGTTGCCCAGGCAGTAGGCTTGTTAAAGGAAATGGTATTTAAAATGATTTTTGAGCCAAAGCAATTTGGCTGCTCCAAGGCGTCCTTTATCTTTTGCTTTCAAGAGGATAATAATGTTTAAAAACGAAGTCACTCATACCATTTCCTGTCGGGAAGCCAGCTCGGGTGATGGGCAGCTCTTTCTCAGGGTTTGTTTACCGTCTCCGTGATGAAAAACACAGGCCTAATATGCTCCCTTCTGTGAGCTCTCCGTGTTCCAACCAGAGACGGATGCTGTGGTCCAACTCTTGTCTTCGGTGGAGTTCTTTGTCCACATTGTTGGTGTTGGACTTTCACCAGCTCGGTTTGAGCTTCTGAGCTGGAAGCTGGCAGCAATCAGCTGGTTCGGGTGAGTGGGCAGAATGTGGGGTGCTCTCCTACTTGGATCAAGGACATCTTCTTGCAGACAAGGTGGTGGGTTGCCCACTTGGGAAGGCATGAAGCAGTCTCCTGGGTGGAGGTGTTGCTTGTCATCCAAGTGAGAGGGGCTGGAGCAACCCACTCCCCTTTTATATTTTTTTCTTACCAGATTATACCAGATATATAGTGGTTTCATAGTGGTTTCATTACCAGCTTTCATAAGTTAAGTCGCTCGGTCATGTCCGGACCCCATGGACTGTAGCCTACCAGGCTCCTCTGTCCATGGGATTTTCCAGGCAATAGTATTGGAGTGGATTGCCATTTCCTTCTCTGGGGGATCTTCCCAACCCAGGGATCGAATCTGGGTCTCCCACATTGTAGACAGAAGCTTTACCATCTGAAGCCACCAGGTTTCATAGTGGCCTCTAAAGGTGTGTCCAAGTTGTAACCCCCAGAACCTGCAAAAGTGACCTTACTTGGAAAAGTGATCTTTGTGCATGTAACTGTGCATTTTTAGATGAGATCACCCTGGGTTAAGAGTGGACCCTTTTTGGTTTGTACTCTGTCGTATCTGACTCTTTGAGACCCCATGAACTGTAGCCCGCCAGGCTCCTCTGTCCATAGAATTTTCCAGACAAGAATACTGGAGTGGGGTGCCATTCCCTACTCCACCCACTTCCCTTTTAGAGTGAAAGAAGCAGACAGGTCAACCCAGTGAGTGGGAAGTAATGGAAGGTTCCAGAAGGGCCTGCTTTGCCCTGGTCTGGGCCAGGCATTGTGCACTGAGGCTCAGCCTTTTGTGGTCCTGGGATCCTCAGTTCAGACAGTCCCTCCACCTGCCTCTGGCTCACAGGAGCAACCAGTCAAGTAGGATGGAAAGACCTTAGCAGGCAAGAAGGTGGAAATAACAACGCCTACTCCTCTGTGCTTGCTTCCCTGGAGGCTCAGTGGTAAAGAATCCACCTGCCAGTGCAGGAGACGCAGGAGATGCAGGTTTGATCCCTGGGTCGGGAAGATCCCCTGGAGGAGGAAATGGTAACCCACCTCAGTATTCTTGCCTGGGAAATCCGATGGGCAGAGGAGCCTGGTGGGCTACATACAGTCCATGGGGTCACAGAGTCGGACATGACTTAGCAACTGAACAGCAACAAGGAGGACATCAGGATAACCTTACAAGAGTTTCATCCCCATTTGGTGAAAAGCACTATAAATTTTTAGCTTTTCCACCTAATCCAAGGGATGTTTGAATAGTGGCTTCACTAATACATTCATTGAGGTCTCACTCATTTTGAATTTGCAAAACTTTGAAGATGACTGTAGTCTAGGGATGGAGTGCTAATGGAAGATGTATTAGGTTGGACAAAAAGTTCGTTCGGGTTTTTCTATAGGCGCTTCTGGGAAAACCTGAAAGAACTTCTTGGCCAACCCAATAGTATCAACTTACAGCTCCCCAAAACTCAACGTGGAAGCAAGTAGCCTGCAAACACAGGAGAGCAGCCCTTGATGTGCTTCTATGTGGTGAGAAGGGAATGGCAGTCCACGCCAGTACTCTTGCCTGGAGAATCCCATGGACAGAGGGGCCTGGTGGGCTACAGTCCATTAGGCTGCAAAGACTGGGATGCAACTGAACATGCACGCACTCCTCAGTGTTGCTCGGAAGTGGCCCATGGCAGGAGACCCACCTGCTTCAGGTCCTTTTCTGACCTCCTTTTTATTTACCCATCCCCCCAGGATTAAGTTGGGGGCCACTTCATGCCCCAGGTCTGGCCACAGAAGGAGCCTATAAAATGTAAGCATGTGAATCGAGGACGGTTTGGGGAGTCTGGGGTCTTGGTAGGCATGTTCTTTGCTCAACTTTGGGGTCCCTGGCACCTACAGAGTGGGGCATTGCTGAGTCTTCGGCAGGAGCAGACAGGTCCCATTTCCACTTACCGGGCTGTGCAGTGCTGACTGGCCTCTCTCATCCCATCTCGTAGGGGATGCTTGAACCCCTGCATCCGCAGGCTGAGCGGGGTAATTTAGGATGGCGGCTGCTCCCTTGGTGCATTTTAAACACACTTCCCAACTCTGTTCATTTTGCCTTTGATGGGGAGGTGGCCTTCTGGGTTTTTCTTTCAAGAGATGCAGATTTAATGGACTGTGATTTTTCTCCAGATCTGCTGTTTAAAAAAAAAAAAAGCAACATTAAAAAAGCAACTCAGAATTTCTATTTGCTCAGGAAAAAAAAAAAAAATCTGCTTGCTATTCAGGCCCTAGATTTTCCTGGGAGATTAGTGTACTTGCCTGCCAAGATGTTAGCTAAAGGAAAACACATTTGCTATAGATCAGAAATATTTATACTTTTCTGGGCAGAAGATCCAAAGAAGAACTTCATCTGAATGTATAGCACCTGGAAATAAGAATGAATTCAATCTCCTGGGCTGCAGGCATCTACCAGAAAGACTGCTTCCCAGGGTGGGGGAAGGGGGGCAGTTCAGGACGTCTCTAGGGACTTGAAACCATGAAGGGGGTCGGGCGAGGCTGCTGGGATCTGGGAATGTATAGGTCAAAGATCTAGAGTCTCTGGTTCCCAGGCAGGAGCCTGCAGCCACATGGAAAACACAAAAGACAATGGCGAGGGTCCCGGAGCCCAGCAGCCTCAACTGGCAAGCTTTCTTTGTCCTGGACAGAGAGCTTGACCCTGCCCTGTTTTGTATGCCCTTGGAGCCAGTTGGAGGGCCAAGGATGACAGGTGACTGGGGCCAATACCACTCCTGTTTCTTAACAAGAGACAAGGAACCCGAGTTTCTGTTGACCCACATGCTGTCACTCCAAAAGAATGGTCCCCATCTTTGGAAACCTTCTTGCAAACTTATCAGACTCTTGTCTGGCTGCTGCAGAGGAGTAAGAGATGCCCATCAATAATTAAAAATCTAATCATTGTTTGCACCCAGACGGCAAGCCTGCATCCTGGTGAGAGACAGAGGACGGAAGAGTGTTTCAGGGCTGACAAACTGCTATTTAGAAATTTTCCTCCTTTGGCTCTGTTTCTCCTCGATCAGTGTTATTAGGGTTCATTTGATTCCTGGGGTTGCCTTCTGGGTTCTTTGTGGGGAGGATCCAGTTCAGGCGGGAAGTGGTGGAAGAGTAGCAATGAATTCCTCAGACATCAGAGTCCCTTCTAAGATGCTTTGTCTTGGCACCCATTTTTCCATTCATAGAAGTGATTTGCATTGACTGCCAACCAGCATCCAGGCTTCTCAGGTGGCAATCGTGGTAAAGAATCCACCTGCCAATGCAGGAGACGGAAGAAATGTGGGTTTGATCCCTGGGTGGGGAAGAGCCCCTGGAGGAGGAAATGGCAAGCCACTCCAGTATTCTTGCCTGCAGCATCCCATGGACAGAGGAGCCTGGTGGGCTACAGTCCATGAGGCTGCAAAGAGTCAGACACGACTGAGCAACTGAGCGCACACACACCAGCCAGCATCCACCCTCCTTGTTGTGGCAGGGCCTGAGTCCAAGGCTGTCATACCCTTGACCTCCAGTCTCTCATTTCGAGGGCCAGCTGGGCTGCTGGCATACCATGGGTGGAAGCAATGTCCTGGGTGCTTTGGTCCCTTCCAGGCCAAATAGGATCCAGTCCGGAGTCTCTATGAGCCCCCAGATGGGTGCGAAGTGAAGATTTGAGTTTTTGTCAGGGAGGTTTCTGCTAACACGGCTTCTGTTAACCCGAAGATCACACTCTTCCACATGGAACCCCCTAGATCTTGTTCAAACAGAAATGCTCTCAGAGCTTCTCAAGGATAACCCAGTCCAGGAAAGACTACAGATTCTGGGAATTTAGAGTAGGGCTGCCTGTTTCCAGTTATCTATTTTGGTCCTATTCAGAAGTACCTCCTGGCTATAATTTAATCTCAGGTGGATGAAAGCTCCTTTCTTCTTGTTCAGAACTGTCGAGCCACTTTTCTCTCTCCCCTGGGCCAGGGCCATCTCTCAGAGCCCCCCTCACCTGCTCCCAGGAGTCAGCGGGCGGCACCCTGAGCAGAACTGTCTGGACCCAGAGGGACGGCTCAGAGCAGCGTGGTGGCCTGGTCTTTGCGCGAGGTCAGCTTCATACGGATTGTCTGAATAGAACGGGGCTCCTTTGTACTTGAAAAGCAGCCCACGTGTGGGAAGGCAGGCAGGAGAGAGAAAGATGTGTGTGAGCCAGGATGGCTCCTTCTGGGATAGAACTGTATGTGGGACGCAGGTTTATGTATATGACTTTGCAGATGTGGGTGGCCTGAACCCAGTGGGGGGTGGGGTGGCGTGCACCAATGGTGACCGCGAGCCCGTCACAGCCTGCACGCTCTACCCACTCGTACATGCACAGGTGCATCTGCGTCCCCATGCCTGGGACAGGGAATCGTGAGTCATTGACTGCAGCATCTGCTCGATACCCTGGTGACTGCCGCCGTGCTGAAATGTCACAGCCACTATAACGTTTCCCTGGGAACTGATCCCCAGCATCTAAGTCAAGCTTGGCTCCTCTGGCGTCGGCCGTAATTACAAAGTGGGTGCTTCAGGAATGAGGGCAGAGAGAATGCAGCCTGCCCAGCCCGTTACTCGTGGTCCCCATTAAAGGAAGGCACTTCGGAGGTCATGCCATCCATCCTTCTGTCTCCCAGAGGACTGTGGTCCAGCTTTCCTCCTCCGAGCATGCTAACCCCAAGCACAGCGGGAAGGAGGCTCCTCCTGCTTCAGCCCCTCCCTTATCACCCACCCTCCATGTGGTCAGGAAGCTCAGCCCAGGAGCCTCTGTCCAGAGAGTCTGGGGAAACACAGATGGGCTCCCTTCCTGGGCTCAGCCTCGGGAGGAAGTAATAAAGTCAAGCCAGGTGCTACCCGATGGGGACCCAGGACCAGGACAGATAGCCCAGCCCACAAAGGCCACCAGCCTTTCAGTTTCACTCCATCCCCCAAGATAGGCAGAAAGAAAAGTGGCTGCAGCTTCACCCGAGGCCACTCACCTAAAGGGCTCCTTGAGGGACCTGTCAGACTGGAATAGCTACTGCACCCCCGTCCCCCCAAAGATGAAGCCTCTATCAGGCCCACACTCCATGCCATCAGCCACAGTGCTGCTCACAAGCACCGCCTTGTCCCTGAGGAGGCCTGGGGCCAGGAGATGGTCTCCCTACCCCGTCCCCGATCCTTTGAGCCACTTGCCCCATCCTCTCTCACCAGGGAAGCCTGGATAAGTCACAGCCAGTCCAGAGAACAAGAAAGATAACCCCAGTTTGCGTGCCGTCCACACTTGCTGGCATGCTGCCTCAAGCCCACAAATCACCCTTGGTTGGTTTATCCTGGCAAGTTCTCGGTGTGATTCTGTACAGTAATCTCCCACTTCGTGCAGACCTTCCGCTTGTGATTCTAATACTTTTGTGAGCTTTATCTCTCTCATTTCCCCCACTGTACCTTATCTCAAGGCACTTATCTCTCTGGGGAGACAACCACACAAAGTCAGAGTACAGAAAAGAATTATAAGAGAGCCCATCCAGGAGGGTGGAGGACAGCCAGGAATGTAGCTTAATGGGTTGGTGGTTGTTTAGTCGTTCAGTCATGCCTGACTGTTTGCAACCCCATGGATTGTAGCCTGCCAGGCTCCTCTGTCCATGGGATTTCCCGGGGAAGAATACTGGAATGGGTTGCCATTTACTTCTCCAGGGTATCTTCCCAACCCACCTGAGCCACCAGGGTAGAGAGGAAGCCAAGGGCTCCCCTGACCCCCTTGATGGTGGGTTTCACTCTGGGCTGGAGCATGTGGTGCGGCAGTGAGGAGAATTTACCGGGACAGGTCTGAGTCCACAGAAGTGTTGAACGTGGGCTGGTAGGATGCGGAGTGGTTTCCATCCCACCCATTGCCACATGGAAGGAAGGAGCCCACCCCTCTGGAACCCTCCGGGCCCTGGCCAAGGACAAGCCCATGCCCAGCCTCCGTGCAAAAAAGAAAAAAAAAAGTGGCCTTTGAGAAAGTGTGTCCTCTGCCCTTAGGAGGAACATTTGCAGTCAAGTCTGTGCATGGAATTTTTATTCCTCTAATACGGCCAAGGCAGGATTTAGTACACAAGTTCTCTAGAGGAAATGCATTCAATAAAAATTTGATGGGCTCCGGCAGCTCAGAAGAATCTCCTTACGAATTCCAAGTGTTTGTTTGGTCCCTGGTTTGGGCAGGAGCCCAGCTCCAGTCTGCAAATGGCCTCCTTTAGCGGGAGGTCCTTGGAGCAATGACCTGTCCACAGCGCCCCTTGCTTCCCTGGGGGGCACAGGCTGGGAAGGTGGAGCCTCTCAGAGGAGGAGCTGAGCCCCAGGCCCTGGGAGCTCTGGGAACCGGAGCCCTTGTAACAAGACCAGGACACAGGATGCTCCAGGGGGACCTGACGTGTACGAGGACCTGAAGTCAGTGAAGGAATAGAAATGAATCCACTGTGGATCATGGGGAAGTGTAATAAATTTTCATTTATTATCTTTGGACACTTGCTCAGCACTAGGAAAAGGAGTTCAAGGCTGAAGAGAGGTCCCAAGGGTCCCGGTGGGCACCGATGAGCTTAGAGGGAAAATCACGCTGGAAGCTAAGCTTCTGGGTGTGAGGCAGCCCCCATTCACTCCTCTCTTCTAGGCTGTTAGCCCTGCCTGGACAGAGGGCGGGGCCAGGGACCATCAACGGAGGGAGGAAGGGAATTCCCTGGCGGTCCAGTGCCAAGTGCCTGGGTTTGATCCTTGGTATGGGAAGTAAGGGGCTTTCCAAGTGTCCCTAGTGGTAAAGAATCCACTGACCAGTGCAGGAGATGTAGGAGACAGGGGTTTGATCCCTGGATTGGTAAAATTCCCCTGGAGTAAGAAATAGCAACCTGCTCCAATATTCTTGCCTGGAAAATTCCATGGACAGAGGAGCCTGGCAGGCTACAGTCCATGGGGTTGCAAAGAGTTGGGTACCACTGAGCTACTGAGCACACATGCATGTACAGGGGAACTAAGATCCCACAAGCTGCATGGTATGGCCAAAGAAAAAAAAAGGAGGAAGGAAGGGGGGCGGCCTGTGGGCCCCACAGTATGGGGGAGCCTGCTGGTCACCCTCTGGCTTGTTAGGAAACCCCAGGCCTGACCACAATAGCCTCGGCCTTCATCCTGGTAAAATGGTACCCAGTCATTGGAAAATGCTCCCAAGTTCTGCTGAACAACAGGGCGGGCCTGAGGACCATGAGCAGAGTTGCAGCATGGAGGGCCCTCCTGCCTGGGTCCCTGTTACAAAAAATGTGGAAAATGTCACTGGAGATGGGGCATAGGAGCCAGAGGTGTGCTCATCAAGCGGCTCTCAGGTCTCAGAACTCAGAGTGATTTTTCTGCAGAGCCCAGCCAGTGCATCCTAGAGAAACACAGCTGGCCCAGGTAGAGGCCTAGGGAGGTGGCCGGCATCTCCCTTTGGCCTGGCCCAGGCCAGTGCCTCACTAAAAGGGAGGGGAACAGTCACCACCCTCACCCACTGCTCTCAGGGGCAGATCATGAGCACAACACGAGAGGAGGGTGCCGAAATGGGTTCTAATCTCAGATCAGCGTCCACTGGGCAGCCTCCAGGGGAACTGGCTTTCTATAACCTATTTATACATCCAGGAACATTCCATGTGAACATATGTGTGAAGACTTGCCTGGAGCTGAGCACAGGGCCAGCCTCCTTCAGGGCTGCTCTGCCTATGAGTGAGTGAAGTCGCTCAGTCATGTCCGACCGACTCTTTGTGACCCCATGGGCTGTAGCCTACAAGGCTCCTCTGTCCATGGAATTTTCAAGACAAGAGTACTGGAGTGGGTTGCCATTTCCTTCTCCAGGGGATCTTCCCGACCCAGGGATCGAACCTTGGTCTCCCGCATTGTAGGCAGATGCTTTACTGTCTGAGCCACATTGCCTATGAGCTATGCTGGTTAAGGGACCAAATCCAGAGTCTCAGGCCATCCCTGGCTTCATTCTGGGTGCCAAGGAACCATCGCAGCTTTCTCTATTGCAGAGCTTTCCCCTTTTCGACAGGGTCCAGCAAGGCTTGCGATCTCTCAGGTTGTGAGCCCTCAGGTGGTGGGGAGGCCGGCCTGTCCACCCTTGGCTCAGGTTAACCCACAGGGTAGCGTCACATGAGATGTTCCCTGCTATCCTGGCAACACCCCCTGCCCACGTTCCCCGCAGCTGGGGTCCATCTGGACCTTTTCACATGCCCTCCCCTGAGCCACCTCTTCTTGTACCTACTTGTGTCTCTGGGGGCCAAACCATGCAGGGGGTGGACCTGGAGGGAAGGGCTGGGAGGAGGCAGGTAAGCAGGGCAGGGGTGAGCAGCCAGGAAGGAGAAAACCAGGTGACGGCGATGTGAGAGGGGACTGCCAGAGCCCAGGGGGCTCAAGGATTTCCTGGCATGGCCAGAGGGGATGTTCTGGGCACCAGAAGACTGCTCCCTACAACCATGTCTGGCCGTGACTGAGATCCAGTAAACCAGAGAAATAGCCACGTCCTAGGACCTCGGGGGCAAAGCACACTGCTGTCGGGACCCCAGCCACAGGGAGAACCAGCCTGACTGATGGAGGGGCCCAGGCAGTCAGCCTCCCAGGGGTCTTCACAGCTCTGCTCCCCAGCATCCCACAGCCACAGCTGTCCTGGCCCAGAGAAACCACCAGGTGTGGCTCCTGGCTCCCAGCTATGGGGAGCGCACTGACCCCACTGCCCTGCTCCCTTGCTGCCTGGGCGTAGCCTCTAAACTTCACCAGCACATGAGGCTCAGCCTTTCCTGTGGCTTCTGGGGACCCTATGAGCAAGAGAGTTGTGTGTTAAGGAGGAAGGGGGCCTAGGACTGCACAGCCTTGTCAGACAGCACAGGCCCCACTTTCAGCTTCCTTCAGAAGGTCACTTGGTCTGACATTCACACTGGTATGTTTAAAATGGATAACCAACAAGGACCTGCTGTATCACACAGGGAGCTCTGCTCCACGTTATGTGGCAGCCTGGATGGGAGAGGAGTTTGGCGGAGAATGGATACATGTATATGTATGGCTGAGTCCCTCTGCTGTCTACCTGAAACTATCACAACATTGTTAATCAGCTATGTGCTGTGCTTAGTCGTTCAGTCATGTCTGACTCTTTGTGACCTCATGGACTGTAGCTCCCCAGGCTTCTCTGTCCATGGAATTCTCCAGACAAAAATACTGGAGTGGGTTGCCATACCCTCCTCCAGGGCATGTTCCCAACCCAAGGGATTGAACCCAGGTCTCCCGGATTGCAGGCAGATTCTATATCCCAATACAAAATAAAAAGTTAAAAAAAAAATCCTGCCCTATGCAGGTCAGGAAGCAACAGTTAGAACTGGACATGGAACAACAGACTGGTTCCAAATAGGAAAAGGAGNAAAGACTCTGATGCTGGGAGGGATTGGGGGCAGGAGGAGAAGGGGATGACAGAGGATGAGATGGCTGGATGGCATCACTGAGTCTGAGTGAACTCCAGGAGTTGGTGATGGACAGGGAGGCCTGGCGTGCTGCGATTCATGGGCTCGCAAAGAGTTGGACATGACTGAGCAACTGAACTGAACTGAACTGAACTGAACCACAAGATCACAAAGATATTGTATTAAATGTTTTTGTTAAAAAAATAAAAATTAATATTCTCGAAACAAAAAGAGGAATTCACCTGATCTGTCTGCCAGCTTATTCCAACACACAGACCCAGAAGCTTCCAGCCTTTCCCATGTCTGTGTCAGGGCCCCACCCACCTGCGCTACCTACAGGAGCAAAAGAGCTGGGATGCACCAAAGGACGGGCCACATTTCTGCACTAGAGAGGGAGCAAGGTCAAGAACATTCTAGAGCACTGGCCCTTCATCTCTCTGCTGCTCCAGTGCACAGGACAAAGATGCTCCATGGCCAGCAGGAATGTTTGTCCTGGTCACTTTGGAGAGCAGACCAGACTCTCCTAGAGGGCAGGGACATTCCCAACAGTAACCCTCTGAGGGGGCAGGGACATTCCAAACAGTGACTCCCCAGGGATTTGGGTATCCATGTCTCACCTGCCTTTCCCCGAGCCCCGATTCAGAATCCCTGGGGGAGGAGCTCAGTGTGGTCCACAGCCTCTGTCATGGGTATGCACAGGCTCATACCTGTGTGCACCTCACGAGACACGTGGAGAGCAAATGCACACAAGTGGGAGCACACACTCAGCTGCATACTGCTGACCTGGTGATCCCACACATGCATACACATGCACACACTCGATGCCTCTCCCACACCCTTGCACACTCACACACTCACCCCACTGTTCCTAGCTCTTCAGGTCCCTTGCCCCCTGCTCTGGCTCCAGGGCTCATCCTCAACCCTCTGGTTTACACACTTTTGGGGGGCTGGTCTCCAGATGAGGGTGGGGGTGCCTGTGGTTTGCAGAGCAGGATGAGGTGGGCACCAGACCTGCCCTGGGATCTTATCGGAACTGTTTGTTCTTCTAAGAAGCAGTTAACTTCGCTTCCTTTTCCTCTCTCCTTTGGTGCCTGGAAAACCCCAAACATTCCCAGGAGAGAAGGCAGGCCCTTTATCACCTCGTGGGCTCAGAACACTGCATCGCAGTAATTGAAAGTGGCTTGACTCAAATTGCATTTTCCTAGGAGCCGCGAGAGACACACTCCCAGGAAGGAGAGAGGGAGGAGGGGGCGGAGGGAGCTTCGAGGCCGGGCACAGAGTTGGCACGCAGTTCCCCACCTTGGAGGCAGAGTACAAGTCCCCAGGGGGCTCCTGGGGCGTCCACACCCAGACAAGGGCCGAACTCTGATGCACACCTTGCAAAGAACACTCGAGCCCTGAGCCAGCAGGCACACACTCCTCCTAAGAGATGCCCACCATCTTCCTGGAAAGACTGTTATCGTCTGCCTGCTGGTCACGCAGTGGTGCCACTGCCAGCTCATGGCCGCTGTCTGTGGGCATTGACTGGATGCTGGGCCTGCCTCAGGGCCTTGCTCACACGATTCCCACTCTTGCTTGTTCCTTTGACGAACAGCTACAGCAGCAAGGTTTACTGTGCACACCCCGTGTTCTATGTTTCAGACAGGGAGCTTAGCACTTTGCTTGTTATCCCACAAAACCTGCTAGCACCCTTGCATGTATGCTAAGTAGCTTCAGTTGTGTCTGTCTCTTTGTGACTCTATGGACCATAGCCCTTGAGGCTCCTCTGTCTATGGGATCGTCCAAGCAAGAATACTGGAATGGGGTTCCATGCCTTCCTCCAGGGGATCTTCCCAGCCCAGGGATCAAACCCACATCTCTTGCATCTCCTGCATTGGCAAGCAGGTTCTTTACCACTAGTGCCCCTTGGAAAACCCTTACCAGGTGGATTACAGGTAGGGAAACTGGAGGAGTGAGGCTCCTCGCCCAAGAGCAGGGCAACTCAGCCCATGCTCTGTGCCAGGTCTATTGCTGCCCTGCTTGGAGACCCCCAACCCAGCCAGGGTGGCCCCTAGTGAATGCCAGCGGCTTGGGGAGGGGTCTACTTCTCCATCAGAAGAGGCAGCTAGGAATCCCCTGAAAGTTGGATACAGAGTTGGTATGGTTTGAAAACACCCCCACAAAGTGACTTTGGTTTGTTGTTAGTCATAACAGTAACTTTGAAATTCCACATGGAATTAAAGAGGAATAGCAAGAAAGTCCATGGGTGGAAATGGGTGGGAAAGGCTGCTTTAGTGCCTTGGTTTTCTTACAAAGCGACTCATATGACGCATAGGTTCCCCGAGTCGTCCCGTGTGCTCAGCACCTGGCACTGAGCCCAGCTCACCGCCATGCCAAGAAAATATTCCTTGAATGGAATTACTGAATTAAGAAGGAAGGAAGGCTGGAGGGAGGGAAAGGGGGAGACCCAGGTAGAGGGAGTACGTGGGAATGCCCCAGGATGCCCATCCCTGTCCTTAGGAAAGAAGAGGAAGTTATAATACTACTCTGGTTGCCTCCAGGGCCCTTGTCTCCATCCTGACTTCTCCCACACATGCAGTTGCTGAGTGAGAAGGTGAGCGTCCTCAGAGTGCTGGAGAACACACGGAAAGATGGCTGTGGCCTGAGACAGGGAGCTAAGTGCTGGTGGGGTGGGGGACGTGGGTTGCAGGCTCCCCAGGCCCAGTCTGCAGCCCTCAATGAGGATGGGCTGGGCTTCCTGCCACTGGTTCACTGCTGCGGGTCCCTCCCCAGCAGATGGGCAGGAGAGTGGCCCCTGGGAATGAGGCTGGTCCCCAGGGTGTCAAAGCCAAGACCTGGGGGCGACAAGCTGAGTGGGCACAGGGTCTTCCGCCCCCTTTAGGGATAAACTTGTGTCTCTGGTGAGTAAACAGTTTGCTTACTCCACCACTGTTTCAATGTAAAGGAGAACACACACTGGAAAAAATCTCGAAGACCCATCTCTTCTGTCAAACCACGTGGTAGACCCTTTCTTCCCTCATCCTCTCTCTCCAGTCCTCACACGAAAGACACAGCTAGAAGAAGCCCGGAGCAGCATCTGGGCAAATGGTGGAGCTGCAGGCCTCCTCCAGGTCCCTTGGAGATGGAGGCGGGAGTGGGGAGTACCAGGATTAAGGGTAGAGACCAGAGCCTGTGACACAGGGTTGATTTCTGAGCTGTCGGCCTCCGCACACTTCATAATCCACGGACTCTTGTGCCATTTTTTTTCTCCTCCTGGTTTACCCTGCCTCTGGATTACTGTCTGTAAGTTTCAAAATGACCCGGGATCCCTGAGTGGTTTATAAATTAGGACTGTATGCTGAGAGCACCCAGTAGAGCTGATATATTTCTGGTGGTGTCAGAGTTTCCATTATAAACCCCATTTCTCAGAGGTTTATAACTTGGCTGTAAAAATGCACCGAGGCCCGAGGCCCAGACTGGACCACAAGCAGCGGCCTGGGTCTCCTCCTGGTCTCTGGGCAGGGACAGCCATCAGTGAGCCATAGAACAGAGGCTGGGGTATGGGGGTGCAAATCTGATGAGAATATGGGCTCTCCCTACCTCTGCTGCCACCAGCAAGCTTCCTTCTCCAAATGGTTGCCCATTAAAAATTGTCACCACTTAGCAGGACCAGGATGCCTTTTTGTGGGAGGGCCACCAATGGGGTAAACGACTCCTGCCCACCAGTGAGGAGCTTCCTTGGTGGCTCAGATGGTAAAGAACCCACCTGCAATGCAGGAAACCTGGGTTTGATCCTGTGGGTTGGGAAGATCCCCTGAGAAGGGAATGGCAACACACTCCAGTGTTCTTGCCTGGAGAATTCCATGGACAGAGGAGCCTGGAGGTCTACAGTCCATGGAGTCATATTCACTTTCTTTCTTTCCACCAGTGAGTCTCCTGCTCAAGTTTCTGAGTATCATTCTTAAGTCCTTCTGCCCCAAAATATGCCTCCTCCCGGCAATATGGTTCCCTTTGGACAAGCACACTGACTCAGGGACCAGACAGGCCCCTTTCCAACTGATCGTCACACTAGAAAGAGGTTCCACACTTGTTATTAATATCATAGGACCTGAAATAAGGCTCCCTGTTTCATTAAAATGCTGGTTACTGAGATGCCTGTTTTGGAAACTAGAAGAATGAAGCCCAGCAGTTCTCAGGCCTGGGGAGCCTGGAAAAGAAATGACAGTTTCCTGACCCCTCTTTCAAGCCCCCACCCTAGAATTTATTGGATTGGTCTGGAGCTGTTTCATTCAGCAGTTCCCTAGGAGATGCCCCAGTGCTGGGGAACGGCATAGCCCTGCTCAAGAACCCAAACAGGCTGGTGATGCTTCTGGGACCCTCTCTCCCCAGAACCCACCCACTGCTGGGGCTTCTGTGTGCCTGGGACCTTGTGCAGAGGCTGCGGCCCAGAGGTCTTCCTGGCCTCTAACCTCACTTTGCAAAGGAAGTCCCTTCTAGGCCTAGGAGCCCCTTCTAGCCTCTCCTAGGAGCCATGGGGACAGAGCACAGACTTGGGGGACTGGTGGGTAGCAGGGAGCCTTCTCTGTTTTCTCCATGCCTTCTGAGGCTCCCAGAATTTCTGTTCCAGACTCGAGAATTTCAGGTTTGTCTGGACAAGTGAAATCACATCCCTGGTTTGCCCAGCTCAGAGTCTGGCTGTTCTTCAGGGTCTCCTGCCTGCACGGAGCTAAGACCTTTTCTCCATAGTGGAGTGGAGAGTGCCCATTACCGATCCATGAGGGCGCTTTTCATTCATTCATTCACTCACTCTCTCATTCATTCATTGCTCAAAAAGGAGCACTGAGTACCTGCTCCTGCCAGTCACACCTCTGGGCATCAAGAATATGCAGAAGACCAGAGCAGACCAAGGGCCCCACCCACCAGCTTACCCCCAGCAAGGGTGATGACACCGGGCAACAAGCATCATCAGTCAGTCATACCACGTGGAGGAGGGACTTGGTGCTGGGGGGAGAACCAGTAAAGCGGAAGGCAGGGAGACCTGGAGTGTCCCCAAGAGAGAATGAGTTGTGATTTCAAGGAGAGGGGAGGGAGGCAACTTATTCGTCAGATTTGCTGTGTAACAGGCAGCCTGGGAATCTCAGAGGCTAAGAACAGGTATTTATTTCTCCCTCCACTCATAGCAGCTTCTGGGGCTGTTCCCCTGCTGAGTGGAAGGTTTGGGCTGTTTCATCAGTCTTGCTCCACAACCTGGCTTATTGGGAAGTCACGTCTGCCCCACCGCTTGCAGTGGCCAAAGTGAATCACAGGGTGGAGCCAGCAATGGTAGCAGAAAATTTGGAGCGAGGGAGTGATGGCTCCTGGACAGCAGTGTCATCTCCTGAAGGTGGCTCGACAGGCCCCTCTGGAGAGGTTTCTCCACGTAGGCAGGTTTCTCCTGGGAGCAGGGAGAAAGGGATCGGGGAAGCTGGAAGAGCATCTGGTAAAGAGAAGAGACGTGCCAAGGTGTTGAATGTTCATGGCGTCTTCATGGAAGGGAGGGTGCTGCAGTGCAGGGGGAGGGGAGGCCCTAGAGGGAGGATGAGAGTGAGATGGGAGTTCTGTAGGTCACGAGTGACTTACATTCCAACACCATCCCACTGGTTATCAGAGGGAGATTTCAGGGGACAATGCTGGCGACCAAGTGGGAGGTGCTTCCGAGGACCACGGTGGTGCCCACGGCGGAGCTGTGTGTGGTGAGAAGCAGTCCGACTCCAGACGGATGCTTGGTGGAGCCGTGGGTCTGCTGACCATCAGATGCAGGATGTAGAGAAAGAGAAGCTTCCAGACTGCCTGCAGGGCTCTCACTAACAACGCTGGAGGCTGTAAGGGGTCAGGAGAGAGGTGCCTGTAGACATCTGTGTTAGCTTCCTAAGGCTGCGGCACCAAGCATTATAGACCAAGTGGCTCAACAACCGGAAGCTATTGTCTCCCGTCTCTGGAGGCTGGAAGACCAAGATCAAGGTGATGGCAGAGTTGGCTCTGTCTGAAGGCTCCGAGGCGGACTCTGGCCCAGGCATCTCCCCCAGCTTCTGATGGCTTGCTGATGGTCGCCTCCACTCTGCCTTCATGGTCACGTGGCATCTCCCTCTGTGCACCTGGGTCCACATTTCCTGTTTAAAATTTTTGTCTTAATTTATTTTTGGCTGTGCTGGGTCTTTGTAGTTGCACATGAGCTTTCCCTGGTTGCAGCAAGCTTTCTCTAGCTACTCTCTAGTGGTGCTCGGGCTTCTCATTGCAGTGGCTCCTTTTGTCGCAGAGCATGGGCTCAAGGGCTTCAGTCGTTGTGACTCTTGGGCTCTGGACCACTGGCTGAGTAGTCGTGGTGCTCAGGCTTAGCTGCTCTGCAGCATGTGGGATCTTCCAGGACCAGGGACCGAACCCATGTCTCCTGACTGCAGGGAAGATTCTTAACCACTGGACCACCAGGGAAGCCTTACATTTCCCCTTTTTATAGGGACTCATGGAGAAGGAAATGGCAACCCATTCCAGTATTCTTGCCTGGAGAATCCCAGGGACAGAGGAGCCTGGTAGGCTGTGGTCTATAAGGTAGCACAGAGTCGGACACGATTGAAGCAGCTTAGCAGCAGCAGTATAGGGACTCAGATCATGTTGGATCAATGGCCACCCTACTCCAGTATGATCTCATCTTAACCTGTTACATCTGCAACGATCCTGTTCCCAAGTAAGGTCATGCCATGGACTGAATGAATGTCCCCCCAGTCTCATATCTTGAAGCCCTAACCCCCCATATGATTGTGTCTGGAGGCAGGGCCTCTGTGGGTAATTGGTGTTAATGAGATCATGAGGGTGGAGGCCCACATGGGCTTAGTGTCCTTATAAGAAGAGGAGACACAAGATCTCTCTCGGCCTCGTAAAACCAGGAAGAGTGCCCTCACCAGGAACCAAGTACGCCTGCCCTTGACCTCAGACTTCCAGTCTCAAGAACTATGAGAAATAAATATCTGTGGTTTACCCCTCAGAGTGTGGTATTTAGTCATAGCATCCTGAGCAGATTAAAACAGTCCCATTCTCAGGTTCTATGGGAACAGTAGCGGGAGGGAAGACACCCTCCCTTGGGGGCACCTTGGGCACATATCCAGCGGCTGGGGGTCCTAGGGGCTGAGGCTGTTTCATGCGGGACCCTGGGGCTCCCTCTGTTAGCTGCAGAGCACAGCAGCTGAGATGTATGCCTGAGATTCAAGACAGTCTTGGAGGAAAACCAGGACAAGCTGTCTGTTGATTTCTGCTTGGCCTTGAGAGCCCAGAGGGGTCCTTGAAGGCTCTCTCCACCTGAGATCACATGCCCTTATGAGCATCGCTTACTTGTGGGCAGCTTTCATCTGGGTCCAGCGGTTCCTTGCTCTTGTGACCTTGGGAGGGTTCCTTCAGATATTAGAAAGAAAGTCATTTAAGGAGCAGCATCTAAAATGCAGACTTTGGAGCCAGAAACCCTGATTCTCATCTAGACCCTGCTGCTTTCCAGCTGTGTGACTTTGGGGGAGTCACCTAACCTCTCTGGGCCCCTGTCTCCTCCTGGAGTTTTGTGTGTGAGCACTAAGCACAGAGGAGCCTGGAGGGTTACAGTCCATGGGGTTGCAAAGAGTGGGACACGACTGAGACTAAACAACAACACACAGCTATCTTAGGGGCTGAGAGGTTATCTGACAGCCAGGGGTTGTCACCCCAGGTTTAAACCTTGTTGGGCTCTTGCTGGGATCCCAGGCTGTCCCTCTGCAACTGCAACATTGCCTGAGTGCCCCAGCTTATCTTGAAGTGAGAGGCACCAGAGGGCAAGAGGGGAGTCCCGACCCCAGCAATATCCCAAGCCATTGTTCCTTGGGTCTCTGCTTTGCTGATGGCATGCATGAGCCTCAGACACCTGACTTCACTTTTAAGTAAAGGGTCAGATTGGCAAGTCTGGTAAATGACCCCAGGCCCTTGCTCTTCCCTGAGGCTTCACAAGCTGGAAGGACTAGAGGTCCCAGTAAGAGAGTCTGCTTGATCCCTGCCTCTGAGTCATCAGCCATGTACAGGGATTATGGACCCAGGGGCTCAGACCCAGGGGCTCAGGGTGTTGGTGGCCCCCAAGTCTTCACATCGGCCCCTCCCCAGCACAGCTACCCAATTAGAGAGGGCCAGTCTGCACCAGCCTCCCCTCTGGCCCTTCTCCTGCCTCCCTGCTGAGCAGGGAATGCAGGATACTTTTGTATGTCTCTGCCACTGCACACAAAGTTGCAAGCTCCACCACAGAGGGGGTTTTGTTTGGAACTTAAAACACTTGCTCAGATTAATGACCAAAAATGTCAGACGTGTCCACAGCTAATTATTCATTAGACGCTTAATTAGTGTGGGATGATCATGACATTTTAATGTTATTAATTTTTGTACTGTAATAGGAATTAAATTGTTCTGCTGTCCTGAAGCCTCCCGTTGAAGTCATGCTGCAGAATGGGGGTTAGGAGGAGGAAGGGGCCACAGGGGCAGCCAGTGACAGCCAGGCAGCTCACTGGCCGGAGTCCAGAGCCCGCGCGCACCTCCTGTGGCCTGGGAGAAGCGTCCTCCAGCTCTTTGGAGCTTGTTGTTGTTGTTCAGTCGCTCGGTCGTGCCCAACTCTTCACACCCTCCTGGACTACAGCACGCCAGGCTTCCCTGTCCTTCACTATGTCCTGGAGCTTGCTCAAACTCGTGTTCATTGAGTCAGTGATGCCATCCAACCATCACATCCTCTGTCGCCCCCTTTTCCTGCTCTCAGTCTTTCCCAGCATCTGGACCATCCAAAATGGCTGAGCTGAAGGTAAGAGCAGGTGGATGGGGGAGATGACCAAATGGCTCCCCAAGGCTCCCTTCTTCTCAGATGTTTCAGAGTTACATGTTCCTCATCCCTTTACCCCAAGATGGGAAGAAATCAAGACTGTTTTCTGAGAATGTCACATGGAAAGGGAGAGGGACCAAGGCTGTCCCACAGGACTGTCATAGACCTGCTCCCCAATCCCCACAATCCAGAAGAAGGGGCCCCAGAGGACAGCTTGCATATTTTTAGATAAATGAAGGGAACCGTCCTCTATAGTGAAAGGACATTCAGTGGTATCTTCTTTGTAAAAGGAGTACAGCTCTACTATTCCTTTTCAAGTATGAACTCATCCATGCCTGTGTTTAAAAACCCAATGAAACAGAAAAGTAAGACGGTAACATAAATCACATGAAATCACACCTTGAATATTTTTAGTGTATGAACTTAAAGTTTATAGGCTATCTTTAGGCACGTGAATATGTGAACTTTTATTTTAAAATATACTTGTATTATTTAGTGCTACCTTGTAACTCTGCTTTTTTTTTTTCTCTTTACATAACATTTCATGAACATCTCTTTGGGCTAATGGATATAGATCTGCATAATCCTTTTTATATTCCGTTCTGCAAATAGATGATGATTTATTTAACCAGCCTCTGGTAGTTGGTCATTTGATGATTTGTACTTGCTGCTGCTGTTGTTGTTGTCGTTTAGGCACTAAATCCTGTCTGACTCTTTGCGATCCTATGGACTGTAGCCTGCCAGGGTCCTCTGTCCATGGCATTCTCCAGGCAAGAACACTGGAGTGGTTACCATTCCCTTCTTCAGGAGATCTTCTCAACCCAAGGATCAAACCCATGTCTCCTGCATTGCAGGTGGATTCTTTACCACTGAGCCACTGGTATTATTTATAATTATTCAAAGCTATTGCCAGGGCTCTTCTGAACATGCCTTCTATGTTGGTCTGGTTATACATTCAGGATAGATTCCTAGAGATGGAATTGTTGGGTACCAAAGGGACTTCTTTGTACAAGGGGAAGTTTTGGGTCCACTTCTATCTGGCCTTGACCAAGTGTTTTGATTTCCCTGAAACTGTTCCCCTACTTGTGAAGCAGGTGTAATGATGCTGTTCTGCTGAGTCATGATGAGGATGGTCATACCCAGGACAGAGGCTGGCACCTGTAGGTGCTGCTAAAATTGAGCTCCTTTTTTGCAGTCATTGTATGCTAGCTTAGGCTACAGAGAACTTCAGTACATGTTGGGTCCCTAGTGGCTCAGAGGGTAAAGAATCTACCTGCAATGCTGGAGACCAGGATTTGATCCATGGTTTCGGAAGATCCCCTGAAGAAGGAAATGGCAGTCCACTCCAGTATTCTTCCCTGGAGAATTCCATGGACAAAGGGGCCTGGTGGGCTACAGTCCATGGGGTTGCAAAAAGTTAGACATGACTGACTAACACATTCTTAGGGTTTATTATCTCTTCTGATCATTATTCCAAAGGGAAAAATAGGTTGAAAGGACATGCCGCCTTATGAGAGGCTCGGCTGAATCCCTGGGTGGGTGGCTCCAGTGAGCCCATGGTGGTGGAGGGGTGATGTATGGGATCTGTCCTTAAACCTTCAAGGTCAGAGGTGCTCAGGGCAACCGACACATGCTTCCATACCCCCTTTCTGCCCCTACTCCTTGCCTTCAGAGAGCGAAAGATGGTTTCCTTTAGTCCTAGAACCTTCTTTCTGATGATGAGACCCACCCCAAAACAGTTAGGGGGGTCCAAGCATAGGTTTGAGACAAGACCCTGTAAAAAGAAGTGCTATCATGGTAGGTGTGGGCCCCTATAGTGGCCTGGAAGACCCCTCCCACACCTACCTCTGAGCACCCGTGACTCTGGTCTGACCCAGGGACCATCCTGAGGTTGAACCTCTCAGGTACAAAGCTTGAACAGTAGGGACTTCCCTGGCCATCCAGTCGCACTTCAGTTCAAATGCAGGGGATGCAGGTTTGATCCCTGATCAGGGAACTAAGGTCCCTCATGCCAGGCAGCCAAGAAAACAAACCAACCAACAAAAACTAAGCTTGAGCAATCAACAGGGCAGTCAGATACACCTGATTTTCTGGCTGGAGAAGAGGGCAGAGGACACAGAGGATATTCTCTGGGGGAATGAGAACACATTCTGGTAGCCACAGAGAGTCAGGGTATATTTAAGAGAGTGGTGGCTCAGAGGGTAAAGCATCTGCCAGCAGCGCGGGAGACCAGAGGTCGATCCCTGAGTCGGGAAGATCCTCTGGAGAAGGAAATGGCAACCCACTCTGTTACTCTTGCCTGGAAAAATCCCATGGATGGAGAAGCCTGGTAGGCTACAGTCCATGGGGTCACAGAGTCAGATACGACTGAGTGACTTCACTCACTTGGGGTCTGGGACTCTAGCAGTTCCCATGGCTGGTTGTAGACTCTGCTTCTTCTACAATTTGAAAAAGTACCTGGTAAATTAAAGCTGGCAGTTAGCCCCTGGACCTCTAGAAACTCCTCCAGAGGGGAGACTGGACCTGCCAGAGACTGAGCCACCCCGTCTTTTCTCCTCTCCACGGGCCTCTTCATTCTGGGTGCAACACTCATCCTCACCAACTTCATCAGGAGTCCAGTGCTGGGCAATGGGATTTCAAGAGTGGAAGGACCAAGCAGGTGAGGTCCTTCAGGGCAGCATCCTGTGGGTCTGGCACCCCCAGCCTGCCCTGAAGAAGTCAGCTAGTGAATGGAGCATGAGGCTGGGTAGCCTGACAAGTGGGGAACCTGGTCCCTTTCACTTGCCCTGGAGGAGATGGGCCCTTTGCCCATCCAGAGCAGGTTCTAGAGAAGGACCCACGCTGCCTGACTTAGTGAGGACCATGTGTCTTACAGCTCCATTGAGTTGACTCTTCCTGAAATGAAATGTGTCCATCATTCTCTGCTGCCGTCTCTCTAGAAGCCAAATGTCATAGCAGAAATTCATGGTATCCGTCACATCCCATGGGCAGAGGGAGCCTGGCGAATATAATCTCCCTTCTGAGGTCGAATCTGGCAATACTCCCATTAAGTGTTCTAAGGAAAGCTCCCTGTGATGCCTGCCAGCCCTGGATGGGGAGGGGCCAAGAGCAGACCCACCCCTCCCCCTGCCAGAGGAAGGGGGTCCCCAAGGAAATCTCCCACCTTCCTCCTTGCTCACCCGCTACCCCAGACAGCCTGCTCCAGATAAGGAGAGGGGAGAAAAATGTTCATATGCAGTGGAAGATGAGATCATAAACAGATGCTCTGATTAGAAGTCTTCTCAGGTCTTCCACAGCTCATTTGCAAGGTGAGGTGCCAGAAATGTCCAGGTGCTGCGAGGCAGTCCGTGCTGGCGAGGACTCTGGGGAGGGTGCATCTGTCTTCTCGTGGCCTGAGTAGGCGGGCAGGGCCAGGGGAGGCAGAAGGGACAAACAGGTTCTTAAATGAAGTCTCAGAAAGGGAAACTCCACGGGTGGCTCTCTGGCCCAGCCGCACGCCCCTGGGGTTCTTGGCAGAGGGAGTTCCACACACTGGAGCCCTCATGGACAGGGCAGCCTGGAAGCCCCACCAAGGAGTGCAGGAACTCTTCCAGCTGGAGGCAGGCTTCTTCCCAGCTTTGTGGATCTCCCTTGAATGAATGTTCCTCAGCTGGGGACCTTCCTTGTCCCTGCCTCGCTGTACCTGGACCTGAGATCTGGACCACCCCCAGGATCTGGGTCACTGATGCTCAAATCTCCATCTCCAGCCTTGAGCCTGCTGAGCTGCAGACCTAGTATCCACCCCTGCTGGACACATCCCTCGGGCAGCCCCAACCCTCTACTTTTTGGGGGTGATGCTGAGCTTACCATCCACCCTTCTCCCCCCACCTCCTGACCCCACTCTCACCCCTACCCTGTACCACTCAAACCTGTCAGTTGTCCATGAAACATTCCTCCAGGCTGTCCCCGCCTCTGTCTGCAGGGCAGTGCCCTCCCCAGCTTTCCTGCCCAGCCCTTAGCTGCTGGCATCATCTCCTGCTCATCTCAGGGACATCAGTATCCTTCGTCCTCCTCTGCTCTGTGGCCCACAGTGTCCTCAGGGGTGGTCTGTCCAACACACACCACTTCATGCCATTCCTCAGCCAGCAGTCTACAGAGACCCCTCATCCTGTGGAGAAAAAGGGACTCCTGCACAGAGCCCCCCTGCCCTTTGGGGGCTCCCACTGCCCCTGGCTGGCACGCCAGCTCTGTCACCAGGAACACCAGGCTCTCGCTTGCAGACCCACCCTGTGGTTCCCCAGTCTCAGCCAGCTGCCTCTCAGGCTGCAGCCCCTCACCTCAACCGCCCACCTCCTCCTCTTCTTTTTTCCCAAAATCACCTCAAAACCAAAAGCCCCCTCTGGTAAGGAGCCCTGAGGCTCCTATGGGGTCCGTTGGACTGCTGCATCAGAAGCACCAAGGGCTTTATTCGAGATGCAGAATTCTGGCCCTGCCATGGCTCTATAGGATCAGCCTTTAGAATCCTCCCCACACTCAAGTTCAGAAACCTCTGTCCAGTGCTTTGCTAGGTGTTAATTGTTTTATTTAGGTGTTAATAAGTTTTATTTAGGGCCTGGGTGGCATCTTGTTTTTCCTGTGTCCCAACATCTAATGCAGGCCATGTTTGTATTTAACCTTCTTTGGGGGCTTATTCTCTCGTGAATTGTATTCAACTCGACCTGCATTAAATCACCTCACTTTGAATCCATGCAAGAGTGTCATGCTGTCACTTTCTCTATGTGACAGTTTAGGAGACTGAGGTGCTGAAATGTTGAGTGACTTGGTTAAATTCACAGCTAGTAAGTGGTGGACCTGGAATTCAAACCAAGGCAATCTAGTTCCAACTCTGAGCTCACAACCATCCTGATGGATTCCCTGTCAGTGCCTGGGATGTACTAAATGATGGATGGATGGATGGATGGAAGGATGATGGATGGATAATGGATGGATAGACAGATGGATGGAGGGATGGATGAATGATGGAAGGATGATAGATGGATAATGGAAAGATGGAGAGATGGATGGATTATGGATGGATGATAAGTAGATGGATGGATGATGGATGGATGGACAGATGGGTAGACAAATTCATGGAAAGACCACTTGCTTGGATAAAGGGACACATGTTTGTATTTAGGAAACATGCCCACCTCCAGCTTTGGTTCTGAGGCTCTATGCCAAACGACCATTCCCCGCACGGTGACTGTTTTGTAGAGGGGTGTGGATGCAGGCTCCTTGCTGGTTGAGGACACCTCAGTCTTCACTGCTGTAATCCTGTCTGCCCATCACCCAACCTGAGGATGTTGAGACATGGGCCTCTCCAGCACTTCAGCCCCCACAGTGCCCCTCAGCCACATGAGTCCACTCAAGGAAAGTTCCAGAACAGGCACTCCCTATATTCAAAGGGCATGTGGCCACCGTGGGCTGGGGTCAGTGAGCACACCTTGAGCAGTCACAGGCTGACAGCAACCTCCCTCCTCTGGGGACTCTCCTCTGTACAGTTCTGCTAACGTGGTGCCCAGAGCTGGATGGGCGAAATCTAATTCCTGACCAAATGGAAGAACTCGGAGCTGAGCGTTATTCAATTAGTGGACAGGCACCGGGGTGAGGCCTTTCTCAGAAGTGCTGAGTGTGAGCTTCTTGGCCGGGAGGCGGGGTGCGTGGGGCATTGCATGGATTCCAATCTCATCAAGCCATCAGTCACGGGGGTCACAGGGTGACTCGCCACAGGGAGGATTCAGCTGAAAGGGATGCTTCTCCCTGCTGCATGAGAGAAACCTGTGAGGACCCAGAATTTGCCCAGAACAGTAAGGGCATCTCACCGGGCACCATGTTGTGGCACACTGGCTCCTGAGGGTGGCCCACACCTGGACGATCCCAGCTGTCCTGGGCTCCTACACTGAGGACCCAAAGTTCCATGCAGCCTCTGCATCTTAGTGGAGAACATGAGAAGGGGATGCAGGTGTCCCACATCCCCAGTTTAAGAAAGGCACCCATCCCTGACTCCCCAGAATCCACAGAACCTACCAGAGCATCATTTTCTGTAATCAGAGCAGCCTATCCTAAACACAGCCTCCGGAGACTGCAAAATCCCCTCCAGACAAAGGCACACGTGCGTACACGTGCTCTCTCTCTCCCTCTCTCTCTCTCTCTCACACACACACACACACACACACACACACACACACATAATCAGCACCTTCCCAAGAATCCTATCTGACCAGCCAGCACTTAATACTAGTGACTCCCAAATGCTTGTCATCAATCCTTTCTCTCATAGGATGGAATGCTTATCAGTCCTTGGAGAAATGAGAGAAATACAAAAAATGTGGTGAGCTTTTCATAAGCTAAATGTTCATTTTGAAAAGACCATCTTTTATTCCGAGAGTGTGACCTTCCTGCCTTTTTTTTTTTTTTACACTGAAAATGCCCATTCTCTTATGAAAGTATGGCAATAGTAGATGGGGTGATTATTTTTTAATGACTTATTTGCCAAAATTAAAAGGCAACATTCCCAGCAGTTCCCTCATCTGTAATTGAAAATTTGTATTGAGATCATTGTAGATTCATAAGCAGTTGTAAGAAATAATGCAGAGAGATCCCATTTACCCTTTAGCTTGCTTCCTCCAACAGTAATATTTTGCAAAATGCTAGTATACCACAAGAACAGTGACACTGATAACACCCATTGCTCAGCGCTCTTGTTTTACTTGTTCTGATTTGCACGCCTGTGTGTTTAGTTCTGTAGTTTTATCATATATATATATATTTGTATAGCCACCACCACAATCAAGATATTGACTAGAAATTCATTCATATTGTTGCATGTATCAATATTAATAGTTCACTCTTTTATACAACTGAGTAATACTCCACTGTGTGGAGGTCCCACTGTTTAGCCATTAATCCATTGAAGGACATGTGGGTGTTCGCATTTGGGAGGCTACAGAGGAGGCTGTGGTGGACATCCCATACAGGATTTTTGTGAACGTAACTTTATTTCTCTGGGATAAATGCTCAAGGGTGTAATCGCTGGGTCATATGGTAGGTGCATGTTTAAATTTATGAGGCACCGTTTTCGAGAAGGCCCGTGTGGTTTTATATCCCCCCAGCAGTGTGTGAGGGATCCTCTTTCTCCACTTCCTCACCAGCATTTGAGGTTGTCAGTATTTTTTATTCGAGCCATTCTGATAGGTGTGTAGTCATGTCTCATTATGGTTTTAATTTACATTTCTTTGAAGCTAATGATGGTGAACATCTTTTTATGTGCTTACTTACCATCTGTATATCATCTTCGCTGAGACGTCTATTCACATCTTTTGCCCATTTTCTAATTGGATTGCTTGATGGCTTTTACTGTTGAATTCTGAAAGTTTCTTTATACAGTCTCGATACTAGAGAATATATTCTAGTCCTTTGTTGAATATGTGGTTTGCAGACATTTCTCCCCTTTTGTAGCTTGCCTTTTTGTCTTCTTTAAAGGGCCTTTGGAAATTAAAAGTTTTTAGTTTTGATGAGGTCTAATTTATCCATTTTTCTCTTTTCTTTGGACCATGCTTTTAATGTCCCATCTAGAACTCTTTGCCCAGCCCTAGATCCTAAATATTTTCTCCTATTTTTTATCTAAAATTTTTACAATTTTACTTTTTATATTTTAATCTGTGATCCATCTTTGTTTAATATTTTAAATATTTATTTATATGGCTGCGCCTGGTCATAGTTGCAGTAGGTGGGATATTTAGCTGTGGCATACAAACTCTTAGTTGTAGTATGTGAGGCCTAGTTCACTAATCAGAGATTGAACCGAGGTCCCCTACATTGGGAGCACAGAGTCTTAGCCACTTGATCACCAGGGAAGCCCTAGCCTTGGTTAATTTTTACAGAAGACATGAGGTCTAGGTTTGGGTTAATTTTTTTTTTTTTTTTTTTTTGGTCTGTGGATGTCCATTGACTCTAGCATCTTTTGTAGAAAAGATTATTCTTCCTTCAGTGAATTGCTTACATACCTTGTCAGAAATTGGTTGAGCATATTTGTGGGGATATTTCTGGGTTCTGTATGGTGTTCAGTTGATCTATACATCTAGACCGCCTCCAACATCACTTTCTTAATAAATATATGTATGTATTGTATGGATATAGTTCGGTTCAGTAGCTCAATCATGTCTGACTCTTTGCAACCCCATGGACTACAGGCCTCCCTGTCCATCACCAACTCCCAGAGCCTACTCAAACACATGTCCATTGAGTCGGTGATGCCATCCAGCCATAGTCCTCTATTGCCCCCTCCTCCCCCTGCCTTCAATCTTTCCCAGCATCAGGGTCTTTTCCAATGAGTTGGCTCTTTGCCTCAGGTGGCCAAAGTATTGGAGCTTCAGCATCAGTCCTTCCAATAAATATTCAGGGTTGATTTCCTTTAGGATTGACTGGTTTGATCTCCTTGCTGTCCAAGGGACTCTTAAGAATCTTCTGCAGCACCACTGTTTGAAATGGGATTCTTCTGTCGACAATCATGTCATCTGAAATAGAGCCAGTTTTATTTCCTCCAGATCAATCCATATGCCTTTTCTTTTTTTCTTGCCTTCTTGCACTTGAACTTGCTGTTCTACATTGTGAGAGCAGAAATCCTCTTCTGGGGGAAAGCTTTCAGTGTAACCATTATATGTTATGTTAGCTTCAGGCTTTTTGTAGATGCTTACCTTCAGTTGAGATAATTTCCCTCTATTCCTGACCTGCTGAGAGAGGTCCCTCATTTGTTAAACACTGCTCTCCATATTGTCTGAAACCTTGGGAATCACCAGCTTGCACTGTCCACAGTGCTGCACGTCACGGCCATCCTTTCATTCCATCTTCAAGGGTCTACAGTAGCAGGTTAGGGGTCCAGGGCTCTGAGCTCAGGTCATCTTCTGGGATTTCCCAGGTGGCCCAGTGGTTAAGATTCTGCCTTCCAATGCAGGGGACATGGATTTGATCCCTGGTCGGGGAACTAAGATCCCACATGCTGAAGAGTCACTAAGCCCTTGTGCCACCACTACTGAGCCCACGCACCACAGCTAGAGAGTCTGAGCTACGATGAAATGTCCTATATAAGGCAACGAAGACCACTTGTGCTGTAACTAAGACCCTGTGCAGCCAAATAAATAAAGAAATGTTTTTTTGACAGTCTCATCTTCTACTCCACTCCTTCCGCTCTCCTACACTGAGGCTCCTTTTCTGTGTCAGCAAGAGTCAGAGAAAGGAGCTCTGACAGGCCAGTGCAGGTCATTCATACATTCACGTATTCATCCCTTCATTCATTTGGCCAGCCCGGAGCCCTCCAGACCAGGCCCTGGCTATAGGAATGTGGGAACACACTGTGCCCATGGGAACCTGAGTCTCACACACGAGCTCCATCTGCACCTCCCCTGCCACTCCCATTTCATTAGGCATGATTATCTGTCCCCCTGCTCCCCTTGGGGCTGGCTGGGGCTAAGGCGCCCCAGCTTTCTCCACTCAGCTGTTTTCTTTGTCCAGGAAGCACATGTTCTAAAGAGCCCCCGGAGCCCACCCTCCCCTGGCTGCCCTCCAGTGTCTCTCAGCCCCCTCCCCTACCAGAGCCACAGGCAGAGGACAAACCAACCTCCTCACACCATCCCACCCCCAGGCAGAACACCAGAAGCTTCTGCAGAGCCACGAACGACCCTCCCCCCCACAGCCACAGCCAAGGGATGGAGCACTATTGATGTCCTCAGTATTTTTTTTTAAATCAAGGGAACAATTTCTCTAAATGCAAGTCTCTTCAATAATAATAATATTATTATCAGCGTGGCCTCAGGCAGAGTCTGGCTAAATTGGAGAACAGGTGAATTTATGGTTTTTCGGCATCACAGCCCAGAGCAGCTCCTGGGAACAGAGGGAGGCTCAGTTTCCCTTGAAAGTCCTGGCTGGGAAGATCTCGGCAGGTATCCAGAGATACCTGGCTATTACCTTCTCATTTGAAGATCTGAGAAGTCAGCCCACCCTCCCCGGGTGCCCCATGCTGCCCGTCCTCCCACTCAGGCCACAGCCCAGCTTGGGTGGCCCTGGCAAGCAGCAGCCTGGATCCAGGGCCTCCCTCCACAGGCACTTACAGAGCACCCATCAATTACTGCCCAGGCCTGGGGTCGGGGGAAGAGAGAGGCAGGGATGGTGGGAGCTGCTCACAGTCCCAAAGGGGAGGCAAACAGAACAGTGCAGAATGTATGGCTCCTCCTGCCCTTGACCCCACAAACGCCTCCACCCCCCAGACTCGGAAGGCCCAGGCTCTGGTAAGAAAAGTGAAGAACTTGCCTCTCCTTGTGCACAAGCTTTGAGTTATGGCTGTTGTTTAGTCGCTCAGTCCTTTCTGACTCTCTGCAAGCCCACGGACTGTAGTCCACCAGACTCCTCTGTCCATGGGATTTCCCAGGCAAGAATACCTGGAGTATTCCTTCTGGAATACCTGGAGCCATTTCCTTCTCCAGGGAATCTTCCCGACCCAGGGATGGAACCTGCGCTGGCAGGCAGGTTCTTTACCACTGAGCCACGAGAGAAGCCGCAGGCACAAGATTTAAGGGGATGCAAAAACCCTCAGTGGTCAAGACAACTGAAAATGTAAAGCAATATTTTTTAAACGTCTTCTCTTTTAATGAAACACCATTCTTGACGCTGCAGGAGTTACTTTTTGTGGGTAACAGTGGGATTTTTGTTTGTTTTTGCTGTTGTTATTTTATTATTGTTTTTGGCCACACCTCAAGGCATATGCGGAGAAGGCAATGGCACCCCACTCCAGTACTCTTGCCTGGAAAATCGCATGGATGGAGGAGCCTGGTGGGCTGCAGCCCATAGAGTCGCTAAGAGTCTGACACGACTTCACTTTCACTTTCACTTTCACTTTCAAGGCATGTGGGATCTTAGTTCTTCAACCAGGGATCTGACCCGAATCCGTGCATTGGAGGCACAGAGTCTTAACTGCTGAACCAGCAGGGAAGTCCCAACAATTATTTTTTTAAATCAAAACGAATGCGTAAAATCCATGATGAAAAAAATATCAGAAGTTGAAATAAGAACAGGAAACCTGTGGGAAGACTCCCCAGAGTCTTCCCTGAAAATTGAAGGACAGGTGAGACAAAAGATACCCAAAGCAGGGGCTTCCGGGCAAGAGCAGAAAGAATTCATGTCCTCTGATGGAAAGGGGTTTGTCCCAGCAGGACCTGGTGGCAGGGGTGGGGACTCGGGGACAGTGGAGAGCCAGGATGACTGGGAATGAAGACCGGGGAGGCCGGCTGGGAGCAGAGGGGACAGCAGAGAAGTTGGGACCGGGGCCAGCCTTGCCCCATTCTTTACCCACCAGAGCTCCATGCCATCTGGGAAGACCAGTGTCACATTTACATGGAGCCAAGAGCGAAAGGGGCACATGCAGGCAGCCCGGGAGCCTCTCTTTCTGACACAATGGCCCAAAACAGCTGGTCCTTCCGAGGTTTCCATCCGAGGAACAGCTTTGCAGGAGTCAGAGCTCTCCTTGTTTCCCTGGTCACCCCTTCCGCACACTGTAAACCCTCCCAAGGGAGTGGGAGCCTGCCCTGCGTGGGCTGGCCTGTTTATGGTTCATTCTCCTTATGTCTGTGCTGGGGAGGGTGGGTGAAGGGCTGTCAGATCACAGGGGTCAGGGTGGCTTTGTTCAGGCTGAATGTGGCCTAGGGCGTGGTCAGAAATGCCAGGAAGTTCTTGGGGCGAGTGGGGCTGCTCACCTAGCGGCCCCCCTGACCTACACACTCGCCCTCATTCTTTCCCCTCTTTGTCTCTCCTTGAGGATTTACATATGCTATGAAATGAACTAGAGAAAATTACAAAGGATTCCTTCCCCCCCAGTGATTTCATTAAAGCATATGCCCTTCATGTAACAGGGAAATTCTTAGTCTTGGCCTGATGCAGAGCAAGAGTAGTCTGCCTCATTTAGGCTAAAAGAATAAATAGAACAGGATAGGATTTTAAGAAAAGAAAAGAAAAAACAGACTCATATTGTTGGGGCTGAAAGGGAGGGCCCTGCCCCACCCCCAGCCCTTCAGCACTTCTGCTCTATTTCTCTTTGTGGATGACCCTGGCAGGTTTGGATTCAGTCTGACCCCTTTACTTTTCACATGGGGAAACTGAAGCTCAGAGGGCTTCGCAGTGGTCATGGATGGTGTTTTAGGTCCTGTCTCCAGTCCCCACGGCTGTGTAACTGAACACAAGCTGCCTCTGTCTCACCTTCTGTGATGGAGTGGAGGGCGGATATGAGCGTTCAGTGAGATGACGCCTGCAAAGCTCCCAGTCCAGAGCCCAGCGCAGGATCTGTGCTCACACGTGGAAGCTTCTAGACCCTTCCTAAACCCACAGCCCCTCTCTGAGCCCCTTCTCTGGAGATTTCCTTGCCAGCCAGGAGAGGGGTCCCATAAGGGGTCCCTCGTGGCAGGAGTCTCCGGAGAGACAGGACTCCACCCACCCCTACTGGCAAATTGTCCCAGCCNAGAGCCCAGCGCAGGATCTGTGCTCACACGTGGAAGCTTCTAGACCCTTCCTAAACCCACAGCCCCTCTCTGAGCCCCTTCTCTGGAGATTTCCTTGCCAGCCAGGAGAGGGGTCCCATAAGGGGTCCCTCGTGGCAGGAGTCTCCGGAGAGACAGGACTCCACCCACCCCTACTGGCAAATTGTCCCAGCCTAGACTGGCTCTGGCCAAATAGTTTTGTTCCTGGGATTTATGAAATTCCAAGCTCCTTCTGCTGGCACCTGGGGCCNCAAGAAAAGCAAAACTTGATCTAAAAGAAAGCGGGAGTCACAGTGGCAGGGGGGATTAGAAGGCATGAATTTCTGAGCCAGATAGAGATGGGTGTTAATCCCACCTGTAGCGTCTCCTCGCTGGCTGACCCCAAACAAGCTACGCAACAGTTCTCATCCCTCGTGCTTTCTCACCTGATAAGGGAATGAATGACAGCTGTCTCCAAGGTCTGGTGACACTGCCTGAGGCTTCTGTTCATGAAGGTGCCCAGGGAGGGACTGGCACAGAGCAGGAGTATTTAACAAGGGGGTGCGTGTGCAGGCTGTCTCTCTTCTCTTACCTGACCGGCATCTCCAGTCCTGGGTCACTGAGATTTGGATGCTGATCATCTGAGCACCCATGTCAGGTGATTTTGACACAAGCTGGTCATTTATCAGCCATGGCTGAGACCGACATCAGAATAGACCAGGATGAAAGCGAGGTTAAAACCTCCTGATTTCTCAGCTTCCTTAGACTCGATGGCTGCGAGGAAAGGGTCTGT
This sequence comes from Neotragus moschatus, assembly GCA_006410615.1. Taxonomy (NCBI): domain Eukaryota; kingdom Metazoa; phylum Chordata; class Mammalia; order Artiodactyla; family Bovidae; genus Neotragus; species Neotragus moschatus. The sequence continues at coordinate 478,208 of SJYA01002197.1, read as the reverse complement.
GTGAATTTCCTGTGGCTGCTATAACAAACTACCACCAATCTGGTGGTTTGAAAAATGCACACTTATTATCCTACAGTTCTGGATGCTGGAAGTCCAAAGTCAGTATGAGCAAGCTGAGGGCAGGGCCGTGTTCTTTCTGGTGGCTCTAGGGAACAATCTGTTTCCAGGCCTTTTCTAGCTTCTAGAAGCTGCTCACATTCCCGGTCTTGTGACTTCACATCATTCCAGTCTCTGCTTCTGCTGTGACATCACCTTCACAATTCTGATCCTCCTGTTTCCTTCTTATATGGACCCTCATGACTCCATGGGGCCCCAGGATCGTCTGGGGAAGTCTCACATTTCAAGGTCCTTAATCACATCTGTAAAGCCGCCTTTCCCATGTGAGATCACATATTCCCAGTGTTGAAGATCAGGACAGGGACCTTTGATGGGGGAGGCCATTATTTGGTCTACCACTCCACCCGACTTTCTGAGTGGTCACTTCTCCAACCCTCCTTACGAAAGAACTGTTAACAGCACTTGGACCACATGTCCTGAGAGCCTCAGCCAGTTGTGGGGCTCTCAAATAAAAAGCCATTAGGGATTTTCCTGGCGATCCAGTGGTTAAGGCTCTGCATCTCCGACTGCAGGAGGCATGGGTTACCCCTGGTCAGGGAATTAAGATCCTGCATGCCACGAGGTATAGCAAAAATAATAATAATAATAAATCATTAAAATTAATAAAGTTTAAAAATTATATACAAATGCATTTTCAAAAGTAAAAAAAAAATTTAACAAAAAGCCTTCCCCCAAGTGATGAGGGCTGGAGCCTCAGTGCTCTGGCTCAGTGTGGAGACACCTTTTCCTAGTGACTTCCAAGAGGAAGCACCTGGAGACCAGATGAGGTAAATTATGGGAGGACAGCACCCGCCTATGACCACTGGAGAGCTCCTTCCACCAGAGACAGCTCTCTGGATCAATTCACAGCAGCGAAGGCACCTACTTCCTGGAGGAAGTAGAGGTGGAGTGGAGTGGAGTCAGCCATTCACTGGGCTCTGGACATGGACCATTTAAGCATCCTCAGGGCCCCCCTGGAATGAGGATCCTGGCTCCTGTCTGCACTCCAGCAGCAGACAAGGCTCGGCCCCAGCCTTACCAGACCCTGGGCTGGCTGCCTCCAGGAGCTTTGTTTGAATAATCGACTCTATTTGCATCAATGGGCATCAGACCACTTTCCAACTCATGCGGCTGGTAGTCTCTGTTTTCCAGAAACTGACCTTTCAAACAGAGATTCTGAGTTCCAGGAAAGTCTCCCCACTGCCCAGAGCTATCACTGGGCTCCACAGACCTGCCTCCTCCTGCCCCCACCAGCCAGCTCTTCCCTCCTACTCGGAGCAAGGTCCCAGGCCTGCCCTGACTCTGCATCAACCGATTCCAGGCATCGTGTCAGCTTGATCGATGATGACCTTGTGCGAATCTCAAAACAAACCCAGGAAGGAGGTGTGACTGTTTTCCAAGAATGAAGCTGAAGTTGAGAAAGTTGACCTAATTTTCCAGTTAGTAAGGGGTTGAGATCTGAATGGAGTCATGTTTGTGGCCAAGAGGCATCATCTCTCGGACAATGCATGTTTGGGCTGAAGATAGGCAGCCCCAGGTCAGTCTCTGTTGGCCCCACAACACAGAGAAACTCCCCCTGTTAGTTCCTTGGGACACTGAGATACCTAAACTCACTCTTGGGACAGGGAAGCCATATGGTGCTGTGGGACCAGAACCAAGGGCATAGCACAGAGCCTGGACCCTGACCTTGGGGAGGTGATCTGGACAGTGGAAGGTCAAGGGAGGTGGAGAAAAATAGCCTGGTTGACTTGCGGTCATGCCCCTTGAGCATAAAAGTAGCCAGAACACTCATCTAGTCCAGCCCAGGCCATCTCTTAGGAGTCACTGGAAGACAGTGTCTTGACACAGAGCCAAGGAACTGAGGGCCCAGTTCTGAGCTTATTTCCCAATCAGTTAAAGGGAAGAGGGCATTTACCTGAGAGCCCCATGACTAGCTATGGTTCTGGGACTCCACAAACTTCAGCCTGTGCTTGTTTGTCTCACCCACTGTACTCCAGATCCCTCTTTCTTGCTGTAAATAGCCAGAGATTGGGGCAAATAGCAGGGCTGGTATTCCAGATTCAGCTCCCAGAGGATGGAGAAGCTTTGCAAGGTGCAGACAGCAGGAGCCCTGGGGGTGGACTCAGCAAGGCCATGCTCAACGCCTGCTGCAGCACCATCCATTGATCCCACCCCCTAGATAAATTGCTTGCATTTCCATCCCTCTCCCTGAACTATTGCTCTGATGCTGCTGAGTTTCTGCAGGGCGCAGAGCAGGACTGAACTTGAACTTCCCAGAGCCAAGGACAGCTTTTCCAGCTCTAAAGAAAACCTGACCTGGGTCTTCCTGAGTTATCTTGGGGCCAAGGAGAGTAGGCACAGAGCATAACAGCCCCTAAGCCTCCCAGCTCCTGACACCAGGACACAGGGTTGCAATCTCAGCCTGGGAGAAGGCTGAGAAGATCCACTCCCTCTGGATTCACAAGGAGACCCATCTGGTTCTTAAGCATTTTTTCACGTAGTTCCTCTCCCTTTTGGGAAATCAAAAAATAGAAGGCAAGGGTCATGGCTTAACCCCCAAGGGAAATGGCTAGAAGATATTTCAACACCTCAATTATCTTTTCCATGACACTGATGATCCAAGCTTATTGATGAAAGTTTAGAAACTTCAGACAAAACAGGCAGGTCTAATTTTAAACTGCAGTAGCCTCAAAACTTGACATTCAAAGGTGACTACAATTAATATTTTGGTAAAAATCTTCATTCTTAAAGAAAAGTACAAGTAAGAGTCCTTCAGGGACCCAGGGAGCCTGCCTCTTTTCCAAGAGCCCAGGTTACTCAGCTGTGAATCCGATTTGTATTTGATATCTTGCTGCTGAGTGTCTGTGTGTTTGGACAAGGAGCTTTCAAGTGGGTTGTGGCCTGTGCCTTCACAATGGTCCCAGAAAGAGGCAATGGCACACCCAGTTGACAGATGAGGATGCTGAAGCCTGGAGACTTGAACCAGGTTAGCGAGAAAGTCAGCATTCAGATCTAAGAAACCAGAGCTGATGGATGGATGGATGGGTGGATGGATGGATGGATGGATGGACAAGTGGACATATGGATGGAGGTCTATGTGGGTGGATGGGTGAAGAAAGATCATACCATTCTTCAGCCTGTAGCACTGACAGTGTCTGAGAATATGTTCCATGGGCCCTATCTCCCAGCATGGGATAGAAAGAGAACCAGGTTGGTCCCCCTCCCACCTCCTCCATTCTTGTAACTAGCAGGGATTTCAGCTCACTGCTTGAAGTCCCAACTTTCTACCAGCTCCCTGGGTCCTGCCCATCTCTGGGGTGCCCTGGGCACAGAATGATGGCACCTCACAGAGCTTTATGGAGGTCTGAGTAACTCTGAGGGTGGAGAGGACCAGAGGAAGTATGTCTCGGCATGATTGGAAGTGTGGAGCATGGACAGGCTTACCTCAGGTGACTGTGACCTAGGACATGACTCTACCTGCTTCTCTGTGTGGGGCAACTTTGTCTGACCCCTCTTTCTCACCCCAGGGTCCAGCAGCCCTCCCCTCCATCCTTTGTGAAGGAATAAGGTAAGAACGTGTGTGATGCACAGGGTTCCAGGCAGGATTATGACACCTCGTCCTGGCCTCAGCCCCACCCTGTCCACACACTTAGTCCACACAGCATCCTTTGCGGCAGGTGCCACTATTGTCACCCCTGTTTCACAGATGACGAACTTAGAGCACAGAGCAATTAAGTCACTTACCTGACATCACACAGAGAGGAAGTGGAAGAGCTGGGACCGGAACCCTGTCGCTGGGCACATGTTCTCTCTGCTCTAAGATCCTTCCTCTGTGTAAAGGTTTCAAACATTCACGTGTGGGTCCTCCCAGCCTATGTGTACAGCTCAGACCTGCTACTTCTGAGCTATTGGCCTTAGACAAGGAATCTTAATTTCTGTATCTGTAAACTGGAAAAAGCAGCCCCTTCTTAAAGATGGTGTTAGATTCTTCAGCAGAATGGTGTCATGTAGAGCTTGGCACACAGCAGGTGTTGGCTCAATGGTGGTTGTGATCAGGAATGACCCTAGCAGTGAGGCGGATCTCCTAGGCCAGGTGGACTCAGCAGCCATGCCCAGTCCCCAACCATCCCCCCCACCCTCCCGCCTCCTGTGGCTGTCCGCAGACACCCAGGCACCCATCACACAGCACGTGCATGGCCACCTTGGCTTCCCCAGCTGCAGAGGGGCCCCTGCTCATTCTCTTCCCTCCCCGCCACACACTGAACCAGAGCTTCATGAAAGGAGCCGAGGCTAATAACTTAAGAAGTGATTTGTTATTAGTGCAGCATTGATGCGATGAGCTGACCGAAGTGCCTTTCAGCAGATTATTATTAAATATTAAGTCTATTGATTCCATGTGCAGTGGTGCGCCAGTCGGTCCCCAGCAGCTAGGGATGTGCACACATTTCTGAGATTTATGGAGACCAAGCCCACTCCAGAGCTCTGTGACCTCATGAATGTTACCATCCAATGGACCCCGGGTTCCTCCCAGCAGCACTGGAGGGTCTGAGAAATTAAGGACATTGTCCAAGGCCATGCAGATGGTGGCAAAACCAGGATTCGGATTTGGGTCTATCCGAGTCAAGTCTCTGGTGCTCTGAAGCTGTGTGCCAGGCATACAGTAGGGACTCATTAAATGTGCACTAGCATTTCCTCCTAAATGTAAGCTTTGTGTCCCTGAGAATAGAACATGCTTGTTGCGTGTCCGTTTTTTAACTCATTGAAGTGTCTCCAGTAGTCTGAACTCTTAGTATGCTCAGGAAGTACTAAGGTGGAAGGATGGTGTGAATGAAAGAAGAAAGGGAGGGATGGAGGCTGGGAGCCCCGGTCCAAGTGCTCAACAAAGAAGAGTGGAATCCGAGGGATTCATTGTTTTTCTGCCTTGATGCCACTGTGTGTCTTTCAAAGTCCCTGTGTTCTTCAACCTCCCNACAGAACATGCTTGTTGCGTGTTCGTTTTTAACTCATTGAAGTGTCTCCAGTAGTCTGAACTCTTAGTATGCTCAGGAAGTACTAAGGTGGAAGAACGGTGTGACTGAAAGAAGAAAGGGAGGGATGGAGGCCGGGAGCCCCGGTCCAAGTGCTCAACAAAGAAGAGTGGAATCCAAGGGATTCATTGTTTTTCTGCCTTGATGCCACTGTGTGTCTTTCAAAGTCCCTGTGTTCTTCAACCTCCCCATGCCTCGCTCTTCTCATCTGTACAATGGGATGAGTAATCATAACACCTACCTCCTAGGGTCTCTGGAAGGACTAAATGAGCTAACACATGCAGCCACACTCAGGACAGTGCCAGACAAAAGGAGCCTTCCAGCAATGTCAGATGTTGTCATTATGCTGCAAACCTTCACAGAAGTTCAGATTTCCAGGGGCCCTCACAGAGGAACCACAGGCTCAGATGAGAGATGAGTTCTGGCACACCAGGACTCCAGAGAGGAAGCAGGCCTGGGAGAGGTGTACCCAGGTCCCCAGGGCTGGAGCTCTAGGGAGAGGGGTGGGGCTCGCAAGAGAGGGGCTTGGCTCCAGGGAGAGGGACCAGCTGGGTCCCAGAACACAAACTCTGACACTGGGCACCCTCTGCCTTTCTGCGTTCCTAAAAGTTCTGAAACTGAGCTCCCTCTGAGAGCAAAGAGTTTCTTAGATAAACCTCGCAGAATCAGTAAAGCGCTTCCATACCAAGTCTTCCGTCCACAACACTTCAGGGACTCTGAAGGGCTGGGACCCCCTATGAGCTGATTGGCTGTCCTTGTTCCTCCTTTCTGAGTGTCCATCCAGGGCAGCCACAGAAGCTTGGAGCTGGACATTAGCTTCAGAGTGAGAGGAAAGCTTTTTATTTTTTCAGTCTACCTATAAAATGCCCCTAAACTGCTGGCATACTTATGGCTTCAAACAAAGCTAGTCTCTTAGATGTCTAAAGCCACCAAAGAAATGAAAGCAGTAGGAGGGAGCGAGGGTGAAATGAGTGGAGGAAAAGAGGTCAGGCGACACTCGAAGTAGAGGTTTGGGGATCACACCGAGATGCTGGGGTGACCGCTGAAAGGAGCCCATGCAAGCCCTAGGCTGCATCCCAAGGGGCCTCCGTCTGGCTCCACGAAGGGGCAGCAAGGGCAACCGCCTCCTCTCCACGCAACTTTGGGATCTTGGTGGAGGGCTTTTTAAATCAATTAATTAATTAATTAATGTTTGGCTGCCCTGGGTCTTCGTTGCTGTACGCAGGCTTTCCTGGGTTGCAGCAAGTAGGGCCTGCTCTCTAGTTGCGGTGCGTGAGCTTCTCACTGCAGTGGCTTCTTTTGTCACGGGCTCTAGAGCATAGAGGCTTCAGTAGATGCAGTGGGTGGGCTCAATAGTTGTGGCCCAGAGGCTTAGTTGCCCACAGTGTGTGGAATCTTCCCAGACCAGGGATTGAACGCCTGTCCCCTGCATCGGCAGGTGGGATCTTAACCACTCGATCATGAAGGAAGTCCCCAGAGGGTTCTTGACCACCAGTGTCCCCCGCCCCCGAAAAAGCCTCCCCAGCTTCTCAGCTTCTTTCTCAACCCTGCTCAGTCGGTGAGTCTCACCAGTTGGGTATGGAAAACCACAAACAAGCATAGGACTCCGTCATCCCTCATCTTCTCCTGGAGCCCCTGAAGGTGGCACCCTCTTCCCTCCTGGTCCAGCACAGACTGGGTAGGCTGGGTGCACTCGCCCACTGAGGGATGGATGAGGATGAATAACGTGGAGAAGGAAGAACAGAATGAGGCAAGGGCGAGGTAGCTGGTGGGGTGGCGGTGCCAAAGGGCATAGGGTGAAGCTGACCTAGAACCCCAGAAGTGCTGGGGGACCAGAGTGGGCAGCGCTTTGAGAAAGGAAGAGTTTTGACTGGAGCCCCAGAGACTGGGTGCAGATGGGAAGTTGAGGCTGAATGGTATTGTGTCCACCCGGCTGAGCCTTGAACCATCTGAGAGACAGAGGGAGCTAGACACCCCATATGATTCTTGATGGAGCTGCCATGCCCAGGGATGGGGGGCAGCAGTGGGCTTCTGACTCAGGGCCCCCAGAATCAGTGGAGAACTTCCCTGTGCTGCCCCCACGTCCATTCCAAGGCTTCCTGTTGGCAAGCCCCTCACCTGGCTCCATGAAGGGTGGGGGTCAGAATGGCCGTGTCTTCTGCAGCAGGGGCAGGAGGGGGACCTGCCACTCCTGGGTCAAGGGACTCCTTTCTGAGCTTGAGTGAGGCAGGGTGAGGGTCCCTGGTGTCCTCTATATTTTCCTCCTCAAAGAGAGAAGCACCAGAAGGGGAGCCAGGGCTCCCTCCCCCACCCCCGCAAAAGGCAAGAACAGCCTAAGACCAGCCTTCTCCCTGTTGGTGAGGCCAGAGAAGGGTCAGGGGCTCCTGGACTCTTCGAAGGGGCTGAAAAGTGGGAAACTATGCAGACCCGAAGCCAAGGGAGGGGGCCTTTTCAGAGGCCGAGGGGCGAGGCCTCAAGGAGCTGGGCCTGGAGCCGGTGCTGACCCCTGCCCCGTGCCCACCCCCTCACCTCCTCCCTCCTTCACTTAACTGGGCTCCCCTCAGAGCCCCTGGGACCCCGCAGCCACACACAGGCCCCAAGGACCCCTCCCCACCATCCATCACCCACCCCCCACACCCAGCCCTCTCGAAGCCTCCTATCTGCCAATACAAAGCCATACATCTTGGTGTGTGACAAATCACTTTTTAATTGCCTCAAGGAAGAAATCCATTAGTCTTTCCTTTACGTGAGAATCATCATAATATTCCACAAAGCCCGAGCTGGCTGGAGGCCGAGGCTGGGGGCCGCGGGGCTATTTTTAGTTTGTACCAACATCCTGCTCCAAACATTCATTTTCGACAGAGAGGAATTAAATCTTCCCTGACACCCGGTGCCTTCTCTGCCCACATCAGGAGAGCTCCCTGCAGACCCTGGAGGAGGAGGCCACCCAGGAAGAGAGGCAGCTTACAATGGTGTATTAATTGTCCAAATAAATTTGTGTCACGTTTCACTTAGGATCTATTTTGCCTAGACAGAGATGCTGGAAATGGGCAAAGCCAAGTCTGCGTTATGTGTCCCCACGGCAACCCCTGTGGGGTGCCACTGCCTGCTCCCCACCCCTTCTTCACCCCCTACTCACTCCCTAGGCACCTGCAGCCCCTCCCCACGCTGACCAATGCCCTCTGACTCCTTCTGGCAGCATCATCGGGCTCTGACTGCAAAATGCCAACAGCTGGCAGGTCACAGCAGTGAGAAGGGGAGTTCCCAGCAGGACCTCCTCCTCCCTCCTCCCTGAGACCCCTAAATGCCACAAGTGGCTGAGCTGGGGGCTTGGGGAGCCTGCCTGGGGCTCCAACAGTCCTCAGCTTTAGAGAGAGTTCAGCAGAAAGCATTATTTATGGCCCATCCTGGGGGTTGCTGCGGGGACACATAAAGCAGGCTTGGCTTTGCCCGTTACCAGCAACTCTGCTTAGGTTTCCGAAAAGATGAAAGAGAGAGGCATGGAGCAGGGGCGGGGCAGACAGGGGATCAGAAAAAGAAGGGAGGGGGCGGGAAAGGAAATTCTACCAGAGAACAGGAGTCAAGTGACAGGGTGATGCCTGGGACCACAGGCCAGCCCCTTGCTCGTACTCTCCAGGCCTTAGAGATGCCAAAACCACCAGTTCACACCAGGGTCAAGGCAGGACTGGGTCTGAATTCAGGAGGAGTTCCCTGAATTTCAGTGAATGAATGAATGAACGAATGGGGTGGCACCGGGCTCCAGCTGGCTGGCACATTTCTTCTGAGGCCAGACATCACCCCAGCCAGACATCAGCCCCTCTAAGGTCCCAGGGAGTGGGGCCCCCTTCCCCCACCCACCACTTGCTAGTTCATAACGGCAGGCTGATTTTCACACAGGGGAGCGTATGGGCTCAGGGCCTCTGTGACCCTAAATTTAGGATCTGAGCGGTTCTGGACATGGCTCAGTCACCAGGGAGAGGTGGGCAGCACTGCCATCTCGGGTACAGGGGTGGACAGAAATCTCTCCTCGGGTTGTATTATTGATGCACACAAACACGGGCTTGACCAGAGATAGAGCCGGGGGAAACTAACCTCACAGCCTAGGCAGACAACCACCTCCTTCTGGTCACCACCTGGGCCCAGGAACTGACCACCCCCCAGCACTGGTTCTTTGCGACCGGGAATTGGGGGGGTATGGGGGGACTTTCAGTCAAAGAGGCACTGCTCTCCAGGAACCCAGGCACTGCCTGTCTCGGCAGGGCCAGCTCTCATTTGCTCTGGTCATTATTTTTTTAACCAGAGCAAAAAGTGCCACACGCTTGTTTCTGCCCACAAGACTCGAGGGTCCTGAGATTACAGCTCCACCTGACGCTAATAACCTTCACTGTAAATCCTTTATTTATAGACTTGGCCCGGAACAACCTCCGCCTGGTGTGACACTAAGTGCTGATGGAGGCAGAGGTGGGCTGAGCATCCCTGGCAGCTGGGAGCTGGGGTTCCAACCCCGACACTAGGTCTGCGGATTCAGAGACAGGCTGTAAACCCCATGCTCCCTCCCCACGGAGTCTGGATCCCAGGGGGCACATAGTTGGAAATTCTCATGCAAAATAAATTGCAGTGCGTTTTCATTAAAAAAAAAAAAAACTGCATCTGACTCAGCACTTTTCGGGTATAGGTTGGGGAGGCGCTTTGTAGTGAAATCTAAGGACAAGGAGGAGGCTCTGGACCCCACAGTTTGCCCCAGTATTGAGGCCCCACTGCCCGCTGCCTCTGGCCTTCACTACAGCTGTGGTTTATCTGCTTTCTAGTTCCCCCTCCATCAAAGGCCATTAGGTTCTGGAGATGCCAGGATTAGGATCTGGACAGGTCTGAGAGTTTCCCAGAGGGCAGGGCTGGGCTGGGGTTGGAGAGGCCTAGGACACAGGCTGCTGGTCCTCCAGGCTGACTTTTTCCAGCCACTTGTGTGAAGGGGTCTCTCTGTGAAGCACCAGGAGGGGGTGAGATGTGGGGTGTGTCTCCGGGTGAGTGCTCAAAGCATGTGTGGATTTCTGGGCATCAGACACAGGGCTCTTTGTAAATAGGAGATCTGCCCCAGGCCTTTGACTCTCCAGAAACTGCTCCTCAGCCTGCAGCTTGAAGCCTCAGTTCCCCAAAGATCCCCTGAGCTACTTCCCAGTGTCCCCAACAAGTCGGGGGTCTTGTTCACCCCAGGTCTTGGCACCCCATAGAAGCCCAGATGGCTCAGTGGTAAAGAACCCACCTGGTAAAGCAGGAGATGCAGAAGACTCGGGTTCCATCCCTGGATTGGGAAGATCCCTTGGAGGAAGAAATGGCAACCTGCTCCAGTATTCTTGCCTGGAGAATCCAGGATGCAATCCTCTTGGAGGGACAGAGGAGTCTGGTGGGCTACAGTCCATGGTATCACAAGGAGGAGGACTCAACTGAGTGACTGAGCACACTTAGCAGCCCCCCACCCGGCCCCTACTCTCCTCACCCCTCCTCTACCTGCTGAGTCCCCCTGTGTCATCTCAGACACCGCCTCCTCCAGGGAGCTTCCCTGGATTTCATCTGGGCCTCGGCTCCTGACTTCCCTCTTTGTGGGCTGACAGCTTCGGAGAGGGTTCTCATCCAGCTGGATAACCATTGCTTAGCAGATGCCCAGGGACACTTGGGGCCGTGTAGGGGGGTGACGTCTAGCAGCTGCTCCAGGCTGCAGGGGCCGCCTCCTCCCCACCCCCACCCCCTAGCTGGCTATTGCTCCATTTGGAAGAGTGGAGGCATATGGCCTAACTTGGAGGGACGCATTGCCCACAGTTTATGGGACAGAACATGATTAAACGGAGGGAGTCCCCTGGGCTGTCTTTGCGAGGACACTCTTCCTGTGACGCTTTGCCCACTGGGCAGCAGGCTGGAGCCGGCAGAGCCCCCACCCCTCCAAGTCAGTGAAGTGCCCCCACCCCCAACCCTGTGGAAGGATGCTTTGAACCCTAACCCCTTCGGCCTCAGTGGAGAGTGTCCAGCAGACACTTGGAGCCCTCCTGGCTTCCAAGGGGCTGGGTGTGGTCAGGGGGCCCCTCCCTGGCAGCGCAAAGCACAGCCCTGGTGGCAGAGACCCAGCAGCCCTTTGTCTAAAGGTATCTGCACCCCTCAAGGCTGCATTCTGGCTTGCCAGCTGGAATGGGTCAGAGGCGGGGCCTCAGGGGATGAAAGATAGAGGGCTGGATGGAACCAGGCCGGGTCAGGGCTGGGGCTGCTGGCCTCCAGCCTGATTTCCCAGGAGGGCCCTCTGGCTGCTGAAGGGCATAAGGATGCGAGAGCTGGAGTCGGATTTTCCCGGAAGCTTTTCAGCCCATCCCCGTGATGAATCTCTTCCCTTAAAACGAATTTAAATCCTTTGGTCCCAGACAAATAGACGTACTCTCCAGCCCCCTGGAAGAAATGAGATTTTAATTTGGGATGATTTTATTCAGCAAATGCCCCAAAACCATGTACTTTTCAAAGGGAAACTCCAGCTTCAGTGGAGTCTTTGGGGAATTGAAGATTTCTATTTTCACCGCCCCCCCCTCTCTCTCTCCTTTTTTCCCCCAGCTCAAACTGAGAAGGGAAAGCCTCTTGCTCTCAGGATATTTTTCTACTTCTATTGTGGAAGGAAGTCCTTCTTCCTTTTTGGACATCACTGCTCAGTCTCTTTCTTCCCCTCTGTCTTTCAGCTCATTCCTGCCTAATCAATGTATCTTGATCAGAGGCAGGTTGACCATGAAGCTAATGAGGTGTAAGCTTCAGGGGTCCTCATTTGGACATGCAGTGTTGTGCTGGTTTGACTCTCTGGCAAGGGAGGGAGGGGCGCTTGATTCCTGTCATCTGCCAATTTCCATTGTGTAAACACTCCTGTGCACACGCTCAGTCGCTCAGTCCTGTCCGACTCTTTGCTGCCCTGTGGATTGTAGCCTGCCAGGCTTCTCTATCCATGGAACTTTCCAGGTAAGAATACTGAAGTGGGTTGCCATTTCCTCCTCTAGGGGAACTTTCTGACCCAGAGGTAGAACCTGAGTCTCTCATGTCTCCTGCATTGCCAGGTGGATTCTTTATCACTGAGCCGCTTGGAAAGCCTGTAAATAATCCCACCATGGCCCATTTCAAGCTACCAACATGAAGTCACTAAAAACAGAGCTGGGACGTAATCCATGTCATTGGCCCCCTAGTGTCTGTGAAAGCCAACACACCATGGTTGCAGGGCCTCTCCAGGTATGCATTCTTTTTCTTAACAGAGACCCATCAAACTGTGTAAACCTCACACCCAACAAGCTGAGTCTGTCCCTAATGATGGCGTAGAAGTAGGGTTTCTGAAAGAGGTAATAGGAAGACCTGCTGGTTCCCCAGTGACAACCCTGCACCAGACTGGGCTCAGGCCAGACAGCATGGAGTTGTTACTGCCAATGAACCCCAACTTTCTACTCTACTTGGGGAAATGGGTTCCCAGGCCTCTAGTTTTTGAGCCTCCCAAAACATATCCAGTTCGCATCCAGCTGATGCAAACAGCTGACTCACTGGAAAAGTCCCTAATGATGGGAAAGACTGAGGGCAGAAGGAGAAGAGGACATCAGAGGATGAGATGGCAAGGGGCATGAACCTGGGCAAACTTCGGGAGGTGATGAGGGATAGAGAGGCCTGGTGTGCTGCAGTCCATGGGGTTGCAAAGAGGCAGAGACAACTGGGCGACTGAACAACCAAAAAAACGTATCCAAGCTCTGACCTACCACTACTTTCCAGCAAGTCCCAGGTAGAGGCGTCTGAATTCTAAGCCTGCCTTAAACCCTCCACCTCCGTACCAGGGATCAGAGCTCATCATGGAGATCACGACCTCTAATTTTCAAGAGTCTGTACCTGCCCAGACCAGGGTTGCAAACACAGAGACCCCAGGCCTTCCAGCATGTTTGGCTGACACAATGTTTTATAAAGACTTGAGTCAACATATACATAAAGATTTATAACTCAAGATTTCTGACTTTTCTCGAAAGACGAGAAGACCTGGCCTCATTGGCCTGAATCCCCACCTGGCAGCAATGAGCCAGGGTTGCTGAAAAACCACAGTTCCCAAAATGAGGTTCATCAGCTCCTGGGTCCATGCCCCTCCATGCTGCCTCCCCAGCTCAGGCCCAGGGAGCAGTTGCCATTTCTCATGGTGCCTGCACTGTGGTTTTTCTTAGAGAAATATTTCCTCTACCCAGGTCTCTTTTGAAAGTGGGGAATGAAAGATAGAGCAAGCGGGCCACGTGTTTCAAGAGAAATGTGCACAGCATATTTCTTTGTGGGAGAAGGATACTCCTTTTGGAGCCACTGCACTGTGCCATTCGCACGGACACGTCCATGTCACAGCTTGTGGGAATGGCGCCTCCTGGGGTGTGCCCCGCACAGCCCACACAGCCTGAGTCCTGGGTGCTTACTCTGCCAACTGAAACAGTATCAAAATAATTCTGCATAGGATACCGTGGTTCTTGTTCATCTGCCTACCTGGCTGAGCAGACCCTCCAAGGCCTCATGGAAATTCTGACAGGGCATGATGAGGGCAAAGCCCAGAGTCCAGCAGCCCCCTTGTGACAGATCCCTGCATAGGCAACATGAGAAGGGCCTGGTAGACAGGTCCCGTGTCTGTGAAATACTAGAAGGTGGGCAAAAGTTTGAGCTTGGAGCTGAGATTCCAGGCAGGGAATCAAGCAGCCCCCTCTGCTGGGGGCACCCTTACTGTTGCCTGGGCTGCCTGGCAAACTTCTGTGCCTCCTACAGACCCAACTAGAAAGCTACCTCCTCCAGGAAGGTTGCATTCCTCCTCCAGGAAGGTTACCTCCTCCGGGAATGCTACCTTCCAAAGAGACAGCCACATCCTTCTGTGGGCTCCCTCTACCTGCCCAGTGAACACTGCACATATTCTATGCACTGTGATTCTGTTAACATGATCTGATCCACTGTGTGTTTTATGTGCCCCAGTGCCTAGGACAGTGCCTGGTACATTGTTGGGACTCAGTGAATAATTATTAATTAAGTAAATGGATGGATGGATGGGTGGAAAGGATGGACGAGTAGATGGATGAATGGATGGGTGGGTGGATGGATGGGTGAATGGATGTGTGGGTAGACTGGATGGAGGACATACAGGAATCCCAGTCCTGGGGACTCACTGGGCCCAACATTAGACCTGGAAGGCAGGCAAGACTTAGTTGGAATGAGTTCATTTTTGGATGCAGATTTCACCATAAGAGCAGGACTAACCCCTAATCTTGCCACTAAACCTCTAAGCTCCTGAGGGTCACTTGCTTCTGCCATCCCACCTACCCCCAGACTGTGGCCCCAGCCAGAGGGAGCAGCAGCTGGAAGGGTACCAGCCCTACCTCCCAAGCACCTGCTCTGCTTCCTGGCCCCCCGGCTGTGAGTTCAGTAGATTCCCACTTCTCAGGGGCACGTGTAATTGATGCAGGAAATACTGTGCGTCTTTGCAGGACAGCTGGATTAGCGCCCTCCACCTGCCTTCCCACATTTCTCATGGGCACCAGCCTGGACACAGGGGCCTAATTGCTGGCCCTGCCTTGCATGCAAGTGGAAACCATGGACCAGTTGAGGATGAAAAATGCAATAAGTTAAAGGCTTCTGAGGGATTGTTAAACAGTCAAAAAAAGGTCAAGAAAACTATTGCTAAGAAGCAAACACCAAGTGAAACTCCGGTCTTTGATTAATTGACTAAATCATAGAGGCTTTGACCTACCTCTCTGAGGTTTAATGAATTAGTTGATTAGTTGCATTAAGTTGTTTTGCAACCACAAGGAGGGAGTAGGTCATTGGTCTTCAGCTAATGACATGCCCCAGTGGGTTGCTTCCAATAGCCCCGGTGTGTCAACCTGCAGAACTGCGGGGTGCAGGGTCCCCCAGCAAAATGACTTTCACCCAGAAAGGACATGGAGCTATGCTGAAGGACAAAGTGACTTTTCTGCTTTTCCTTCTTCTCCCAGGCTGCTTCTGTTCTTTCTCTCACTTACCTCCTTCCTTCCTGCTCTTTCTTAATACTTCCCTTCCACACATTCTCTTTGTGACATTTTGGAAATTATTTTCTGACCATTGGCCTCGCTGCATGGGCAAGCCCCCTGCCTACTCCTCCCCAGCTCAGAGAAGGAAGAACAGGAAAATGATACTTCTAGGTGTGTGTAAATACACATCATTGTGGAGTGGGCTCAGAGGAAAGAACCATCACCCTTGTCATAGTTACTGATGTGAGCTGGATTTGCTGAGTCAGAGAATGGGAGAGAGGTTGGTGTGACGGGCACCAGGCTTCACTTGGTCAATAAAGCAAACGGGTTTAAGTGCAAATAAACCCAGTTTTCCTAAGTATATTCAAAGAATAAAGGATTATGTGTGCCGTCCAAGGTGCAAAGAATATAAATCTGTTTGCTTGAAATTATTGCAATGTGGTATTGATTACTTAGAGCCTGCCATAGCTTTTTAAGTTATAGTTTATTAAAGGGAAATATGTTTAACAAATACCTCCTCTGATGCCTGCTACTGAAGCACGCGGAAGTCCCCTGGGAGGGGCCTATGGTCATGTGCTTACCCCCCTTAGGCTTTGCCTGCAGGTACGCTCATGCGGGGTCCTGCTCTGCCCTGGGTCTTCCTGGGCCCCAAGCAGATGTGTGTGGAAGACCTGGGAATGTCTTTCAGTTTACTCCTTTGTCTCACCATGAGATGATAAGCTCGTGCCTCCTCTATGTTCATCAAGAGCCAAACATCGTGCCTGGGCAGAGATGTTCCATAAATATTGACTAAATGTGAGCAAACAGCCTTTTATTATTTTACTTTTGTCTTTATTAAAATTTTTTTATTACAAAGCAAACAGGCTCATGATAACAAATGGCATGTTATTTTCAAATATTTAAAAATATTTTTCTAATTACAAAAATTGGATATGCTCAGGCAGGGTAGAACATTTGTAAGATGTGAAGAGGTATGAAGATAATAGAAATTGCCTACAAATCACCTATTATCCCATCACCCAGAGAGAACCCCTATTTGCATATTGCTTTATTTCCTGCCAGTCTTTTTGCTACAGTCACATGTATGAAATATTTTTTTTCAGAATTGATAATATGATATAGATGCTGTTGAATGTTTTGTATTTTTTTTCACTTGGCATTAGATCAACAGAATTTTCTCCTGTCATTCAGCATCTTTCAAAACACGATTTTTAATGGCTATATAATATTCCTTCTTAGAGACATACTGAAATATATTTAGTCATTTCCTGTTGCTGGATGTTAATTCTGTTGTCAGTGTTCAGCATTAGAGATAATACTCTGGTCAACACAGTTATTCATAAATCTTTCATCCCATCTCTGAGTATTACAAAAGATCAAGTTCTTAAAGCAACAGCCGGTGGAGGCTGTCACTGCAGGAGTCGATTCAAGCGTATGTAGTCACGTGGGGCCCATTGCTTGGTTTAAGGTTCTGCTGTGGCATTCTTAAAATTCTTAATTTTTTAACAAGTGATTCCATGTTTTCACTTTGCGCTGGGCCCCACGAATTACGTAGCCAGTCCTGATTGTGTAGCATTCTTCCCTGCTGGCCTAGAACAACCAAGGCTGCCTATATATGTTTCACTCCTGGGAAGACATGCCCAGGTCTGCTGACTCTAAGAATTGCCATACAAAGAGGATTTTCCAGCACTTCCCAAGTAGCGCAGTGGTAAAGAATCTGCCTGCCAATGCAGAAGACACAGGTTCGATCCCTGGGTAGGGAAGATCCCCTGCAGTAGGAAATGGCAACCCACTGTAGGATTCTTGCCTGGGAAATCCCAGGGACAGAGGAGCCCAGCAGGCTACAGTCCATGGACTTTGAAAGTCGGACACAATTGAGCTACTCGCGTACACACACAAGACGCAAGGACTTTCCACAGAGCTGAGGTTTATCTTTCAGATCCCCAAATGTGCATGTTATTGGCATCATCTGTTTCATTTTAGCCTGCTAAAATTTGAACCATAAGTTGCTAATGCAGTAATTTGTGCTGGAGGAATTTCTAAACTGTCCTTTTAAAAAAAAAAAAAAAATTTTTTTTTAACAATCACCAGTTAACTAAAAAATTGTGAGTACAGTGGAAAGAAACTTTTTCTGAACTGTTTGAAAGTCACTAATCTGATGCCCCATTACACTGAAATAGTTTTGTGTGTGTTTTCTTCAAACAAGAGCATTCTCCTACATAACCTTTGCAGAGCTCTCAAAATTGGGCAACTAACATTGCTACATCACTACCACCTAATCCTCAGGGTTATTGTTGTTCAGTCGCCAAGTCTTGTCCCACTGTTTGCAAACCCATGGACTGCAGCACACCAGGCTCCCCTGCCCTTCACTATCTCCCAGAGTTTGCTCCTGGATTCATGTCCATTGAGTCGGTGATGCTATCTAACCATCTCATCCTCTGCTACCCCCTTTTGCTTTTGCATTCAATCTTTCCCAGCATCAAGGTCTTTTCCAGAGTCAGCTCTTCATATCAGGTGGCCAAATGATTGGAGCTTCAGCTTCAGCATCAGTCCTTCCAATGAATATTCAGGGTTGATTTCCTTTAGGATTGACTGATTTGATCTCCTTGCTGTCCAAGAGATTCTCCAGAGTCTTCTCCAGCATGACAATTTGAAAGCATCAATTTTTTGGAGCTCAGCCTTCTTAGCGGTCCAACTCTCATATCCGTACATAACTACCGGAAAAGCTGTAAATCTTACTATATAGACCTTTGTCAGCAAAATAAAGTCTCTGCTTTTTGATACATTGTCTTGGTTTGTCATAGTGTTCCTTCCAAAGAGCAAAATAAGTTTTACCAATTGTCCCAATAATATCAGCATCGTGGGTCATATTTAGTCATCGTGTCCCTCAGTCTGGAGCAGTTCTTCACTCTGTCCTTGACTTCTATGACGTTGCCGTTATTGAAAAGTACAGACTTGTTATTTCATAGACTTCTTTCCGTTTGGGTTTGTCTGATGTTTTCT
The DNA here is from genome assembly GCA_006410615.1 of Neotragus moschatus. NCBI lineage: Eukaryota > Metazoa > Chordata > Mammalia > Artiodactyla > Bovidae > Neotragus > Neotragus moschatus. The sequence continues at coordinate 460,066 of SJYA01002197.1, read as the reverse complement.
CATGGTACATTTTTGGCAGGAATCTCACAGAAACAGTGCTAAGGTCTGTCGGGTGGTGCAGAATTTCAGTTCTGGTGATGATCACTCAGATTGCTCCATTACGGTGGCTCCTGCAAAGATTCTCCACTGTGACATTCCTCTTTTTCCTGTTGCAGTTAATCAGCGTTTCATCAGGAAATATGTTAAGACCACATCAACATACTATTCCTCATCAAATAATGAGAATATTCAGTTATTTACTTATAATTTTACTGACTCATCATTTAACTAGTCCATGGGTTATAATCCATTACTATCATTATTTATTTTGATGCCCAAATGGTCTCAGATTTGGTTGGTGGGTGCCCATTCAAGCTGGCTTCAGTGTCATTTCTTATAAGACTATCATTCTTTTTCTTTCTAATTGAAGTATAGTTGATGTACAATATCCTGTAGGTTAAAATCATCATTTCTTGACCGCTTTATTGCTATCTGAACAAGATGTTCCAGGCACATTTTGTACTTTCCTGGGATCAGCCATCTGTCCAGTGAAGCTTTGATCCTCTTGGTGAAAGGTAGTACTTAGAAGCCAAGATCTGAGTGTGAGTATACTCATGCTTATTGGAAGGTCACTGCTGCCCTGTATCATATATACATGTGCTGGGCTTTTCTGGTGGCTCAGTGGTAAAGAATCTGTCTGCAATGCAGGAGACTTGGGTTTCATCCCTGGATTGGGAAGATCCCCTGGACAAGGGAATAGCAACCCACTCCAGTATTCTTACCTGGAAAATCTCATGGACAGAGGAGCCTGGTGGGCTACGGTCCACAGGATCAAAAGAGTCTGACACAGGTTAGTGATTAAACAACAGTATACGTGTGTTTGTGTATGTGGACAGATAGATACAGATATAAAGATCTAGACACAGACGTGTGTTGTTGTTGTGAAGTCACTAAGTCTTGTCCAGCTCTTTTGTAGCCCCATGGACTATAGCCCACTAGGCGCCTCTGTCCATGGGATTTCCCAGGCAAGAATAATGGCGTGGATCGCCATTTCGTTCTCCAGGGATCTTCCCAACCCAGGGATCACACCTGTGTCTCCTGTATTAGCAGGCAGATTCTTTACCACTGTGCCACCATATAGACGTAGATAGAGATACACTTATGGATACAATGTATATCTTATTTCTACAAACAGAGGTAGATATTTTGAAAACCATTAGCTTACTCCAATATAGCCAATTCCAGTTCACCTCCAGAGCGTTCATTCTTACTCTCTCCCTTTCCATATTTGTGACTATCTTTTCCAATAGTAAGAAAACTGTCTCCCGTGATCCTTAAATATGATTACATGTTTGATCAATCTCCTTATATATAACGAATCTCACACCTCTGCCACCATCTCCTCTCCTACATGGATACCCTCCTTTCCTATCAGTGTTGTCGTGAGAAGGATTCTGAAGCTCATGAGAAAGTCTCCAGGCATGGAAGAAAGAGTAATGTGGTTGATTAGCAATGTCTGCCTTGGACAGAGGAATAGGAAGTATGGGACGACCTGCCATGCATATGCTACCCCTGAATTATGATAATCAACAGGAGCACGCATATTGATCAGCTGGCCATAGAATTTTGAGAAAAATAATAATTCACAATTACAATTAATATAAATTAATAATTACACTGCAGACATCAGTGCTGCAGTCCATTGGGTTGCAAAGAGTTGGACACGACTTAGCAACTGCTTGTCAGACATGACAAGCATCAACCAAGTCATCTGGTCATCCTGCTGGCTGCTAGGAAAGCATGTTCTAGGTCTGCTCTTGTGACATTTGACCTTCTTTGTCAGGGTCACACTCCTAGCTCTATAGCTCCCACTATGGCTCCATTGAAAGTTTCATTCTGGCTTTTCCCACCTGGCTCCTCCCACCTGGTTGCTTCCCATCTGGCCCTCTCCCACCTGACCTCTCCCACCTGGTCCCCTTCCACCTGACCCCTCCCATTGGCCTTCTGCCTCCCAGGCCCAGGAGCTGGGTTCATAGCCACATAGTTCAGCCAGGAGGATCCTGACTCTCCCTGCTCCCTGCCCACGAGGCGTCTCCATTGGCTCCTTTAGAAGGACACTGGAGGGAGGAAAATGTCCTCCCACTAGAGGAGCCACAGGGCGGAGCATCCCCAGCTTGTCCGCGATTGCTCTTCAGTTCCTGATTGGAACAGCCATGAAGACTGTGCCAAGAGAGGAGCAGGACTGACCTGGAAAGTCAGGCCAAGGAGGGCAACACTGAGTGCAGTTAGCGCTGGCTCTCACAGGCCCCTCCCCTGCAGCCCTCCCTGAGTCTCGCTCACCCCCATCGGAAGAAGAGAAGGTTTGCAAAGGGGAAGAGGAGGTTACCATGTTCTGAGGCCGAGCCGGGCTCTGGAAGCTGGACAGAGGCTGCAAGACGTGTGCACGTGTGTGTGTGTGTGTGTGTGTGTGTGTGTGTGTGTGTGTGCATGCCCGCACATGTGCCTGCATGGGTGTTTGTGGGGGTCAGGGAAGGGGACACCCACCTAGCTCCTGACTCCCAGACCTCATTCACTCCCTCATTTGCAACAGGATTTGCACGAAGCTGCATTGGGCATCCTTCTCCGCACCTGGGCGGTGGACTCTGAACAAGGCTCCCAGCAGCCCCTTCCCTACTCAGAGGACTCTGGCTCAGGAAGCTTCTGACACACAGAGAAGGATTTGAAGCTTCCTGACTCCCCTGTGCCTTGCCTGGCACTGGGCCCCTGCTGCCAGAAGGGCTCCCAAATCTCTGATTCCAGCTGGCTGGTCCCTTCTCAGAGGCAGGGACCACATCCCAGGTGCCCCTGCAGGCCAGAAGGCCATAGCTCAGAGCCAAGCACAGGAAACCCTGAGGAGGGAGTGTGGCATGGTCCTGGGACCCTGTGTAGACCAGGCCGGGTGCCAGGCTGTGCACTTTTCAAATCCTCTCATTTAATCCTCAGCAGAGTCCCGAAGCTGGCATGTGTAATCTTCTATGCACGAGGGAAGAGAAGCTCAGAGAGGCTTGTTGATGTGCCAGAGGTCACCCAGCTCAGAGACGGTGGAACTGGGCTGTAAATCTTGACCCCAGTGCACGCCAGTCTCCTTCAAGACCATAGAGGGATGGACCTAACTCTTAGCAAGTGGCCTTCCCAAGCTCATCTAACCCCTTGTGTGTTTCTGGCTGAGCTCTGGAGCCCAGGGAGCATCTCTGGACCCCTGCATCCGATGACAGGACCCTTGACCCCTGACCTCACTCAGCCTTCTGCAGGGCGCTGGGCAAGGGTCAGGCAAATGACACTCCATTTCTTCAGCTTCCCAGAAGCTACTGCCACTCCTGTTCACTTGCAACATTGGACATGCCGGTCTTGGCCTGACCTGGGAAGTGGAAAGGCCTCTGATGGACCATCCCGTGTAAGCATGACACACAGGGAGGGTCAGCAGCAGAGCCAGGACCAGGAGGAAGAAGGTTGGGAGGAGGTCCAGAACCTGGCCTTCCTGGCCCAGCTGCTCAGAGCCCCGTCCACTGGGGTGGCCACCCATGCAAGTTCAGCAAGTTCCCATTTTACAGAAAGTTGCTGACCTCTGCCCTCTGTGGTCCAGAGTGACCTCCACAGAAGCAAAGAGGGGCCAGGAGGTGATGATCCACTGAACAGAGAGAAACAGCTCAAGAACCTCTGGGCTTGTGGGCATCAGCAGTACCTGAGCAGGAAGTCTTCACGATATACCTGCACCTCCCGGCTTGAAAGGCTGGAGGAGCCTCATGGGGTCCCTACAGTCTAGCTGGCTTTCAGAGAGGCTGAACTCTGGTCCAGGACAGGGCCCAGCCTGCAGGAAGTATATGGAATGAATGGACAGATGAATGAGTGAGTGGACAAGTGAAATCCAGGTCCCTGGCAGATGAGGAGAGCAGGCTGGTGGTGAGGAAGGGATGTGACCAAGTCAGCCCTTTGGAGCCAGGGCAGCATCCATTCACAGTGGCCACAGACCCTTCCAGAGAGCTGCTGGGAACCAGGCCGCCACTCCCCAGAGAGGTCCACAGAGCAGGCGTAGAGCTTGTGCTGGTCTCCGTTTGCCACCCTCTGACCCTCTCTGGTTCTCCCCAACCCTGAACAGAGCCTGGCTTAGAACATGCTCTCCATAAATCTCCTGGAGGCCCTCATAGTGGAGGGAGTGGGGTGCTGAAAGAAGCAAGAGAAACTTCTTCCTTGGTTTAAGCTCCAGGAAAGGGAAAGACCAGAAGTCTCTCGACAAAGTGCCAGGACCCCTAGGACAGAGCTCCAAGGAGAGACACTCCTTGCAGTGGAGAGCTGGGAGTGGGGTTCAGAGGGGAGAGACACCCACCTGCACAGAGGGCGGAGCACTGCTGTGGCCGTGACCAAGAGCCGAGTCTGAACGAGTGCTGCGGGGGCAGGGCGGAACCTGGATGTGATGGGTGTGAGCCCTGAGACCAGCACGACTAGCCCAGCACACCGTCCCGGGAAGCGCAGTCCCTGCTGGGCACGCAGCGATGGGTTCTGCACACCAGCTCCCTGGTGTGTGCTGTCCTGAGTGCTGCTGGGAGGAAGGAAGGAGAGACATGAGTGTGGGGGAGGCCCTGGGGCTGGAAGCCAAAGGTTACACCCGTAGGAGGAAGGGCCGGGAGTCAGTTGGTTCATTTCAACCCACAGAAAGAGATGGTGTTGCCCTTGCTGGCCTGGGGCTCAGGAATTTTTAGAAGGGTCCACCCTCCTTCCATCCCCCCCCATCAGTCACTCTTTCAGTCAGTGATTCAACAGCCTTTTGTGGAGACCTGTTACATGCAGAAGGAGAAAAGGGTGGAAGCGGATGAGATGATTAGATAGCATCACTGACTCAAACAACTTGAGTTTGTGCAAACTCCAGGAGATAGTGAAGGACAGGGAAGCCTGGCATGCTGCAGTCCATGGGGTCACCAAGAGTGGGACATGACTTACCGATGGAACAACAATTATGTGTCAGACACTGAGTGGAGCCTGGTGGGCTATGGTCCATGGGATCGCAGAGTCAGACACGACTGAGTACACTGTTCTAGGTACTGACAGTACAGCTGTGAGCAGGATGGACACAGCTGCCCTCAGGGAGTTTCTGGTCATTAGAAGTGAGAGGATGCCATGAAGAAGAAGCACAGAGCCCAACAGCTTTCAGCCCCACATTCCAGGTGCCACCTAGAAGGTGACGTGGTTCTTTCACATCTTAATTCTAAACCACCTGCCTTAAGCTCAGAGATGACTAATCTACTGCCTGCCTCCTTCCCCTCCCAAGCCCAGGGCAGACATTACTAATAGATCACAGCACTGTTTCCAGCTCCACCTGCCTGCATGTGGGCTCAAAATCCTCGAGCTGGCCCTGCAGCTGGCAGGCTGACCAATAACATGGAAGTGATCAGCCCTGCCTGCCCCATCCCCTCCTGTCACTCCCTCCAGCCTGCTGGCCTCTGGCCCTCTTCTCTTTCTCCCATCTTCAGCACACATTCCTCCCAAGGGCTCGCTCCTTGGAAGCCTCTTTTGACCACAAATTGGGGTTGTCCTCCTCCCCAGGACTAAAGCTTCCATGACCTTCCAGAGTTGCCCCTACTCTTGGGATCCCTTTCCTTGGCTTGCTCCATCCCTCTCACCCAAAAGAAGGAGCCAAACCTCTTTGGGCAGAATCCAAACCCAGCTGACTCCCCCAGCCAGATGGTGGGGCCCATATCTGAGAGCTGAGTTTTTCAGATTTTGTGTTCCAGCAGTCTGCTAATGGAGGTGAGAAGGAGGCTCACAGAGTTATCAGCTGCCTCTGTCAACATTGGGTAATGAGGTGCGAAAGCTGGCACCTCGCAGTAAACTGTGAGCCTGCAGACATTCCCAGGCACCTGCAGCTGTGGGACCCTTCAGTGAAAGGGGATGGTGCCTGGCAGCCCCTCTGAGGCCCTCAGAGGGTGGGGTCTGTTCTGGGGACTGGATTGGCATGCATCTTTGGAAATCTATTTATGGGATCCACAGAGCATTCCCTTATTTAGAACTGGAGGAAACTGACAGCTTGGATTGACAGAAACCTCCCCCAAAAGCAAAGGAGCATGTGTTTCCATTTTTGAAGTGGTGATGCTTTTCTTGGGGTTCACCTGAGCTGGACCCAGGAGGGTAGCTGGGACTGGAACCCAGTCCCAGGCCTCCCTCCCATCTCCTTTGACACGGTCAGCTGGTTTCCTGGTCCCCTATCCACCTGCAATCTTCTCCTCTGCCGCCTTCTTTTTCCTTCTTGAGACCTAAGGTTGGGCCCTCCTGCAGGCCCACTGTCTCCTCGATGCCCCAGGCAGATGGGATCAGGGTCCCAGCTCAACAGTCAAGCTCCTGGCATGAGTCTCCCCAAACCAGGCCTGAACCCCAGAAGGTACCCATGCCACCCCCCTCTCTCTCTGTCCTTCATCGACTCGCCATCAAGTCTGCCTGTCTTGTCTTCTGAACACCTCAAATCCAACACTGGTGCCCACCCACTACTAACCTCCTCCACAGTCCTTATGATTTAACACATAGGCTTTATAATTATTCCAGTGGGGTGGGGCCAACAGATCCGGAGATGACTGCCACTAAAAAGATGGTTTGGGACTCACAGGTCCCCAAGCCAGAGGGGAGGACACCGCACAGGGAGGTGCTGCAGGGAGGCAGAGGGAGGGAGGGAAGCGGGCAGGACGTTTATTGTCGTCTCTGTGGCTTCCCTGCTGGCTTAGCGATAAAGAATCTGCCTGCACTACAGGAGACTTGTGCTCGATCCCTGGGTCAGGAAGATCCCCTGGAGAAGGGAATGGCAATCCACTCCAGTATTTGTGCCCCGGAAATTCCATGGACAGAGTGGGATACAGTCCATGGGGTCCCGAAAGAGTCAGACACAACTGAGTGACTAACACTTTCGCTTTATTTCCAGGTGGCACTAGTAGTGGTAAAGAATCCACCTGCAATGCAGGAAACCTGGGTTTGATCCCTTTGTCAGGAAAATCCCCTGGAGTGGGAAACGGCAAGCTACTCCAGTATGCTTGCAGGAGAATCCCATGGACAGAGAAGCCTGGCGGGCTACAGTCCAGTGGATTGCAGAGTCAGACACAACTGAGCATCTGAACAATGGGCAGTGGGTGGGAAGGAGTAGCCAAGGCAAAGAAAACAGGATTAGGGTTAGCTAGTCTGAAAGATTTCAGTGGGCTCTGGGGCACTAGGGCTGCTCCTCGTTGTCTGGCACCTGTCTCGGGTGATTAAGGCAGGAGGGTAGAGGCTAGAGTGAGAGCCTGATAGAGGAGGAGGTGAGGGGCTCCACAGGGGCTGGTTTGCGTATAAAGGTGCGTGGGGTCTAGTCTTCTACCAGCTCTAGGAACTAGCTGTAAGGAGTGATCTCTCCAGGGTCAGGGAGACCCCAGATGTCAAAGCATTAGAAATTCTTTTTTTTTTTTTTTAACTTTTTGGCTATGCCGTGTGACCTTTGATATGGGGTCTTAGTTCTCCTGAACAAGAATCGACCCTACACCCCCTGCAGTGGAAGCGTGGAGCCTTACCCACTGGACTACCCAGAAAGTCCCACATCAGAAACTCATAAAATAAAAGACATGTTTAATCATGTGCCTTCCCCTGAACCCTTTCCCAGTTCTGGTCCTCCCAAGCTCCTCTCCATTCAACAGCCAACAAGGAAAAAATGAAAAAATGTTCATCTGGTCATTTCATACAGGAATACACATGTGCACACACACCCTTGCTGATTAAAAATCTTCCCTCTAAGTCTGAAGACCACCATGGCCCTTCATGTTGTCTAGTCCCAGAGGGAGCCGTATGCCCCCTCCTTCCTCTCCAGCAGCCTGGCTTCTTGCAGGTCCTCAAATGTGCTCCATAGAAACATGCTCCACCTGCCTGGCCACTCACCCTTACCCCTCCACCTGTTCACACCTGCTCACACCTGCTCGGCCGTCCCGTCTCTGCAGGAGGATGCTCACAGAAGCAAGCTTCTCTCTCTTAGCGCGGTCATCTGCTGGTGTGAGCTCCAGATTGGGAGCATCACCGCACAAGGCTGCACTCACCCGGGGACCCCAGCATCTCTAATGAGACACAGCTCACAGCAGACACTCTGTAGATGTTTGCAAAGGGATTTCTAAACATCTTGGCAACTGTAAGGCAGGGAGAGNAGCGCGGTCATCTGCTGGTGTGAGCTCCAGATTGGGAGCATCACCGCACAAGGCTGCACTCACCCGGGGACCCCAGCATCTCTAATGAGACACAGCTCACAGCAGACACTCTGTAGATGTTTGCAAAGGGATTTCTAAACATCTTGGCAACTGTAAGGCAGGGAGAGGTGGTGGCGATTCTTGCTTACCTCTATTCTTCAGATGAATGGATGGGGTCTTGGGAGTTTCAGTGGCTTCAGGTCACACACAGCTAGACGGGGACCAAGCCAGCATTCCAAGTGACATTCTGATATCCTTTGAGGGGATAGTCAAGGTCCAGCCTCCAGGAGACTTAGCTAGCACTGAACCCCTCCCCCCCCTACCCCGGGCTCCTGTATTCTATTTAAGGCAAGAGAACCAGCATTGGCAAGATGGGTGGGGGGAGGGCTGATGGGAGAGGGGCTTTCCTCCTGCTGAAGCTGGCTAGGGGTGTATTAGTATCTTTAAGCTGCTGTAACAAAATGCCANTGATTACATGTTTGATCAATCTCCTTATATATAACGAATCTCACACCTCTGCCACCATCTCCTCTCCTACATGGATACCCTCCTTTCCTATCAGTGTTGTCGTGAGAAGGATTCTGAAGCTCATGAGAAAGTCTCCAGGCATGGAAGAAAGAGTAATGTGGTTGATTAGCAATGTCTGCCTTGGACAGAGGAATAGGAAGTATGGGACGACCTGCCATGCATATGCTACCCCTGAATTATGATAATCAACAGGAGCACGNTCCTATCAGTGTTGTCGTGAGAAGGATTCTGAAGCTCATGAGAAAGTCTCCAGGCATGGAAGAAAGAGTAATGTGGTTGATTAGCAATGTCTGCCTTGGACAGAGGAATAGGAAGTATGGGACGACCTGCCATGCATATGCTACCCCTGAATTATGATAATCAACAGGAGCACGCATATTGATCAGCTGGCCATAGAATTTTGAGAAAAATAATAATTCACAATTACAATTAATATAAATTAATAATTACACTGCAGACATCAGTGCTGCAGTCCATTGGGTTGCAAAGAGTTGGACACGACTTAGCAACTGCTTGTCAGACATGACAAGCATCAACCAAGTCATCTGGTCATCCTGCTGGCTGCTAGGAAAGCATGTTCTAGGTCTGCTCTTGTGACATTTGACCTTCTTTGTCAGGGTCACACTCACAGCTCTATAGCTCCCACTATGGCTCCATTGAAAGTTTCATTCTGGCTTTTCCCACCTGGCTCCTCCCACCTGGTTGCTTCCCATCTGGCCCTCTCCCACCTGACCTCTCCCACCTGGTCCCCTTCCACCTGACCCCTCCCATTGGCCTTCTGCCTCCCAGGCCCAGGAGCTGGGTTCATAGCCACATAGTTCAGCCAGGAGGATCCTGACTCNGACCTAGGGATCAAACCCATGTCTCCCGCATTGCAGGCAGATTTTTTACATTGAGCTACCTGGGAAACCCCAATCCAGAATGCCTCAAACTCGTTACTTTGTCCAAGACCCTATTTCCAAATAAGGTCACTCTTGGAGGTGCCAGGTGGACGTGAATCTCGTGGAGCCACTACTCAATCTGACACTCCAGTTCAGTGGTAACATCAGCATCCAGTTAGGTGAGACCCTGGGGAGGAGGAAGGCTGAAAGAAATTGCTTTAGAGAAGGAACATGCATCTGCAAGGCGGGTGCTGCCCGAAGGATGGGAAACCATGTGGCTCCCAGTGCCATCAGTGGATGAGCCGCTGATGTGGTCTCTGCACCCATCCCCACAGCCTGGAAGCCCCTCCAGGAAGCGTGAGAGTCCACCTAGGCCAGGGGCCAGGTCTGACCACTGCCAGGGACCAGAGAGGGCTTGGGGCGCTGGTATAAGTGCCCCCCGCCCCGGGCGGCAGCAGCAGCTCATCCAGGTGACGACAGGAGAGGAGGCAGTGCCACCCACAGAGGGCTGTAAGCTGGTCCCATATACCTTCTAAGCAGCCTTCCCGGCTGTCATGAGTTACACCAGTGCGGGGTCTGAATGGAACCAGAGGGAGCGGCAGCCCCCCTCTTCCCTGGGGCATTTGGCGAGAGAGCCGTGGCACTGGGGATATGCAGGCCTCCTGTGCGTGGACCGGCATGTGCGTGGGATGCTCCCTGGCCAGCAGAGCAGAAAAATTAATTACCCAGGGACCTGACTCAAGCCAGTCATTTTGCCAATGAAGCTCTGATAACTTGTACTGGGCATGGCCCAATCGATATGCCTCTATTTTTAACTCTGAATCAGCAGGGTCATTTTCCAGAGAAGGAGGGCTGTTTACTCAGCTCCCTTTCCCCACAGATGAGTCTCCCTGGCCAGCTCTGCCCTCCATGAGCCACAGTCCAGCCACCATCCTGGGAAAGGTCGCTGGATGTTCAGGGGGTGGCAAAGAGAGTTCTGAGGTCAGTTTGGCTGAGTCGGGGCCAGAGCTCCAGGCTCCCCACTCCAACCAGCTTGGTGTCCAGCTGCTGTTGCCATTTCCCAGACACAGGCCCACCAACTCTTGGCTTCCTCTGAGGCCTGGGCTTAGGGGCCCTGAGGAAGAACGTAGGTATAGATCCAGCCTTAATAATGATGCCAACAGCTCTTATGTGATACACCCTAGCTGCTGCTTCGTGTACATCCCTTACCTCCCCACCCAGCAGGACTCTGCCTCTCTGCCTCTGTTCTCATCTGTATAATGGGTTCATACAGAACCCTTGGCTGGAGGGTGGGGCTCCGTTCCTGGGGGGTGTTAGATGCTCAGTGCTGTGCTATGTGCTAAGTCGCTTCAGTCGTGTCCAACTCTCTGTGACATTTTGGAATGTAGCCCACCAGGCTCCTCTGTCCATGGGATTCTCTAGGCAAGAATACTGGAGTGTGTTGCTGTGCCCCTCTTCAGGGGATCTTCCCGATCCAAGGATTGAACTTACATGTCAGTAAGTGTGAGTTTTCTTTTGGTTATGCTTTACTGAGCCTCACAATCCCGGGAGCTGGGGATCAAGCCCAAGGTGGCCTGACTCAGTGTTGGGCTGAGCCTCTGCACTTAACTCCTCCATTTCACGCTGCTTCAGACACCTCCCTGTTCCTGGTGCATCAAAATCACACCCACAGAACAGACAGGTCGGGTGGCGGGTCAGAACGCATTGCAAGAGCTTGAGCTCCTTGCTAGGCTTAGTCCTTCCTGCTTATCTCAGGCAAGATCCAACTTACAGGACATGGATCTGGAGTTTGCAGATGGCCCGTCATGTGTAGACACCAGTCCAGGAGGAGGAAATTCAGCCTGACTCTGCCCCAAATGGTCATATGATCTTAGGCCAGTCACCTCCCCTTCCAAGACTTCCATTTTAACCCCAGCAAAATGATGGCAAAGAGGGTTTGGTGCTTTTAGTAACATTTGTCAAGGGAGCGTTTGAGTTCTAGCTCAGAGAAGAGTGCTGTGATCAATTAGCAATGTCTGGCATGGGATAGGCAGGGGAGAGGAGGTGCACTTGTCAAAGCGTTTGTCATAACCATTCTCGATGATTGCTGAGGGATCCTGCCAGGTCCTGCCTCCCTGAGTACTTCAGGGAGGAAAATGGAAGAGAAAGCTCAAGGCAGTGGAGCAGGGGGATCGCCTGACTTCAGGGAGGCTCAGCCCTGGGGCACCAAGGACATTAGCACCTCAGTGTGCGGAGTGGGGCTGTGCTATGGAGAGTAAGTCAAGTTGGCACTGCAGTTTAGAGGAGCGGCACTAGGGAGCCAGCGATAATCCTTGAGAGGGGGCATCAAGCCACATTTAGAGAGACTTGTGTAGGGAGGTAGGCTCCCACCTGGGCAGGCTGTTAGAGGGTTAAGGGCTCATCAGTGCAAATACTGGGCATTTGCCAATGAGGCCCCCATTTGTCACTCTGAGAATAGGGGCTGGAGCTGAATTTAAGAAGGCAGCAGCCCCAGGACTGAGCAACGTGAAGGATCCACAGGGCTGCTTCTGTGTCCTTAGAGGCCTAGAGGAGATGGTCCTCAGATTCCCATCACCTCTGGCTGTCCAGGCCTCCCAAGATGCTCTAGATGCACCCAGGTGTGTTGAGTGAGTCTGAAGGTTCCAACTCCCCACCCACCACCCCCAGTGGTGTTTATTATTTAGTATTTACAGCTTTGAAGACAAGCCCCGATCTTTCCCAGCCTGTGCTCAGGCTTCACCAGCCAGCTGCCCACCACCACCCACAACCACCACCCAGAGGGATGCCTGTAAGCTCAGACATCACACCTCAGCTCCTGGTCACTGGGAGACCAGGGCACCCCCTACCTGTCAGTCATGGCACAGGGAACAGCTGCTCTAGCCAGTCTCACTGTTGGCCTCNGTGCTCAGGCTTCACCAGCCAGCTGCCCACCACCACCCACAACCACCACCCAGAGGGATGCCTGTAAGCTCAGACATCACACCTCAGCTCCTGGTCACTGGGAGACCAGGGCACCCCCTACCTGTCAGTCATGGCACAGGGAACAGCTGCTCTAGCCAGTCTCACTGTTGGCCTCCCCTCCCCAGTCTAACAGCAGATATAGGTTCAGGGTTTTGTTTGGAATATGAGCTGCATTTTTTTTTTTAAGCATCAGATTTCCTTCCTAACTGGAAATGCTTCTGGTGGTATAAAAATAGGTTGATATTCTTTGCACCCACAGAAGTCTGCATTGTTTTAAAATACTCTCATAATGTGTAAAACAAAGGTCAACAGACTTTCTTAAAAGGTCAGATAGTAGGTATTTCCTGCCTATTGATCTCTCACAACTACTCTAGTCTATGTTGTAGCAGAAAAGCCAGCCATAGACAATGCACACCTGGATGGGCTGGCAGTGTTCCAATAAAACTTTATTTACAAAAACAAGTGGTGGGCCGGGTTCAGGCCATAGGCTGTAGTTTGCCAACCCATGATCCAGATCATCATCTTCAAATGATATATTTCAAAATATAAATAACAGTCACCATTATTTTCTGTCCCACAAAAATAAGGTTCCGTGACCAGGTGACTTTGGGAAACACTGGATAAATCAAATTTGACAGGTTTTCCCAGAAATAAGCTAACATCACATCAAGAATCCCCAAGCGGAGTAAGAGGTTTGCTTCCCAAACATATCTGACTTTGGAAGCCTTGTTTCCAGTTGGACTTGGTAACTTTTTCATCTTCCTACACACATCTGTTACTTCTCTCTTGAGGCACTTAAGGAGAGGTCCCTGGAGGATTCAAGGTGGTCACAGCCAAGTCCCCTCCAGCTTCTGGACCTGTAGGAGGGGATGACACAGGGCCTGCAGCATGGCCCGGCTACGGAGTCGTGTGCATGGGTGATTCCCGACTCCCCATTTCATAGGGAGAACCACAGCCCTGGGTCATCCAAGGAGCCGGGAGCATCTGGGGCCTGCCTCTCCGCCTCCGTAGCCCCAGGCTCTTCCAGTGACCTCTCTGTGAAGGCGCCTTGCCCAGTGACCTGTGGTCCCACAGTCACCATGAGGAAAGGCTGCCCACATGTCCTCAGCCGTCACTGATGAGGCGTCCAACACACGGACTCAGGGACCCAAGCTTCCCCCATTTCCATGGCCACAGATGGCCATGCCCCCACTCCAGGAAATGGGGCTGAGACATTCAGACCATCCCCTTGGTGGGATAGCCTCACCCATCACCACCCCTACCCCACCCTGGAGCACGGGCAGCAGGTTTAGCCCAGCCTCCTTCTTCAGTGAGTGCAGAGCCTTAGGTTCATGGAAGAAGGGACCAGGAGAAAGGGCCAAACTCCACCATCAAGGGGCCAGCTTGAGACCTGGATGCGGGCTGGGGAGGGTCGGGTACCAGAAGTGGCTGAGGTGAAAACTGAGAGGGGTGACTGGGGCACCTGGGCTGACCACAGCTCCCAGGACAGGGACAGGCCCGCTGGCCTGAGCCTTTGGGCCCTTGGTCTGGTGCCGTGACTGATAGCCCTCTTCTGACCTGGAGAAGCCAGCGCAGCCTCCAGAAAGAATGAAGCTCAAGGCCATCAGGACATAACAGCGGTCATAGTGGGGGCATCGGGGCCTGGACGTCACAGAGTGTGCCCCATAGCCTCACAACAGCCCCGGGGGTGGGGGGCACAATTACATCCTGCTGCTGGGGACCCGGAAACAAGGGGTGGAGAGCTGAGGGATTTCCCACGCTCTCAGCACTCAGGCAGCACTAGGTCTCGGTGCTGGCTGGTTCTGCTCCAAAGCCCATTTTCTTAAATTTTTGGACAGTGCTCTGGAGAAAGATGGGCTTTGTTTTCATCTCTGGCCCTGGCACAGAGGGGTCGTGGCAACAAGTAGAGACATGTGCTGTGAGAAGCAGTAAGACCCTAAGCCTTGAGCTGCGTAGCTAAATCCAGCCAGGGTCAACTTCCAAGCCAGGCCCGGGGCTGGGATCTGGGAGAGATGAGACTGCCCTGGCCTTCTGGGGGCTCACAGTCCAAGAAAGGAGGCAGATGTGTGAACTGGGGCAGCAAGAGAATTTTCCAGCAGAAGTATGTCAGTTCCAACAGGGACTGGGGGCAGGGGGTGGGGCGGGGAGTGTCACCAGGAAGTGACATTTGGGTGGGACCTTGGGAGTGTGAGGGTGGGGCAAGTGGAAAAGAGGGAGGAGCCTTCCAGAGAGGGATGGGGGAGGAGCAAGGCAGCAGAGGGGCTGGCAGGGGCTGACCTCCAGGTGTGGGCAGCCTGGTGGGGTCACATGGGCATCATGGCCTGTCTGGAACATGGCAGATACCCGGGAGGCCACAGAAACATGTAGCTCTCCTCCCTTGGGGGCCAGGTGGCAGACAGGATACCCACAAATGTAGCTTCTGCCTGGGTCACACAGCCCGGCCTGCTGGTGAGTCACAGCTTTGGGAATCACATGGGATTCCAGTGGGCCTCAGAAGTCCCAGGTAGGGGGACATGTAGGGAGGGAACAGTGTGACCAGAGAATGAGGGAAGGAGTTCAGGAGGAGGAGGTGGGGAGATTAGGGGCTCAGGCCACAAGGGGAGCCAGGTCCAGGCTGAGGGATTGGGGTTTCATCCCCTGATCCCACTTTCAGCCTCATTCATCATGGACCCAGCAGCCTCCAAAGTGCCCTCAACACACAGCGTGCTGATGCTGGGCCTGGGTAGACGGAGACAGACTCACACCAGCTTTAGGACAGCTGTGTCGGGCTGATGCTATCACTCATGCCCACTGCACCTGGGCCTGAGGGCTGACTTCATGCCGAGGGCTGACTTCATGCCGAGCACTGGGCAAAACCCCTCCTGTGCTTTGTCTCCCGGATTAGGCGGCTGGAGGAGAACCTGGCTTTCGGCTCTTTGCAGTGGGAGGACCTGTGTCTCCCCTCCCCAGCCAAAATGAGCCCAAGCCCAGCATCCATCACAAGCCTCAGTCACAGAGGCGCTCAGTGACATAGAGTGGGAAGAGCCGGGCCCAGACTGTGACCTCAGAAAGCCACATGACCTCGCCGAGCCTCAGTTTCTTCACCTGTAAAATGGGGATAATAAAGGAAGCTATCTCAAAAGGTCGTTGAGAAAGTGGGATGATGTGCAGTGCTTATAAAATACAATACAGAAGGTAGTTCTCAGTGCCTCAGTGGGTGGGGTGCCAGGGAGCCAGGGGAGGTGTGGGAGCAGAAAGCAGGAACCTGGGGGAGGCAGCTGGCTGTGTTTCCATGTGCAGGACTGAGGGAGGAAGCACCCTAGCAGGACTGGCTGGGCTGAGGTTTCTGGGCCCAGGACAAAGCAGGCTCCCCTCTTGTTTCTCTGTAGTACCCTGGCAGCCCAGAAGGTTCAGAGGCGGGTTGCCTGCGTGTTGTTGATACCACTGGTCCAGTGGGGGCTCTGGGTCTGCCCAACCTGCCCACCCGTGGGGGCTCCCACTTTCATCCCACTGGGTGCCCTGAGGGTTAAAAAAAAAAAAAAAAAATGGGTTTGAAAGGCTTTCTCCTGGAAGCAGCCTGCATTCTTGGCTCCAACTGGCTTCGGCTCTAAGAATATAAGTTAGTTTGTCGTTCTAATATGGCTCAAACCCCAGCAACTTTTGGAGCATTTATGGCTGCCTCCAAGAGCCCGAAGTAATGTTCTTTGAATTGCTAAGCAACGCAGCCCGCTCTCTCACATGGAGAAAATTGAAACATTGATTTATCTATTTGTTTTGCAACTAGCACCAGCGGCTTCATTACTCCGTTCCCTGGGGACACCCTCCCACATACTCGAATTGAAAATTCACTCCTTTTACCTAGGAAGGGGCAGCGATGGGTTTTTAATTTGGAGAACGTACAGAAACAATGGCCGGGCTAGGAGCCAGAAAACAGGAGGTGAGGAGGACCAGAGGCAGGTGTTAAAAGAGACGCAGGGAGAATCCCCCATCCTCCACCAGACCATGGGTCAGCCTCTCAGAGATGGGACAGCCCCAGCGTGGCTGCAGCCCCTCAAGGAAGACCCTCCCACTGGCCCTGCACCCTGGGTGTGGCTCCCAGTCTCCCTGGACCTCGGCCTTCTAGCAACTCCAGCCGGGGATTCTGTCAGCATCCTCAACAAGTATCCCTGCCAACAGGCTTCTTCTCAGTCATATGAGCTCTCAGTTCCTGGATGCTTTCTCCTAGAAGACCAAGGGCATCGTTCACTGCTTCTGTGATTCTCAGTGATAGCAGGAGGGGTGGCTGTGATCCCCTCAAACTGGAGTATCTGCTCTAGGAGTCTGACTCCAGAGAAAGTGGAGCCCTGCTTTGCTGGGAACTGGTGGTTCCCATAAATGACAACCCACGCGGCAGCTGCTCGGCCAAAGAAGAAACTGCCTCCTGTCAATCTGCAGAAACTCCCCGTCCTTCCAATAACACAGTGCTTTAACTGGCGCCCTGACTTCCTAAACCCCCTCCCCATCCCACTCCTGCGGGCCTCGCCACCTTGACCTTCTCCAGCCCCTGCTCTGCACCCGTGGATGTGGCCATACACAAGTCTTCTGTGATTATCTGCATCATGTTTGGGCTCTGGATACATTGGGGGTGGATCCAGCTAGGACCGTCGGAAAACCTAAACTGAGGCTCAGTGTCGGAAAACCTAAACTGAGGCTCAGTGTATCAAGGTTCATTTCTCTCTGTAAATAGAAGTGGTTGAAGGCTAACACGGTAGTTCCACAACTCCAGGGCACCTAGACTTCTATCCTGTTGCTCTGGAATTCACTCCATTATTCATTCATTCTTGTCCAATATGGCTGCTCTAACTCCAGCCATCATGCCTGCATCCCAGGCACAGCTCCTCCCTTTAAGAACACTTCCCAAAACTTGCACATGCCCCTTTCACTTACATCTCACTGGCCACCTTCCATCTGCCCAACCCTCTATGTTTTTTATCACCTTCTTGTCAAACCTCTAGATGCTGGATATCAATGAGCCCCACTCAGACCCTGAGCACTCCCCAGAACCTCCCAAAGGAAATCAGCTAAGCAGGAATCTGAAGGCAAGACTGGGGATCAAGCAAATCCTTGGTGGAGAGTGGCTGGGCTTTATTTGTAGCAGGAGGTCTGGCTGCTTCTGATGAGGGTCCCTTCCCAATCCTCTCATTGCCCTGGGGAACAAGGAACTCAATTCCACATCATGTGGAAATACATGTGAGAAGGTAGAAGTGAAATAGGAACCTTGGATAAAAGGCAACCTTCCTTGAAGAGTGAAAGAGCTGCTGTTAATAAAACATGGAGACCAAAATTGGGACTGTCCTGCAAGAACCAAGAATATTGGCCTCCCTGTGTGAACATGAAATAAGGGAGCCTGAGAATGCCAGAAACACTGGGGTGTGCTGGGGGGCATTGGTCTGGGGCTCTGAGCTCTGCAGAGCAGGTGGGACCAACAGTGGGGCTACTGGATTTCATCTCAATGGAAGGAAGGTCTTTTTGACTGTTAGAACTGTTCTCTGGTAGAGGACACTGAAGGGGATGAGCGCCCCGCCACTGGGAGTAATCAAGTAAAGAAAGAACTATCACTGGAAAGAGATGTGTATGGGACCCAGAAACCTATCCTACCTCCTGTGAACTCCCGTGAGCACTTTTTGGCAGAGTACAAGCCAAAGACCAAGGCTTATCAAGGATCCCCATCCCTGACCATCCCCTCCCCTCAGCCTGCCCATGATCACATTCTGAGAATCATCTGAAGGCTCTGTCCCCTCACAGGTCAGCCCTGGTCCACAAGGCCCTTCCAACCCCCACGCCTGTGTCAGGTACAGAAGAAGATAAAGGAAGTTCAACTCCATACAGTGAATGAGTGTCTAGTCATTCATAATGCATCATCTCCCACGACGTGGGCAAGGATCATTGTGCCAGCTCTAGGGATGGAGAATCCAAGATCAGCAACGTCCAGACCTCCTAGTGGCAGTGGGGTCAGGTGAAGGATCTGGGCAGCTGCTCCGGGGCCCACGCCTTCGGGGTACAGTTGCATCCCTGGAGATGAGCCAGGATGGAGGGACAGGTGTGCACTGTGTTCTTCCTGGGGGGCACCTGAAGGGCTTTCTGATGAACCCATGGGTTGAGGACCACAGGAACCTGCTGGGGGAACCATAGAATCCTTTATGTCTTTCAACAGTTAGTTATTAAGTGCCAGCCCTGAGACAGACTCTAGGTGCTGTGGATATAGCAGAAAACAGAACTAGCACAATTCCTGCCCCTGTGGAATTTACATTCCAGGTAAGTGAACAAACCAGTAGAGAGAGGTGCAGAATCCATCTGAAACTCTGAGGATCAGATGTACTTCAGCCAGTGGTCCCCCACTGTGGTGATATGGCTCAATGGGTAAAGAACCCACCTGCAGTACAGGAGACACAGGAGGCGTGGGCTCGATCCCTAGGTTGGGAACATCCCCTGGAGGAGGAGATGGCAACCCCCTCTGGCATCCTTGCCTGGGAAAGTCCATGGACAGAGGAGCCTGGCGGGTTATAGTCCATAGGGTCACAAAGAGTCAGACACTACTGGGAGCAACATCTAGGGTTATCTGTGGTGGTCACAGCTCTGAGAGGAAGGGATGCTGCTGGCATCTAATGGGTGGAGGCCAGGGATGCCGCTCAACATCCTACACTGCACAGGGCAGCCCCCAGAGCAAAGAACTGTGGGGTGCATGACACCAACAGCGCCCAGGTTTAGCAGCCTGGTTTGGGCATTCAGACTTTGCAGTTGAGAAACATGCTGTGGAGCATAGACCATATATTAGGGTATGTGCCCAGCGGGGTGTGGAGTAACTCCCCGTAATCAAAGCATTAATATTTCTGCAGGAAAATACATGAATATTCACACTAAGAGGGATGAACCACGACTATAAATAGCTTCATGTCAGTCCAGATCCTGTTTTGCCACCAAATGAGCTATAAACAAAGCTTTTGGTTTGCAGAGCCTTATGGATTTTGGAACTGAAGTGTGGGCCTGTAATGTCATTTCAGATAGTGATAAATGCTGTAACGAAGACAAAGGAGGGTGAGGAAAGAAGAATGCAGGGTTTTAGAGAGAGTAGCCAGGAAGGGGTCTTGGTCGAGGTGATTTCTGAGCAGAGACCTGCAAGAAGCAGAGGGGATGGGCCATGAGTCCCAGCAGAAAGAAGAGCATGTGCAAAGGTCCTGAGGTAGAAGTGAATTTGGAGTGTTTGACACTCCAACAGCCAGGAGGCTTATGCACCTCCATGGGACATGCCAGGAAGAGACAAGTGGGCAGTGGGGCTGCAAAGGTGACCAGGGAGTAGATGGGCCCAGCCTAGAGCTGATCAAGGACTTGGGGCTCTGAGGTCAGTAAGGAGAGAGGCCAGTGGATTGGGATCCAGAGGCCAGTGGGGTTGGGATCGTATTGGCTGTGGAGTGGAGAATGGGCTATGGGAATGCAAGAGCAGGTGCCCTTAAGAGACAAAGAGGGCAAAGAGGGACACTGAGGGACCCGGGTTCATGCATCCTGGGGGAGCTCACACTGAGAAGTAAAGGGAAGCAGGTCAGTGTTGAAGCTCAGACAAGTTATGAGATCCAGCTCTAGGGCCCTAATCCACCACGAGCCTCCTGCCTCCAGGCCTTTGCTCAAGTCAGCCCCCATCCTCCCTGCCACACCGCCCTTTCCCACTCCTCCTCCCCCCACAGAACCACCTCTGTGAGTGACACAGTGGCTCTGATGTCACTGTGTCCAGTTCCCCAGCTGGGCTCTGGCTGTCCGGCAGGCCACGCTGAGCCTTCATACTGCATCTCCCGGTACCCCGGCCACTGCTCCTCAGAGATGCTCACAGAGACAAGGATAGAATTCAAGCTGAGAAATCCTCAAAACATTTGGTAGAGGCAAGGTGGTCAGGGCAGTTTCCAGGAGGCCACGGGCACTGGAGCAAAGGAGCCAAAATGACAGAGGAGTTTGGAAGAGTGAGGGGGGCATCTGGGAAGGTGCTGTTTTCTCACCGAGGTCCTCTCCTGCCCCAGGCATCTTTATGTCCATCTCTTAGCCCTGCAATAGCCCCCACTGTCCCCTTCATGGCAGGCTGCCCCCTGAGCTACATCTCAGGCCCAAGTAGCAGGTGTCAGTGACTTGTGTTTAAGCAGAGCCAGTGGTGACTGTGGACGCACTCTGAAGATAAAACCCTAGATGCTAAGGAAACGTAATTGGTCCAAATACCAGCTCCTCCCCTTTACCAGAGAAGGAGCTTTATTTGGACTCCCAGGGCCTGAGATGAAGCCCACACAGCCTCATGGGCCAAAGGCTCCGTGCACCCTCTGGGCTGGAGTTCTGAAACCAAAGACACGGTCTCCCCTTGTTGTTCAGTCGCTGAGTCATGTTCGACTCTTTGCGACGTCATGGACTGCAGTGCACCCGAGGCTTCCCTGTCCTTCGCTGTCTCCCATAGTGTGCTCAAACTCCCTGGGTGACCACCCTGGGAGCTTTCAAACTAGCACCACGGTCTGCCCCTACCAACGACTGAAAACCGAGGCGCAGGGCACTGACAGGGTGTCTCCTAAAAACCCCACATTGGAGGGATCTGGCAGCAGCCCCCACCCCAGCTGCCCCTTGCCAGTCCCCATGGGCCCTGGAGCCCACCTCCCAGGCAGCTCTTCCCTGGTCTCATCAGAGCAGAAACACCTGAAAGGAGAGAAGTCTGCCCTCTGGGGCACACTGGGCGGGCACTGCCTCCTCAGGGGTGTTCCCTCAATACTCACACCCTTCCAGGTGGAGTAGCAACAACCAGAGACATTGCAGAGAAGGCAACATGGGCTCAGAGGGGCTCCAAGCCGTGGCCAGTGGGCACTGAGCCAGGAGCAAGTCCCCTGATGCCACTGTCTACCTGGTGTTAGGGGCGGCGGGGGGTGGGGGGTGGGAGGTGTACAACAGTGGGGCCAATTGGGCCTGCCTCCACCCTGCTGTTGGGGGATGGGACCGCATCACCCACGGGGGCTGGGTGACCAAGGTGGGCAGGTTATCCCAGGACAGGAGCCCGTGGTGTACCTGAAATCCCCCCATTGCAGCTCACCTTCTGTGACACCTGCATACAGCTTCCTAAGGACCCCTCCATGTACCCACTGCCAGCTCCCCTGGCAGAGAGAAATGTAAATGCAGGAATGGTACACATGTGTGCACCTCTTCAACCCTCACCCCCCAGGATCAAGTGAGAAGGAAGAGGCAGAAGCAGTGGAGGGGAGCCTCACGGAGGCCCGCTCACCTTCCCTAGGCTTCTGGAGCTGCAGCCTGCCTGGCGAGCCTGACTCCTGCAACAGTCCTGCTGGGCCCAGCAGAGCCCTGGGGCTCAGGAGGAAGCCCCACCCAGCCAGCTCCGCTTCCGGACAGGGTGGACTGCCCCTCCCTGAGGCTCTCTGCCTGAGGATCCATCTAAATCCAATTACTCCGGGCGTGGGGTGCGCATCTGCAGGGAGGGGCCTGCTCACCCTCGGCTCTAACCGCCTGTGATTTCAGAGCTGAATATCTTTCAGAGTTATTTAAGAGGTTCTTCCCTTTTTTCCCATTTTGATGATATGTTTCTAAATTATACATTAAACTTATCAGGGTGAGTAATACCTCACAGCTTCCACGTGTCAGACCTAATGTGACTGCTTCGGCTGCCGCTCCGTGTTTACATGGTTGAGGGGGAAACGCTCCTTTCAGACCCATTTATCTTCACATTAAGTGTTTAGAGATGAGAACCTCAGACAGGTCCCAGACACCTGGCCTCCCCTTGCACTTGGCTTCTGTGAGAACCTCTTCTCCTCCTGCAGGCACGGCCAGGGTCGTGTCCCAGGCTGGCTGGGACCTGCAGGCGTCCCCTCCCCCAGGGGAGGGTCGTCGGGACCAGAGAAGCCCTCAGAGGCAGCTGAGCTGGAAGGTCAGGCTCAGAGATGTGAAGCGTTTCGTCTTCCTGGGAGGAACATAAAATGCACTCACAACTTCCCTCCTTCCTCGGTCCAGGGAACAGCAGCTCCTGAGGACAGCTCCTTGCTCCCCCATCATGCCCCTGTCTGTTCATCCATTCATTTTTTCATTCATGCACGCCATTCAAACATGCAAGCACCTGTGGCCTGCCTCCATTGTGCTAGGTAGGCCTGGGCTAGCCTACCGGCAGCCCAGGATGCTGCCCTAGGCCCTGGGGCATTTGGGGAGTATCCCCTGGTATTAGGATCCAGTAGAAAGGCACAGGCTCAACTTACACCACCCCATCTGGGGCTCTGCTGGGGGACCTTCCTGTCCCCTGAGCCAGGAGAAGCCTCACCCTGAAAGTGAAAGTGTTAGTCACTCTGACTCTTTGCGACCCCATGGATCCAGCAGGCTTCTCTGTCCATGGGATTTTCCAGGCAAGAATACTCGAGTAGGTAGCCCTTCCCTTCTCCAGGGGATCTTCCCCACCCAGGAATCGAACCCTGGTCTCCTGCATTGCAGGCAGATTCATTACCATCTGAGCCACCAGGGAAGCCCGAGGGGACACTGTGGCTGCCTGGACCTCACCCTAGACAAGCCCTGAATCAACCCCCGGGGCCATGAGGCTGAGCAGAGTGGACTGGCCTGGCAGCCCACCCCAGTGCTGCTACCCTGTAGCGCCCCCAGCTGGCACAATCCTGCAAGGGCACCCAGCCTCTACGGGGCTGGGGGACAGGGGTTTCTGTGGGGTTTGAGCCTTCAGCTCTGCAGCACAGAGGAAAAAGAGGAGCTGCCAGAGGCTTCATAGTCTTCCCAGCTTCCAGAGTTCGGTGCTGGAACTACAGCGGCTCTGCATGGCCATTCTGCCTAGCCCTCACCACTGCCTGTGCAACCTCCACTCATAGCTGACATTGAGGGGCTGGGGCCCAAGGTCACTGGCAGAGCAAGGGCTGGGGCTGGGCACTGAGCACGCCCTGGCCCCAACCATGTGGCTCGTGCCCCTCGGAAGCCCCGGGGTCCACAGCAAGCTTGACCAGATGGGCCACTGCCCCTGCTGCTGTGACCTGGGCACTCTCCTGGCCTCGCCACTGGGTGCTGCCCCCAGAGCAGGGCTGACAGCCTCCAGGCAGGAGAGTCACCCAAAGGGAAGTGACGGGGCAATTTATCATCTCAATAAACTCGCGTAAGGCACACTCTGTCTTCCCCTAATGAAATGGGGATGCGATCCCCCCGTGTTATTGGGCACCAGGGCAACTCGGCATCAGATGCTTATTATTTTCTGCCACTATCAGAGAAGACTGATCGTGCTTGGAAAAGTGCAGCTTAAAATTGAAAACCAAGCAATTTACCTTCAATCGCTTCTCAGAATTTTGTGCAGCCAGAGACAGTTAAGGAGAAATAGACTCCCTTTCCATTTTAAGTGCTTTCCATTAACATTTGTTTCCTCCCTGAGATTGGGGTTTGGCTAGGGTGCAGGGAGGGTGTTGGTGGTGACGGTATCTCCCACTTGCTTCCGCTTCTGTGGGCCAAGGAAACCTGCCTTTGGGAGCCTCTTTCCTGAGGGTTAAGAGTGTTGGGGTAACCTCCCTTCCTCCTGGCAGAACTGCCTCCTGCATTTTTCTGCCCATCCTTGGGTCACTGGTTCTGTCAGCCAGCGGAGATGGAGACCCAGTCTTGCCCCCAGGGTAGCCAAGGGTACTCTAAAAGGGGCTCCAGACCTCCCACCACCTTGGCAGGGCTCCTCGCGTCCCTCCACACTGAGAGGCACGTGTTCTCCACCCTTGGGACATTTATGTCTTGTTTCCCACAAAGGAGCAGAGGTTGTCTTTGGGTTGCTTGGGAATGAGGAGAAGACAGAGACCTTGATGGGTGCAGAGTCAGTGCTCCTGTGTTTGACAGTGGGGAGCTGTCTGTGACATGTTCTGTTGTCCCGAGGCCAGGCCCCTGGTATCCTGGTGCTGGCAATAGTTCTCTCCACCCAGCTCGCAGACACCCTGCCAGCCTCTGCCGCTCAGCACCTATAGGCCTAGTCTCACAAGGTTTGCTCAGAATTCTAGGAAAGAAATATTTGCTCTCCAACTTTCTGGATAGTCCAGCAGTTAAGACTTCATACTTCCATTGCAGGAAGCACAGATTCAATCCCTGGTCGGAAAAGTTCCTCATGCTGCACAGTGGGGCTCAAAAAAGAAATCTCTGCTCTTGTGTTGTCGACAACGGGAAAGTAGGCAAGGTCGCAGGACAGACACCAAAGCCCTGGGTTGGCTTCTCCTTCCATCCTGGGAATAAGAGGAGCGATTGCTGGGATGTAAATGGATCTCTGCTTGTGGATTTCATAATTCTCTCTCGAGGCTCCCCCATCAGTCAATGCGGCAAGATAAACTGTTGTGATAGTCTGACACCGGGCGCGGCTCCAGCCCTGGCCTCCTCCTGTTTGATCAGCCTTCCCTGCGCTGGCTGCAGGAGGCCCGGCTGTGTGCGGATGGGATTTGCCAGCCCTCTGCACACCTCACCAGCAGCATCAAGCCAAACCTGCTCTGGAAACAGGACTGGGTTTGGACTCTTGTCCTGGGGCATCTCCACCCTGAACCCTGAAGTCCCTATTCACCTGTGCAGACCATCCTAGGGCTCCCACCTCCCTAAGGTGGGGATGGGATGTTCTCTGGAATAGTGCCACCACCACTGGGGACCGAGGCACCTCTGGGAGGACTTGTACACAGCTGGGCATCCTCCAGCCTGGTCAGGGCCCAGCTTTCTCTTTAATTTATTTATTTTTTGGCTGTGCTGGGTCTTCATTGCTGCACTTGGGCTTCTCTATTTGCGGCGAGTGGGGACTACTCTCCAGCTGTGGTGTGCAGGCTTCTCGTGGTGGTGGCTGCTTGTTGCAGAGCACGGGCTCCAGGTACACGGCCTTCAGTAGTTATGGCACATGGGCTTAGTTGTTATGTAGCTTGTGGGATTCTCCCAGACCAGGGATCAAACCGGTGTCCCCTACCTTAGCAGGTGGACTTTTAACCTCTGGACCACCAGGGGAGTCCCCAGGGCCCATCTTGAACCCCTTACTTGGGAGCAATGAGTTAAGAGGAAGCATAGTTCCAGGCAGAAAGAGCAAAGTATTCCACAGGGACAGAACAGGGACTTAGGCACAGGTGGGGAGTGGGCAGCTTGGATGGATGCTGGGTTCACCCTTATCCCCTTGTATAACCCTGGTTCTAGGAAATTAAGAGCAATGGAGCCCAGGGCCACTGCAGCAGCCCTCTGGACCAGCATCTCTGCACAGTGGACCATGACTTGGGCCCATTCAACCTTGGAGGTGATTTATGAGGCTATGGCTAGAGGTGACCCCCACACACTGGCTGCATTTGGATTGGACCACTAGCAGTCACCCCAGTTTCCTGCTCCCTCCCCCTCAACTGGTCAGGGTCTGGGTCAGGGTTAGGATGGGTTTAGAGCGGACCCAGAGGAGTCCTAAAATGCAGTCCTGGTCACTCTCTGGTCCAGCTTTTGAAGTGGCTGGCACCTCTGCACACCCTCAGTGACCAGACACAGGGGTCAGACTCTGGAAGTGCTGAGGAAAAGACCAGAGGGGGAGTTTCACTGTTTTGATGGCTTAGCACACAATCCCAGGACCCTCCCAAGGACCTGTCACTTGAAGCTTTTTATGTATTTCTGTATTTGCTCTTGTTACTGTCATACACACTGTTGTTCAGTTGCTCGGTCGTGTCCAGCTCTTTGCCACCCTGTGGACTACAGCGTGCCAGGCTTCCCTGTCCTTCACTATCTCCCGGAGCTTGCTCAAACTCATGTCCATCGAGTTGGTGATGCTACCCAACCATCTTGTCCTCTGTCGTCCCTGTCTCCTCCTGCCTTCAATCTTTCCCAGCATCAGGGTCTTTTCCAATGAGTCACACATACTAGACATACAGAAAATTGCACGAAACGAAAATGAACAGCTGGATAAATAACAATAAAGTATGTAACTAAGCCTAGGACCAGAGAAGGAACATAAACCCCAGTTGGCTCTGAGACTTGCGGAAAGGGTAACCTGCAGCTAGATTTCAACGTCAAAGCTGAACTGTTTCTGGGAAGTCCTGGGCCGGTGCAGAAGTCCTGTTCCCACCATGGATTCCTCCCCCTTCCTGGTCGCTGAGAGGAAGGACTACTCCAAAGATGACAGGATTCAAGCGAGATTAATTTGTTATTTTAGACCTTTAGAAAGTGCAGCAGCAAAGAGACAGAGTCCCCGGATTGTAAGGAAGTTCAGATCAATTAAAACAATTTACTTTGCTGCTAATGATTTCAGACCATTGTAATTTATTGGTAAGTAAATGACTTCAAAATCGCATTCCTTGCGTGGCTGCACAGAGGGAATTTTAACAAGTTCTTGGATAAATTAAGTCTGGAATTTGTTAACAGACCGTTATTGTAAAACATTTAAAGTAGGCCTTTCACACAGCTCCAAGGCCTCCAAGTTTCCAGACACAATTAAAACTTCTAAACAGTTCTTCATTGTTTGAGGCAGTCAAATGGTGGGAGAGGGCTGCTGACAGCAGGTGGGAAACCCTGGGCCCAGCAGTGATGTCCAAGGGAGCAATGCATGCGTACGTGCATACTGAAGTCCCTTCAGTCGTGTCCAACTCTTTGCCACCCTATGGATGATAGCCCTCCAGGCGCCTCTGTCCAAAGGATCAGAGGCCACTGGAATCCCTCCTGTGATTTCTGCTCTCATGGAGAAACGCAGATTACTACTTTGGCCAAAATATGCCCGGCATGGCTGGGCTTCCACCTGCCCCTGTTACATCTGCAGTTTCTCTGCCTCTGGTCCCAAGCTGCAGCCCCATTGGCTCTGGGACAGGCTCAGCGGCAGCCATAGTCCTCCTTGGTTACCTCTATCTTGCTCACAGATCCCCTGCGGCACATCCCTTGGGCTCGGGGTCTGCTGTCCCCAGCACCTTACAGTGGACAGGGCCTGCCCGCCTCCTAACAGGAGCATCAATATTGAATTGCATTGGTAATGGCTCCAACATGAGACATGGGTAGTGCCCCATTGGAATGAGGCAAAACCCCCTCCAGAGATGGGGACTGCCCCCAGTGCCCAGGGCAGGGATGCTCAAGGATACAGGACCAAGCAGGTGAGAANGTCCCCAGCACCTTACAGTGGACAGGGCCTGCCCGCCTCCTAACAGGAGCATCAATATTGAATTGCATTGGTAATGGCTCCAACATGAGACATGGGTAGTGCCCCATTGGAATGAGGCAAAACCCCCTCCAGAGATGGGGACTGCCCCCAGTGCCCAGGGCAGGGATGCTCAAGGATACAGGACCAAGCAGGTGAGAATCCTGGCTGCTGTGAGCATCCCACCAGTGGAGAATGGACGGTGGGCATGCAGGCATTGCAGTGTGGACCGCCTCTGGGAGCTTTGAGTCTGATCAGA
Organism: Neotragus moschatus; assembly: GCA_006410615.1. Taxonomy (NCBI): domain Eukaryota; kingdom Metazoa; phylum Chordata; class Mammalia; order Artiodactyla; family Bovidae; genus Neotragus; species Neotragus moschatus. The sequence goes on along the minus strand of SJYA01002197.1, from coordinate 432,124 downwards.
AGGGTTCTAGTCTGTTCCTTTTATGTAGGGCCTAGAGAGCCCTCCTTGAGGCCAAGCAGCATTCCCTGGGGCCTTTTCCTTGGAAAATGAGGATTCCCCATGACTTCTCTTCCTAGGAGGTGGTAGAGTAACCCAGAAGAATGCTCCAGGTAGAGGGGACAGTCAGTCAATGCAAAGTCACCTGGGCTGGGAGGAAGGAAAAAGAAAGCAAGCAGGAACAGGGCAGTGAGCATGGGGAGAGGACAAGGTGGGGGCAGGGAGTCGGGGATGACCAGGAGGGAGGTCGGGGTGTGGATTTCACTTCAGCAGAAGCCTTGGAAGCCTTGAAAACGGGGCAGTGACAGTATTTTAGAGGAGATGTAGAGCTGGTGTATTTTAAAGGCTTCCTCTAGCTGGTAAGAGCTAAATGGTTGTTTGTAGAGAAGCCAGGGTGAAGGCAAGTAGACAAGACGGAGAGCCAGGCAGCATCCAGGTGAGAGGAGGACCAGGCAAACCAGAGCAGGAGCCACGGGGGAGGGAGAAGGGGTGAGGTCCGGCATCTGTTTTGAGGCGGTGTTCAGTTGCTACGTCGTGTCAGACTCTTCGCAACCCCATGGACTGCAGCACGGCAGGCTCCCCTGTCCTTCACTGTCTCCTGAAGTCTGCTCGAGCTCACATCCGCTGAGTCAGTGATGCTGTCCAACCATCTCATTCTCTGTCACCTCCTTCTCTTCCTGCTCCCAGTCTTTCCCAGCATCAGGGTTTCGAGGTGAGGTTGACAATACTTGCCAAAGGCTTGGACATGAGGATAAGGCAAAGAGAGGAATCAGATGGACTCGGGGCTGAAGAGCCAGGTGGGTGATGGTGCCCGATGCTCAGCAGAGAAGACCGTTGGCCGTATCTCGATCACGGTGGCTGTGGCTGCCCTTCCAGCCATGCTATCTTAGTCTGCCCAGGCTGCCGTCACAGAGCACCACAGAAAGGGCAGCTCATGCGACAGCCATTTATCACTCACAGTTCCGGAGGCTGGATGTCCAAGATCAAGGAGCCGCCAGCTTCCTGGTTCACAGAGGGCTGTCTCCTGCCTGTGCCCTAAGGGGGCCATGGCGCAGAAAGCAAGAGAGAGCCCTCTGGACTCACCTTCTCTAAGGGCGCTAATCCCATCACGGACCCCACCCTCAAGACCTCCTCTAGCCTTAGTCACCTCCCAGAGGCCCCACTTCGTAACACCATCACACTGGGAGTTGGGGCTTCAACATAGGGATTTCGGGGAGACACAGACATTCAGTCCATACTTATCAAGCAGGCAGTGGATGCTGCGAGTTTGGGGCTTCCCCAGTGCCCCACTGGTATAGAATCTGCCTGCCTTGATCCCTGGATCTGGAAGATTCTCTAGAGTAGGAGGTGGCAACCCACTCCAGCATTCTTGCCTGAAGAATCCTGTGGATGGAGGAGCCTGGTGGGCCACAGTCCATGAGGTCGCAAAGATTCAGACACAACTGAAGCAACTAAGCACATGCACGCTGTGGGTTTGGAATTGGGTGGTAACGTCAGGATCTGAGTCAGGATTAGGAATTAGAGTCAAGGGTCAGTGTGTGGAAGGCCAGCCAGAAAGAAAAGAATGGGGCAGAGACTGAGGCTGAGAGTTCCCAACATTTAGGGATGATGGGGGGAGGGGGAGGAGGAGAGATAGCTGGAGAGGACGGACAGCTGTGGCTTCCATAAGCTAAGAAGAGAGCCTTTCAGGAAGGAGGCCCACGGGGTCCACGTGGGCCTCTTAAGTAAGGAGGTGCTTCCATGAGGCTCCCAGATCATCCCTCTGAGCAACGCGAGCTCTTATGTTCCAGATCAGATGGGATCAGGTTTTAGATTATTTGAAGCCAGTTGGCAAACCCTTTTAGAGCCAACCGCAGACTGCATTTTAGTAATTTTCATAGTATTTTTGGCAGCCCTGGAGACACCAAGGCAAGGCAGAGGATCTTTTAATGGAGCATTGAAGAGCAGTTTTTAAAAATACCTTTTAGAAAGCTATTTAAATCCTCCCGTCTGTAGCAAAATGAATGTATAAACTTAGTGCCTTCATTTGGCTCTTCTTAAAACAAAGAAGGTGGGTGGCTGCTTCTTCCCTCAATTCTGCTGAATCTAGAGGCTGGTTCTCGTTTGGCGTCATGGAGCCTGGACATTTCCAAGGATGCCCTGTGCAGGAAGACCTCCAAACACTTTCCACCATGAAGACATTTAATTTTTCCAGCAATCCCATGAGGGGGAACCAGTGATATATGTTCCCCCATTTGAGAGATGGGAAAACTGAGGCCCAGGCTGGTTAAGAAGAAGCTAAGCAGGTTTAGCAACTATTGTTGCTGTTGTTCAGCGGCTAAGTCATGTCCAACTGTCTGTGACCCCATGAACCGCAGTATGCCAGGCTTCCCTGTCCTTCACTGTCTCCTGGAGTTTGCTCAAACTCATGTCCATTGAGTCGATGCCATCCAGCCATCTCATCCTGTCACCTCTTTCTCCTCCTGCCTTCAATCTTTCCCAGCATCAGGGTCTTTTCCAATGAGTCAGCTCTTTGCATCAGGTGCCCAAAGTGTTGAAGCTTCAGCATCAGTCCTCCCAATAGATACTCAGGGTTGATGTCCTTTAGCCACTTTAGAGATGGGAAAAGGAAGGAAGCTTGTCCAACACACTAGAGCTGGGGGGATGGAGGGGGACTCTATGTGCTGTACCCTGAAAGCTCATACTTTTAATTACCCTTTGCTGCCTGGGCTTCTCACCAGGTTGGGGTGGGGCCTGATGCAAGGCTTGCTGCCATGATTCTCAGAGGGGTTAGGGCCCCCCCATCAGCACCCTGGATGCCTGTTAAGCAGTGATACTAACTGGAGTTCAGGGAGGGTGGATCCTCAGGGGACTCTGACACTCAGTCAACTCTGAGATGCCTGGCCATCAAAGAATCCTGGGAGCGGTGATGGAGTCACCCCTCTCCTTCACAGCTGGGGAACTGGAGGCCCAGAGTGGGGAAGTTCCCTGCTCGGGGTCTACAGAAGCCAGGCCTCTGACTCCCGAGGTACGGTCTCTTTGCATACACTGCCCCACTCCAGGCCTTGGCCCAGCCTCCAGCCAGCCTGGAGAGGCAAGCTATCTGCCCCAAAGAAGTGTCTTTTTTCTTTCGGCTGTGCTGGATCTTCGTTGCTGCTCAGGCTTTCTCACGTTGCAGCTAGCGGGGGCTACTCTTTGTTGCAGTGCTCAGACTTCTCACTGCGGTTGCTTCTCCTATTCCAAGGCATGGTGTCCAAGGCTTGTGAGCTTCCATAGTTGTGGTACAGGCTTTGTTGCCCCGCGGTATGTGGAAGTCTTTCCTGACCAGGGATCAAGCCTGTGTCCCCTGTATTGGCAGGCAGATTCTTAATCATTGGGCCACTAGGGAAACCCTGGTGTCATTCTCAGGGCAAAAGACAAGAGGTCGGTACCTGGGCAAACTATGGCTGAAGACCTGGCCACCCTCTGGTGGGAGCCATCCACGGAGTCCCTGGGGTCCCAGGCTCCAGCATAGTAGCCTACTTGTTTCCTGCCCATTTCTCCTTCCTCTGTCCTGGGAGATGGCAGGAAGTCAGTGACAGGTCACTATAGCACATGACAAGTCCCAAGGGCCTGCAGATGGGAAGGGAGGGGACATAACTGAGCAGTTGGCACAGGCGGGGCTGACGGCTCCAGGAGCCAGCGGGCGGGGTCGGAGGGTTGACACAGGAGGGCTTGCGGAGTCCACAAAGGCTGGTGGCCTGTCTGTCCCACCTGCTGAAATCCAAGACAGAGCTGGAAGGGCTAGCCTGTCCTGTTGCAGCCAAGCTGTGTGACTGAGGTCTGGGTGGAAATGAAGGCAGGTTCAGAGAGAATGACTCCATGCCAGGTGCCACCTGGATCTTGGGAACAAGGGACCATCTCTTGTTTGACTTAGAACGAACTTTGACAGCCGCTAGAGCCCTTGACCCAGAATATTCCTAGTATCTCCCTACCCCTCATGCCTGCTCATACCATGTGTGTGTCATGGACCTACCTTCTTCAGGACCCGTGTCCACTTGCAGCTCTGCTCCAGGACTGTCCTCTCCTGGGCCATGCACAGCCTGCTTAAACATGCTAGGTGCTCACTCTTCAGATAAGCAGTGAGGGCCTGGCTTCCCAGGATCACTTGGCATTTTAGATTTTATTGCCCCCCACCCACCCCCACCCAGGCCTCTACTTGTGGGAGGGAGAGATGAGGTGACAGCCCTTGGCAACTCCCAATAAGAGCTGATGTCCCTGGGGGCCGGCTGTGTCCCCCTAGGCACCTGGGAGCCCAGGCTTTCATCCTTGCAGTCATCTTCTCCCTTTTTATTATTAATTAATGTATTTGTTTGTTTTTGGCTGTGCTGGGTCTTTGTTGCTGCGTGCAGGCTTTCTCTAACGTGGCAAGCAGGGGCCACTCTCCATTGCGGTGCGCAGGCTTCTCATCGTGGTGTCTTCTCCTGTTGCAGGGCACAGGCTCTAGGCTCGCAGGCTTAAGTACTTGTGGCATGTGTACCTGGGCGTCGCAGTCAGGCTCTGGAGGGCAGGCTCAGTAGTTGTGGTGCACAGGCTTAGTTATCCCCTGGCACGTGGACTTCCCAGACCAGGGATGGAACCCATCTCTCCTGCACTGGCAGGCAGATTCTTAACACTGGACCACCAAGGAAGTCCCAGCTTCTCCCTCTTTATTGCCCTGCGATCCTGGCCTGCTTGTTTCTAACACCACCTACCTGCTCCCAACAAACACCAGTACCAGAATCCATAAAATGGGTTGGGGCCTCAGACAATGCTGGGTTCAACTCTGGTCTACAGCTACCAGCTGCCCTTGACCTTGGGCAAGATGCTTGACCTCTCTGAGCTTCCATTTCCTCTGCTCCCAACTGGCAGCAATGACAGACCTGCCTCCTAGGACTGGCATGAGAGCAGGTGGTGATGAGCATGAAGAGTTAGCTCTGTGTCCAGCAAAGTGAGTGCTCAGAAAGTAGCTGGAAGCACCCTGATTTCCTCTTAACTGTTGAGAGGCATACTGCAATATGCCAGGCTTCCCTGTCCTTCACTGTCTCCTGGAGTTTGCTCAAACTCATGTCCATTGAGTCGATGCCATCCAGCCATCTCATCCTTTGGCACCCCCTTCTCCTCCTGCCTTCAATCTTTCCCAGCATCAGGGTCTTTTCCAATGAGTCAGCTCTTTGCATCAGGTGCCCAAAGTGTTGAAGCTTCAGCATCAGTCCTCCCAATGAATATTCAGGGTTGATTAGTTGCTAACTGGTTGATTAGTTACTAACTGTGGTCCCAAGTGCGGCCCAGGAGAGAGATCCTGGCCTAAGCAGGGAAATTTATGAGCTTTTGATGGAGCCAGTGGGGTACGGTATGAATCTCCTCCTGGATGGATGGGTCCTCTAGAGAAATAGTATATGTATATGGACAGAGAGATTTATCTTAAGAAATAAAGACTCAGATATACAGAACAAACATATGGCTACCAAGGGGGAAGAAGGGAGACTGGGAGATTGGGATTGACACATATACATGAATGATTCTGTGTATAAAACAGATAACTAATGAGGGCCTACTGTACAGCACAAGGAACTCTACTCAGTGCTCTGTGGTGACCTAAATGGGAAGGAGATCCAAAAAAGAGGGGTTCTATTTATATGTATAGCTGATTCACTTTTCTGTACTGTAGAAGCTAACACATTACAAAGCAACTATACTCCAATTAAAAAAAAATTTTTTTTTTTAAGAAATTGGCTCACAGGATTGTGGGCCTGGCAATCTAAATTCCATGGGGCAAACCAGCAGACTGGAGACCTCAGGAAGGGTCCATATTCCTGTCTTGAGTCTATAGGCAACTGGAGGCAGAATTCTTCCTTCCCTTGGGATGTGGGCTCAGTTCAGTTCAGTTCAGTCGCTCAGTCATGTCCGACTCTTTGCGACCCCATGAATCGCAGCACGCCAGGCCTCCCTGTCCATCACCAACTCCTGGAGTTCACTCAGACTCATGTTCATCGAGTCAGTGATGCCATCCAGCCATCTCATCCTCTGTCGTCCCCTTCTCCTCCTGCCCCCAATCCCTCCCAGCATCAGAGTCTTTTCCAATGAGTCAGCTCTTCAGTCATGTCCAACTCTTTGCAACCCCATAGACTGTAGCCTGCCAGGCTTCTCTGTCCATGGGATTTTCCAGGCAAGAATACTGGAGTGGGTTGCCACTTTCCTCTCAAGGGATCTTCCTGACCCAGGGATCAAACCAGCCTCTTTAGCATCTCCTGCACTGGTAGGCAGATTCTTTACCACTGCACCATCTGGTCATTTTCTCTTAAGGCCTTCAGCTGATTGGATGAGGCCTACTCACATCATGAAGGCTGATCTGCTTTCCCAAAGTAACTAAAAAATACATTCATCATGATATCTCCACAGGTATTTGACCAAATAATCATGTCCCATGGAATGGACGAGTTATGCATGACAGTAACCATCACAGGGCAGAGGGAAAGAGCCCAGTGTCCTTGGCTGTCCTCTACCAACACTGTGGTCTCTTGGGCATGGTGGCCCTCCATCTACCTGGACTGCCTCTCTCCCACCCCTGACCCCCCACCCTCAGGGGTAGCTTGTGCCTGGACTTCAGCAAAGGACAGGCACTGCATCAGAATTCCAGTGTCCTCTGAGCCATGCAACTCAAGCAAAGCCATTGGGCAGAGAGTAAGGAGGTTGTCCTGGATGGTCTGGGAAAAGAGAGGCCAGTGTTGTTAGAGGAGCATGGACAGGTCCCCAGCCTTGATCCTGAAGCAAGATCCCACCCAGGTCCAGATCCCCAGCCTCTCCCACCAGGCTGAGGCTCACGGGTGCCTCTGGGGGACCCTTCAGTTCAGTTCAGTTCAGTCGCTCAGTTGTGTCCGACTCTTTGCAACCCCATGAATCGAAGCACGCCAGGCCTCCCTGTCCATCACCAACTCCCGGAGTCAATTCAAACTCATGTCCATGGAGTCGGTGATGCCATCCAGCCATCTCACCCTCGGTCGTCCCCTTCTCCTCCTGCCCCCAACCCCTCCCAGCATCAGAGTCTTTTCTAATGAGTCAGCTCTTCACATGAGGTGGCCAAAGTACTGGAGTTTCAGCTTTAGCATCATTCCTTCCGAAGAACACCCAGGACTGATCTCCTTCAGAATAGACTGGTTGGATCTCCTTGCAATGCAAGGGACTCTCAAGAGTCTTCTCCAACACCACAGTTCAAAAGCATCAATTCTTCAGCACTCAGCTTTCTTCACAGTCCAATTCTCACATCCATACATGACCACTGGAAAAACTATAGCCTTAACTAGATGGACCTTTATTGGCAAAGTAATGTCTCTGCTTTTGAATATGCTGTCTAGGTTGGTCATAACTTTCCTTCCAAGTAGTAAGCGTCTTTTAATTTCATAGCTGCAATCACCATCAGCCCACCCTTAAGAAGAAGAAAAAGTGATGCCAGAGGTCAATGTCTACTCCCCCCCAAGGAGTGATTGGAGAAGGGTCTGAGACCCAACAGCTGCTGCCCGAGACAAGCCACAGACCAGGAAGTGGTTCCTTTATGACAGAACTTGGACACCGGCAATGCCTGACACTTTCACAATAGAAGCTCAGATCAATTCTCTTGCTTTTATCTTTTCTTGAGGCTCAGCATGATGAAAAGTGGCCTATATCTGCGCTGATAAATAACCAGAAACTTGCTGTATCTGCTTTCATTTGATTTTCTTGAACAATTACTACCAGTGTGCCTCACATTCAGAGGCTGAAATTTTAAGTGGCTGAAANGGTAGATGTGAGAATGGATAGGTGAGTGTATGTATGTATGGGTGTGTGAATATGTGGATTGATGGATGGTTAGAGGGGTAGGTGGATGGATGGATGGATAGATAGATGGATGAGTCAGTAGTTGGATAGATAGATGGACTTATGGGAAGATAATAGATAAATGTGTAGATGGAAAGGAAATTGGATGGATGAATGTATGGATGGATGAGTGACATGAATCTTCTTCAGATCTTTGAAGGACTATCTCTCACATCTCGAGGCATAGAGTTCCTATTCTCTGTGGATCTGAAAGACGGAATCATTCCAGACTCTTTAAGGAAGGAGATTTGGTCTCAGGTTATGAAAAATAAGGAAAATTATCTTTCTAATGATAATGATTCCAAGTGCTTTGGGTGGAACAGATGGTATGTGAGGGAGCGAGCCCCTGTCCCTGATGAAGCAGAGAAGCCTGCTGGGTGGAGTCGAAGGTGTCTATGCTCACTGGAGGTAGGGCTGGATGACCCCAGGGCGCCTTCCCAGCTCTGAGCTGTCATGATCCCTCTTAGGCCTGAGTCCTCAGCTAGATCAAAGCATTCTTCTAGGTCAGGCTGTGACCCTCGCAGGGGGAACTGTGCTATACCTGGTGCTCACCTGGAATAAGCCTGGTTAAAGGGGGTCTGTAAAGAGAAGAGAAAGCCCATGATGGCCAAGCGTGAGCCTGGTCTTCAGAGAGCTGAGGTGAGTAGACAATCGAGGAGGCAAGGAGAGGCAGCCAGGAAAGTCCCTGCAGAAATGCTGGGAAGAGAGCCAGGGCTGAGCCTCCTGGACCTTCTTCTGGGGGATTCTCAGGGCCCAAGGAACTCTTTTCTGGGAGCGAGTACCCCCTTCCTTTCATGAAATCCAGGGCCCAGTGGAGCAGAAGACAGCCTGGGACAGGACTGGATGACCTGGGAGGGCAGAGGGCCGAGGGCTGGCAGCAGGGAAGGGAGCCAGTAGGGGCCCCTCTGGCCCTTTTTCTCTTTAGAAAACCTAATTGCCTGTAGCATCCAGTCTGACCATCAATTTGATCTGTGCTCAAGGGTACAGCTGAGGTTCACCTTGTTCTGCTTAAATAATGCAGGTAGTGAAGCTATTGACAAACTGTCATCTGCTAGAAAGTGGCTTCGACACGGCCAGAGGCCTGGGAGAGCCCCCGGAGCCTCGGCCCAATCTGGCCCAGCCAGGTGCTTGCGCAGCCTTCAGGCAGAGGCCAGACCCTTTCCTGATCCAAGGTGGATGGACAGGCGCTTGAGGCCTCCCTGGCTTTTTCCAAAAGGATGATCTATTGGGAAATCTTAAAAGAGCACAAAGGCAGGGGCTGCCTAACTAAGAAGCCTGCTCTTAGTGTTGGCAGGGAGGCTGGTGGTGCAGCCTGGGACCTGCAGGGCTGGGAGCCACGGTGACTGGGAACTGAGGGCCGGGCTGAGTCATTTCCTGGTAGAGGATGCTCTGGGCCCTCCCCAGCCCTGCCCGCTACCCGCCTCCTCCTGGCCTGGGGAGCCGACAGACAAAGGGCTGGTGATGAGTCTGCTGCTCCTCCCTGAGCCTAGCTTGGATTTTTTTAATGTTTAAAAATTCCCCACAGCGTGGCAGGTGCCCGGCTGCCGGGTGACCCCATCGGCTGTTCTGTCATCAGACATCATGTTTACCCGTCAGACACTGTTTTCCTGACACTCAACACTCAAAATAATGATCTCGTTGGAGCCTTTTCATGAATGATTCATGAGGCTCCGATCAACTTTGGGTGTTAACGGAAAATCAAAGCCCTTGTGCACAGGAGCTGAGCGACAGTGGGAAGGGCATCTGGGCTCTGGCCTCCGAGCTCCTCGGGAATGTTCAGGGCTCTCCCTGCAGCCCCAGCGCAGCTTGCCACCCACTGAGCCGAGTAAAAACGGAGAAGACTGGGGTTCTAGACACCCGATTCATGTTTAATAAGCACAGGTCAAGTAAAGGGAACTGACAGCTAGCTATTGAGTTCTGGGGACACACAGTGAACCAGGCTGATCTGACATATTTAACCAAGACCTCCCCTGGCCTTGGTTTCCCCTGTAGGATTAAAGCAGGAGACCAGCCAGTTAGATCCCTAGTATCTCAAATCTTTTCTCTTCTGCGGTTCAAAAGTGATGAGGAGCAGCCCCTCCTAGGAAGCCTATCACCAGTGGCCACAGAGAGCAGAGGGTCAGACACTGACCCCAGGGAGAGGAGGCACACGCAGCCAGGACCCTGCACCATCCAGGAATGGAGTTTGAGGTCCGGTGCCGGTTATTACCTTTGCCCAGTATCCTTGCAGAGAATGTCAGAGCTCCAGCCCACAGTTTCCCCTGGACCTCCACCACTGACAGCCTGTGTGACCTTAAGCAGGACACTTGCTTCTCCAAGCTTCCCCTTCCTGCCTGTGAAGCCAGATGAGGTGGCTCCCCCACAGGGCAGCCATGAAGATGAGTGAGCTCATGGGGGTGCAATTCCTGGCGAATCAGAACAGCCAAAACATGGTAGCTATTATTATTCACTATGGCAACCCACTCCAGTATTCTTGCCTGGGAAATCCCATGGACAGGGAAGCCTGGCGGGCTACAGTCCAGGGGTTCACACCAAGTCAGACACGGCTGAGCACCTAGGTACATGCCATGATGCACTCTCACCTCATCTCCTAGTCTTTTCTGGGCTGTAGAACGAGAGGGTTAAGCTAGGTGGTCCCCCAGTCTTCTTTGCCCTGCACTCGACTCAGGCCTCTGCCTGTTCTGCAGTGAATTCCAAGACAGAGCAGAGCTGCTTTGGCTTCTGAGCAGGTTCATGGGGACGTTTCTTGACAAACACTGGGATGGGGACCCCTTGGGGGACAGGGGGGTGAGGTGCAGACTCAGCCTCACCCTACAAGAGTGCAAAGTGCAGAGAGCAGTTGTGTGTGCACACACATGCACACGCACATAGCAACATACATGCATGCACAGGCACGTGTGTGAACAGGCATTGTGTGCACACGTGTAAACATGCATAGGGCACACACATGCAGGCACGGCATGCATGTACACGAACATGCACATTGTATGTACATATATGAAGGTGCACATATACACAGTACACTCATGCACAACTGCTTGCATGCACGGACACATATGTGCAATGCGTGAACACGCATGCACACCGCATGCACGTGCATACATATATGCACACATGAAGGCGCACGTATACACAGTACACTCATGCACAGCTGCTTGCATGCACAGACACACATGTGCAGTGCGTGAACACGCATGCACACAGCATGCACGTGCATGCATATATGCACACGTATGAAAGTGTGCGTGTACACAGTACACCCATGTACACATGTATGCATGTACGGATGTGCACAGGCACTCGTGTGCACACGTGTGAACACAAAAGCACACAGTATACACACGGACACTCACACACACAACAGCATCAACAGACAAGGTGAGGACTCTTGGACACCTACAGAGCTAGTTCAGTGCAGAGACTGTAAAGTCAGGGCTCCAAGGAAGCAACAGCGCCGGGCTCTCTCTGCCGCCCACCTCCCATCTGCCTTTCCCACAGTCAGCTCCCTCAGGAGAGCGGGGCTGCCACTCATGAACACATGATACCAGAAACCCACTTCATGCTTAACAAATATGGGTCAAATGAAGGGAATTTATGGCTAGCTATTGAGTTCCGGGGACGCACAGTGAACAGGCTGATCCAATGTAATTAGCCAAAACCTCCTATCAGCCTTGGCATGGGAATAAGGCGGGAGACCAGCCAGTTAGATCCCTTATACCTCAAATACTCCATTTTCTGCAGTTCTAAAGTGATGAGGAGCAGCCCCTCCCAAGGAGCCTGTCAGCAGGGTCATAGGGAGCAAAGGGTCAAACTCTGACCCCAGGGACAGGAGGCACATGCAGCCAGAGAGACTGCACTCTCCAGCACTGACCTCTGCCCCCGGAAGCAGGATTCAAGCCCAGCTTCGGGTTTTCACTTTCTCCCTAAAATGATCGGGAGCAGGCTGTGAGAAGTGCCAGGGCCTGAGCCCGAGTGGGGCAAACCTGAACGAGCAGGAGGCCGGCTGTGCCCAACAGGGAATGTGACAGGAGGTCCAGGGTGGCCCGCCACGGATGGGTCCAATTCGCAAGCGAGAGTCTTACAAAAGCTGTGTGCAGTTGAAACTGCACCTTTCCTTCCCCAGAGGCGCTTGGGCACCTGGGCAGAGCCAGGACTGCTGTTGCCTCAGGTTGCCCCTCACCTGCACCCCTACCCCCAGGGCCATCCCTGGTGTGGCCGCCTGGTCCTCACGGCTCTGTGCTTCCCCCAGCTCCACCTCAGTCTGTGACAGTGTTGGCCCGTGTTGCTTGGAGTTCACTGAGGGGCGGACACTGGAGGGAAGCTGGTCAGGTGTGGCCATCCTGACATTTCTAGAGCCCAGAGTGCAAACCAGACCAGTGCTCAAAGGGCTGGAGCCATCCTGCTTGGACTTATGGGGGCCATGACTGCCCTTTGTAGCTTAATAAGGCATTTCAAAGACAAGGTTCAGGTGGAGTATAAGGCAGTGGAAGAGACATGTGGGAAGCAAAGATCCCCAGCCCCACACCCCCTTCTCTGTCCAAGAACCCCCTTGCACCCTGGCTGCTCTTTTCCTCCAAACACCCACATGTTCTTTGTTGGTCACACCAGTCTTACCGTCCCCTCCAAGTGTGTTTCCTAAAGGTGGAGGCCCCAGGTGGGAAATCTTTGTGTCCCACCCTCATGGCATCAGCAGGTGCCCAACCAGACCCATGAGCCACAGCTTAAAGCACCTGGGAGAGAGGAGGCTGGGAGCCATCCAGCAATGGTGTCTAACCCACAGATAACCCGGGGCTGGGTGTGAACTCTAGTTCTGGCCATGCAACTAGCTTTTCCCCTTGGAACTGGAATGCAGAACCAAGCCCCCGCATCCTAGCTGATGCCCTGTCCTTCACACTCATTTAGTTAAGACCTGCTGTGTGCCCAGCACTGTGCTGTGCTGGACAGGCCAGGAGGGAAGAGGGCCCTAAGCCATGGGTGCAGGCTGGAAGATGATCAGTGTGGCTGCCCCCGAAGCACCCAGATCAGCACAGGAGCCAAGAAAGCCAGAGTCAGGGTCTGGAGAACCGGCAGTGGTTCACCAGGCCCCGAAGGAGAGGATGCACAGAGGTGCAGAAGCAGCAGGCGTCCCCTTCAGAGCCTGCGGAAGCATGTGTGATATGGTCCTTGCCCACCAGGAGGTGATGACAAATTGAGGACAAGTTAAATAGGATGAGAGTTAAGACCCATTGCCAAGTGGGGAACAGGAGTTGTGACACGGCAAAGCGCGTGATTAGGTCCTGGGTGAATCGCACCGACTGCACTGGCTCTCCATGGGATGAGAGTAGTAGGCCGCAGGGGCAGGCTGGACTCGGGGTGGGCAGGCAGAAAAGCTATGATAGCGGGAGAAATGGCCTTGTGAGCAGAAGGACAAGGCCAGGAGGTTCAGGCTGCATCAGGGAGCGGAGTGTCTGGAGCGGATGAGTTGCGGTGCAAGCTGTTTCAGGCCCTGAGCCAGTCAAGTTTCTCCCCACCCCCTCAGAGGGCTTTGGGGGCTCATCCTGCATCCCTAACCGTGCCCCGTACTTCACAGCTCTGTGTCTCATTCTAGCCCCAGCCACCTATTTATCCCCATCTTCTCCTACTTACACAAAACCAGACCCCAGAGACAAACAGGGAGACATAAAAAGGAGAAAAGATGAAGATTCATTGATGCCAGAACTGACTCTATTCTGGAAAATTGAAATATTTTGTACATAATGACAACAGAGGCCCTGCACGACCTTCCTAGAATAACTTCCCTGATATACGACAGCGACAACAGCCGCCCCTCTGGCTCTGACAGGCCGAAGGCTCCCCGAAGCCACCACTTAAAAAATGCCTCCCATGTTATTAACATTCCTCACTCCGAGATGTTTATGGCTCGTCACTGTTATCAACAGTAACAAATTTCCAGAACCTATAAATGACACCAGCCCCAGAGACAGCCTGGAACAATCCCCCATCAGCCTTCCCAACCCTGGCTAGGCCATGAACATCGTCATATCAGGCTTATCTGATGGGGCCCCCCTGACACTCTGAGGCTCCCGCCCTCCTCACTCACCTTGAACCCTGGGAAAACTGGGGTAGCTGCATTCACTTCCCCTTGGTTGTCGGGCACTTTTGATGCTCCTGGGCGTGGGAGGGAGGAACACATGCTGCAGGGGCCAGGTGAGGGGGTCTTGTATTTAGGATCTGGGCTCTGAGCCAGGTCGGGTGTTACATGTCCTGACTGCTACTGCCTTTCTGCTGCCTGGCCCCCAGTCTGCACACCTACAAAGATCAGACCCTCTTCTTCATTCATTCATTCATTCACTTATTCATCCATCCACGCAGCAACTCATCTTCTGAAATGTTACAATGCTGCACGAATGTCATTGCCACATCCAGGCTGTGGTCCATGGCCTTCCCATCCTGAGCAATGCCAGGTAGAGGGGTAGCCTCAGAACATGGAATGTCAGAGACCACAGCACTCTGGTCCTCCAAGAGCAGCTCAAGGAAGTTGGCCACTCGTAGGACACGTGGGCAAAGCAGACCTCATACCCCCTCTCACGTCAATGCTAAAAACTGCTCTCAGAGACAGACAGGAAGTAGATGGGGAGCTTGGGCTTTGTAGTCGGCTACTGGGTGTGGACGTGACCACACAGTACCTAGCTATCATCTTCTGAACATCAGTTTTTGTAGCTGTGAAATGGGACTAAAGCCTCCTCAGAGTTGTTGAGGAGGCTGGATGAATTAATGCATGTCAAGGATACAGCGTATGTCTTATGCGTGTGTGCTCAGCCATTCAGTTGTGTCCGACTCTTTGCAACACCATGGACGGTAGCCCACCAGACTCCTCTGTCCGTGGGGTTCTCCAGGCAAGAATGCTGGAGTGGGTTGCCGTTTCCTACTTCAGGGGATCTTCCTGACCCAGGAATCAAACCCAAGTCTCTTGCATTGGCATTCAAGTTCTTTACCACTTGCACCACCTGGGAAGCCCACAACACGTGTCTTAGCCTAAAGTAAATGCTCAACAGACAAAGAGTCATTGCTGATTTTACGTATGTTTCCCCTTCTGCTTTGGACTTTAATTCTCCTAAAAAAAAGCAGGCACTCTTGTGAGGGGTTTGAGTGTCACCTCTGTTTGGAGAGACTGTTTGATGGGAGGAGAGATGAAAGATCACTTCGGGGAAGTGGATAAGTCACAGAGAGGTGGGTGGCTGTTAAAGGGGATGGCTAGCATTGCCACCTCATGGCCTTGTCCAACCTGCCCAGTTTGGCCATTGTGCATGACCTCTAGCCAGTCACTAATACACCCCCAGCCTCAGTTTCTCGATTTGCCAAGCTAGCCTCCTCAGCCTCCCACTCCTAGTTGTGGGATGTTTGGAACAGGTTTGCTGGGAAAAAAATCTAATGAGTTAATGAATGCACGAGGGCTTTGAAAATATGCAGTGTTTTGTAAATGTAAGAGATTATTATTCCCATTTACCACCCTTTTAAAAGGATGTTTTCCCTCAATTCAGCCAAATTTAACTTGGATGATGAAGAGCCAAGCCTGGGCATCCCCAGCTATAATTTTCCTCCTCCTTGTGCCTCCGATTATTAAAACACAAAGGCTCCCATTGCCGAGAGAAACCAAAACAGAAGCACATTAGAGGCGCGATGGCACGGATGGAATTCAAAGTGATATTTCAAGCAGGGCGTTCTGTGTGTATAAACCTTTAGAGCATTCGCATGTCAGCAGAACTTTGAAATTAAAATCGCTCCTTTTTTTCATACATTTCTCGCCCTGTTATTGAGCCTGTGTCTTGGGGTAGTAGGAGGTTAGAAACCACTTGGGGTTTACTTTATAGTGGTAGGAATGCTAAGAGATAAGGCAAGGAAGCTTCCTGAAGGCTCCAGGCCAAGGCCAAGTCTATTAAAAGAACAGTGGCCAGAAGCTCGGTCCGTGTTGCCGAAAAAGAAGGCCTCCCTGCAGACTGGGATGGACAGGCTTCTGAGAGAGGGCTCCTTCTCCAGGGCACACTGCTGTTGCTGCCCAGATTCCTAAAGGAAGGGAGGGGTCTGGGAGAGGCCACGGCCCCTGAAGTGGTAGAGGTGGGGTACTACCAGAGAGGGAAGCATGAAGGGGAGGAGACTGGAGCCACCAGACTGACAGCTGTGGTGGGAATAAGAGAGAGGTGAGTGCAGAGCTGGAGGAACTGGAAAATAAAGTAATAAAATGGAGAGATATACCCAGTGACAGCAGGGAGATAAATGGAGCAAGTTATACAGTGGGCTCATTTTTGTGCAAATATTTGGGGCTCTATAAAATAAGGCCGTTTATTATAAATCTGTCTCCCAAATAAGTCCTGCCATCCCACAGGTGTCAGCTGCAGTGAAATTTCCCCTCTAAGACATGGAGGACTGAGCTCTCGAGGTACATGTGGCTGTAACTGCTCTTTCTGTTTTATAAACAGCCCTTCCTACAAGGAACTGAGACTGTTGGGAGCCAAGAGAAGGGGCCAGGAATGATATTCAAGCCTCCTGTGGGCTCAGTTATGAGCTGATTTGGTGGCCTTGACCTTCTTCTCCAGCCAGGAGGCTGCTGGGTCACAGTGCCATGACCTAGAATCCAGGAGACCAAGTTACATGGGTCATGAGGGCCCACTCTTGGCTGAGGGGTCTCTCAGTCCTGGCTTTAAATATCAGTAAGACTTGTCTATAGGACCCTCTCCAGCTCCAGTGGGGGCGGAGGTGATGGCACAAAACTGTAGAAGCAGAGTCAGGTGAAGCAGGAAGAAAACGTCAGGGCTTATCAACAGCCACTTTTTGGACTGAAGTTGCTCAAGGCAATTCTTTCTAGAACCAAGGAAAAGGGAGAAAACTTCAAAAGCTTGGGGAGTTTCCGGGAGGGGCCTGAGTTTACCCTCTGGTTCTCAGAATAGCATATCAGCAGAGCAAATAAGGCTTCAAAGCTGACCAGTACTCAGATCTTGGGGTAGCATCTTCCCTCACTAATCAGACACTCCAATACGCAGGGCACCCAGGCAAGGGATGAATGTCCCACTGGTAGGGCTCACCCTGAAGATGTTGGTCAATGCACACGCACACACTCACACACACACACACACACCAGCACTATTTAAGGTGTCCAAGACAGTGTTTCCAGAGGACCAGGATCTATGTTCCTCGTACAGATTTGCTGTCAGATCTGAAGTCTTCTCAACTGTGAAATAATCCAAGTGGAGAGTCCGGAGTCTCAACCATTCACATGTTTAGCATGGGAGCCGAACCAGTCAGAGCAAAATTAGATTGCTCTGGGTTCCATGCCTGGTACCTCTAGCATGAAGCTGTCACCAAAAGCAGGTTCTCGAACTTCTTTGAGCCCATTTCCTAAGCCTTTAACAGGAGCCAATCATCATAACAGGGCTTGATAAGGTTCTCATGTAGATTCAAGACAGAAAGACTTATATAGCCTATAGCCCCATGCCTGGCATAGACAAACATTTACTTTTATTAGCATTGGCCGGGTAGAGACTCAGCCCTACCCCATGCTATAGACTAGGTGCTCCTGGACTTGGGGCTGCTTCCAAAAGGCAGTGCTCGCCCAGGAACCAGGCATTTTTCCACTGCGGCCATCAGCTCTAGTATCCCTTACTGTCGTCTCGGCTAACCTTGATCTCATCAGACTATGTGGCAGATACATCATCTGTCTGCTGCTTCTGGACCCTGTGGACAGAGGCTCCCTCTTCTATTTCCACACCTATAATGTCTGGCACAGAGTAACTCAAAGTGTTACCTGAGTGGTAANCTAGTATCCCTTACTGTCGTCTCGGCTAACCTTGATCTCATCAGACTATGTGGCAGATACATCATCTGTCTGCTGCTTCTGGACCCTGTGGACAGAGGCTCCCTCTTCTATTTCCACACCTATAATGTCTGGCACAGAGTAACTCAAAGTGTTACCTGAGTGGTAAAGAAGAAGACAGCGTCTCAGCCCAAGCTGCTTCTCCAACTTCCACCAAGCCTGAGCAGACCCCCCCCCCCAAGCGGGTAATGTCTGAGGAGAGGGCAGCGCTCTTCCCCACTTCTGTGAGCCCCTCTCCTCTTGCTCTGCGAACGGCTCCAGCCCTGCAGCTCTGCACCTTCGCAAGTGCTGCCCTACTTTCTCCATGGCTGGGGACTCTGCCCTGGGACCTGGTTGAATGCCTTTCATGTTTCCCTCATTTTCAAGGCTTTGACTGGAAATTTGGCTTCTCATGGTTGATCCCAGTTGGTTCCGATGATATTTTACAGCGCCTTCCTAATTTACTGCCTTTTTATGACCGTAGTGAAAGGCCACACGTCAGGGAACACCATCAAACAGGAAGAAGCATCCCCTCTCCTTGTCAGCTCAAGTTGAGCATGGTAATTTACAGAGAAACCTTGTGGCTTAGGGTGTTTACCTCCTGTGGAACCAGTTTCCTCTCCCATTATGAGAATGAGATAATTAAAATACTTCCCTGTTCCTTTGATATGGAATTAGGTTTGCTCAGCCCAATTGCAAGTGCCAGTTTGAAAGCTGTTATGTTATTTGGGTTTCAATTTAGAGCCATCTATTTCAAAGGTTTTTTCTTTTTTAAAAAAAAATTTTTCTCTTTGCCTACCCTGGATTAGAAATCAGGAAGGGAAATCGGGATTTATCGAAATTTGGTCAGGATATTTCCATCTTGAGCTGATGCAGATAGCGGTTGCAGATTTGGGGGAAGCTGGGGCTGAGAAATAAGCTGAGGCCATGCATGACCCCCCACAAGGAGCAGGCGTCCGGGTTTGCCTGATGACAACAAAAGCCTGAGGAGGTGGGGCTGGAGATCTGGTTGTTTTGGGGGAAGCCATGATCCAGCTTCTCTCCTCCACTGAGCCTTCTACCATCTCTTCCAAATGATGCCATGGCAAGGGATTCCTTCCCCAGGGGCATCACCCCAGCTCAAACTGGCTTAGTCAATAGAGAATCTGATGTTACCTACAAGGAAAGGTCAAAGGGAGGACAGGCTGAGGCTGTTCAGAGCCTTGGCCATGACACCAAGGACCCAGGTCCTTTCCAAATCTTCACTCAACCATCTTTAATGGTGGCTTCAGTCTCCTTCTGGGAGCAAGGTGACTACAGCAAGCCCAAGTTTACATCTGCACATAAGCCATGATGGAGAAAGAGGAGATGGGATCTCCTACAGCACCTGCCAGTGAGAAACCCTCTCCTAGAAGCCCTCGCACTTTTGTTGCCTTGTTAGCCAGAATATACTCATTCCCAAGTAATTCCCACTGATGTGGGGGGTGGGCAGAAAATCACATGGCCAGTTGGGCCCACCTCTCGCCCACTTACCCCTCTCCCTTAGACTCATGGCTATGTGGAGGGGGATGGATTTTGGTGGAGAATAAATGCTGATAGGTAACCCCTCAGCATCCACCATCTAACACTCCTATTAAATGTTCAGCACAAAGAAATGTATATGTAAGAAACCAAAAATAAGACTAAAATGAATCCCCAGAACAGACCAGAAGCAGCCCTAGCACTATCAAGGACAGACTGACTCTTCCTCATCCCTCTTGGAGTCTTGAATGCTGACCAACATGGTTACCAGGAGGGACCTGGGCCCATTGTGTAGCCCAGTGATTCTCAACCAGGGCCGATTTTGCTCCCCAGGGGCCATGTGGCAATGTCTGCAGACACTTTTGGTTGTCACTATTCTGAGATGCAACTGGCATTTAGTATTAGAGACCAGAAATGCTTCTAAATATCTTACAATGCACAGGACAGCTTTCCATAACAAAGAATCATACAGTCCCAAATGTCTACAGCTGTGAGATCGAGAAACTGTGTTTAAGCCTGGCTTGCATCCAGGATATTCCCGTGATGCTTTGCTCCCTGGAGTAGGGGAGAAAGGAAAACAGCTTCCTAACTAGAAGTGATGGGAAGCTAGAAGACAGAACTAGCCATCACCCCTCTTTCCTCTCCTCCCACAGAGCTTTCTTTGGTTTCTGGCAAAAAGAGAATATATTTGACTCAGCTTGGTTTCATATGAGTATCTCCCTGGGAGACTTAAGCATGTGAAGAGTAGACGCCTGTTTAGCATTCCTGTATCAGTTCCGGCACTCATATAGTAGGTACTCCACAAATGTGGCTTCGAAGGAGGGAGGAACAAGAGAAGAGAGAAGGGGTAGGAGGAGAAGTCTGGGACTGAGTAAAGAAGATGATTTGCAGCCAAGGCCCTCAAGGCAAACCTTGACTGGGGCTGAGATCAGCTGATGCTCAGCTAGGGAACAAAGACATTCAGCGGCTGGTCAGGGAGACTCAAAGGTTCTGCTTGAGAAATTGAACCTGACCGTTCAGACCGAACCAAAGAGTCCCTTGACAAGAGAAGGTGGGAAGGAGAGATGAGAGGGTGGGGAGGTCAGAAGAGGCAGCCTGAGGACAGATGCAAGATGAATGGGGCCAGAGAAGGTGGAGCGGGAGGAGCGAGGAAGAGCTGGGGAAAGGTCAGAGCCAGAAATGGAACCTGTCAAAGTTCCATCTCATCACAGGAAGAGCGGGGCCAGCAGAGAAGGTGAAAATCCACAGGAGGCAGTGAAGCCCTGATTGGGGCTGGAGGATGAGAGAGCAGGGCGAGGGCCAAGCAAGGAAAAGAGGGCTGGCCAGAGGGAAGAGACCCCGAGGAGTGCAGCCACTGATCCAAGAGCAACCAAGGGCTCCGGGAAGACCCCCTGGCGGGCACCGGAGAGCCCCAGGGCCCCTCCATTTCAGAATGGCAGGCCGCAGCCAGAATATCTTGTCACTGTCACCTGTCAGCATCAGCAGAATTTTCACCAGGTGCTGCAGCCTCAGATGCCAGGAATTTTCACTCCAGAGACACTTGCTAAGCCCAGTGCCAGCCTGAGAAGGTGACAAAGGAGTCTGCACATCACACTTTGGTGCCAATCTCCAATATTAAAATTGCTGGAAGTCCTGGTCCACCTTGTCCTGACAATACTGCTTCACAAAGATACTCCCCTCAAAGTTAACAAGAAACTAGGAAATTAATTTCCTGTCAGTTGCCTCTGCCCAGCAGTGACAGCGCAAACCTCTCCATCACTGGGAGTGTATTTAAATGGCAAAAGAATTGGGGTTGGGGTTGGGTGCCCAGTGCTGTGCTGGCCTTGCTGGAAGTTTACTGGGAAAGGGAGGCGAAAGTCCATGCAGTCCAGACCAGGGTGGGAATACCAGCCACACACCTGGCCGTCATGGGACCATTGCGAGAAGGTCACTTTGATTTTTTTTTACTTGGTTTGTTGCGAAATTCTAGGTGTCAACTCAACTCCGCCACATCTTGGCTTCCCAACCAACCCCCTCTGCCTCTAGAGAGAATACAGCTAAGGACAAAGTGCGGCATCTTCTGCAGGGTGACCTCATGCGACATTGGAGTCACATCAAACCTATGGTTTTCCAGAAATGACTGTCAGATAGGGAGTTATTTGCCTCCAAAGTCACTATAAAGTTGACCAGGCTCTTTCAGTTCCTGGCCCTAGAGGTGGAAGGGGCAGAAGGGCAGAGAGTGGTTTCTTTGTGATTCATCAATCAATGACTGTGTGGTTACTACTTGCTGGGAATGGTGTTGGGGGTCCTTTTCTATTTTCTCCTTGGATACCCACAGTAACCGTGTCAGGTGTTTTATATGTGAAGGATGTGAGACTAAGAGGGGTTAAATAACTTGCCCAAGATCACACAGCATTTCCAGTGGCCCTAGTGGGGTTTGAGCCAAAGCCTGGTTTCAAGCCCAAGTTTTTTCCATCTCCTGGCTATTGGCGAGGTAACAGATTGGTACGCTCTTTCTATCTGATATTAATTCCAAAGTTAGCTTCTGTTGTTGTTCAGTTGCTAAGTTGTGTCTGACTCTTTGCAACCCCATGGACTGCAGCACGCCAGGCTTCCCTGTTCTTCACCATCTCTCAGAGCTTGCTCAAACTCATGTCCATTGAATTGGTTATGCCATCCAACCATTTCATTCTCTGTCATCCCCTTCTTCTGCCCTCAATCTTTCCCAGCATCAGGGTCTTTTTCCAGTGAGTCGGCTGTTCACATCAGATCACCAAAGTGTTGGAGCTTCAGCTTCACCATCAGTCCTTCCCATGAATATTTAGGATTGATTTCCTTTAGGTCTGACTGGTTTGATCTTGCTGAACAAGGGACTCCCACTACTGAAAACTACTGACTTAATTACAACCCATTTTTTTACGTCTTCATTCAACAAATAGCCAAGAAAACATTGTTGTTGTTGTTGTTTTCAGAACAACCCTGAACAAGGTAGATTTTCTTCAGTTCAGGTCAGTTCAGTCATTCAGTCAAGTCCAACTGTTTGTGACCCCATGAATTGCAGCACGCCAGGCCTCCCTATCCATCACCATCTCCCAGAGTTCACTCAGACTCACNTTTCTTGGCAAAACTCTATTAGTCTTTGCCCTGCTTCATTCCGCATTCCAAGGCCAAATTTGCCTGTTACTCCAGGTGTTTCTTGATTTCCTACTTTAGAATTCCAGTCTCCTATAATGAAAAGGACATAATTGTATGTTTTGTCTCTGCAGTATCTTGGCTACCCATATGAGTCTCTCCAGGTGATTTGATGTCAAAATGTTCAGGCTTTCCTTCCACTGAGAGACTGACTTTTAAGTTCAAGGTGGAAGCTCATCCAACATCAATGTTCCTGGTCTGTGTTGCTTATTTAACAGATACTAACCAAACCCAGCAGAGAAGGCAATGGCACCCCACTCCAGTACTCTTGCCTGGAGAATCCCATGGATGGAGGAGCCTGGTAGGCTGCAGTCCATGGGGTCGCTGAGGGTCAGACATGACTGAGCAACTTCACTTTCACTTTTCACTTTCATGCATTGGAGAAGGAAATGGCCACCCACTCCAGTGTTCTTGCCTGGAGAATCCGAGGGACTGGGGAGCCTGGTGGGCTGCCGTCTATGAGGTCGCACAGAGTTGGACACGACTGAAGTGACTTAGCAGCAGCAGCAGCACCAGCAACCAAACCCAGGGAGCTTTCCTGCTGGCTCAGCTGGTAAAGAAACTGCCTGTAACGCAGAAGACCCTGGTTCAATCCCTGGCTCGGGAAGATCTCCTGGAGAAGTGAATGGCAACCCACTCCAGTATTCTTGGCTGGAAAATTTCATGGACAGAGGACCCGGACAGTCTGCAGTCCAGGGGGTCGCAAAGAGTCAGACACGACTTAGCAGCTGACATTGACAGCAGCACTAGGCCTCACCCAGCCCAGCTCTGGGCCAGGCAGCACTTTGTTATGGGGTCGATGCAGAGTTCCCGTCACGGAGGTAGCCCTCACCAGCCCCAAAGCTCAGCCTTCGGGCTGAACTTCCATTTCACCTTTTCCAAGCTTTTTTTCCTAAATGTCCCTGAGCTGCCCCAGGCTCTTCCTTTCACACTTCAGTGGGCTGAACCCTTGTTTCTCCAAATCTTCCCATGGCTGGATTCTTACCATTTCAAACTCAGCTCCAGGTCACCTCCTCAGTCCCTTGGTCAGATGCACTCACCCACCTTCACCCATCCCTGCCTCTTTTTATGCTCATAGCACCTGAAAGTGAAAGTGAAATTCACTCAGTTGTGTCCAACTCTTTGTGATCCTATGGACTATACAATCCATGGAATTATCCAGGCCAGAATACTGAAGTGGGTAGCCTTTTCCTTCTCCAGGGGATCTCCCCAACCCAAGGATCAAACTCAGGTCTCCTGCATTGCAGGCAGATTCTTTACCAGCTGAGCCACAAGGGAGCCCAAGAATACTGGAGTGGGTAGCCCATCCCTTCTCCAGCAGATCTTCCCAACCCAGGAATTGAACCAGGTTCTCCTTCATTGCAGGTGGATTCTTTACCAACTGAGATATCAGGGAAGCCCCTAATAGCATAGCATCTGGCAGTATTCAAAGCACCTCTTCTTTTCTATTTTATATTTTAGCTACACTGGGTCTTTGTGGGTTTTCTATAGTTGTGAAATGAGGTCTCTCTAGTTGTGCCCCATGGGCTTATTTGACTCACAGCATGTGGGATCTTAGTTCCCTAATGAGGGACTGAACCCATGTCTCCTGCACTGGAAGGTGGATTCTTAACCTCCAGACCACCAGGTAAGTCCCAGCATCCCTTCAAGTATTTCTAGTTTGTCTTTCCCAAGATTTTTAAGAGCAAGGCACTTAGACTTGTTTACCACGGACTGCAAAGCTGGACCAGCCCTGGTACATCATAGCTCTCGTTAAGTACGTGTGTGTGATGTGTGTTGAATGAATGAATGAACAAATGAGCACCCTTTGGAGTGAGCACTGCATTCTTCTTCACTCTGTAGAGGAGGCAACTGTCCCTCTAAGGGGCGAGGAGTCCTCCTCTGGAGCACCCACTGAGAGGTCGGGGAGCAGGACCCCTCATCTCAAGATAACTGGAGAAAAAGCTTTGTATCCTTTCTCCTATGCAGCAAGGAAGCATAAAGAAAATGCTTTAAAAAAAAAAAAAAAAAAAAGGCACCTTGCTCTAGTGAGTTGAAAATCCTCCATCACAAGAGGTACTATTTCAACTTTTGCCTCTTTGCTTCCCCTTCCCATCAGCTTTCCCCAAAAGGAGCTGTGGGCTCAATTCACCTACAACCACAGAATTAACTTCACAGGAGTCACTAGTGGTAACGAATCCGCCTGCCAGTACAGGAGATGTAAGAGACGCGGGTTCAGTCCCTGGGTCAGGAAGATCCCCTGGAGGAAGGCAGGGCAACCCCCTCCAGTACTCTTGCCTGGAGAATCCCCAATGACAGAGGGGCCTGGTGGGCTACGATCCATGGGGTGGCAGAGGCGGGCACAGCTGAAGCGACTTAGCACACACAGAACTAAATGCCATGCCTGGTAGCCAGCTCCTGTTAACGGCTCCATGGCAACATCAGTTCACAAACGCCAGCAAGTGTTTTTCTAAAGGGACTCTCTCCTTACACAAAATAGAACATTTTGAGCAAAATTTAAACAGTTTTTGAACAGCGCTGCTCTGATTTCTTCGCACTTCACAAACGCTTTCTCTGCAAACACGGGTGTCCCAGTTACCCTGGGCTGGCGCCAAGGCCCTTGGCCCAGCGTCTGCCTTTTCAGCTTCAAGCAGCCATAAGTCCTGAAAACAAACAAGGAGAGCTGTGAGCTTCACATCTGAGGGGGGTGTGTGTGTGTGTGTGTGTGTGTGTGTGGTATGTGTATGTTTGGTGTGTGGCATATGTGTGTGTCATAAGTATATATATGTTTGTGGCGGGAGGTATGTGTATATATGGGGTGTGTGTGTGGTGTGTGGCATGTGTATGTGTGTGATGTGTGTATATATATGCGTGATGTGTGTGGATGGGCAGTGTGTGTATATGTGTGGTGTGTGTGGTGTGTATGTGGTGTGTGGCATGTGTGTGTGATATGTGTATATGTGTGTGTGGTGTGTGTGGATGGGAGGTGTATGTGTGTGTGTGATGTGTGTGGTGTGTGGCATATGTGTGTGTCTGTGTGTGGTGTGTATGTGGTGTGTGTGGCATTTGTGTGGTGTGTGGCATATGTGTGTTTATGTGTGTGGGTGGTGGGAGGTGTGTTTATGTATGGGTGTGTGTGTGTGTGGTATGTGGCATGTGTATGTATGTGATATGTGTATATGTGTGCGTGGTGTGTGTGGATGAGTGGTGTGTGTATGTGTGTGGTATGTGTGTGGTATGTGGCATATGTGTGTGTGATGTGTGTATATGTGTGTGTGGTGTGTGTGAATGGCAGGTGTATGTATGTGTGTGGTGTGTATGTGGTGTGTGTGTGTGGTATGTGTGTGGTGTTTGTGTGGTATGTGTGTGGTGTTTGTGTGGTGTGTGAAATGTGTATATTTGTGTGTGATATGTGTGGATAGGTGCTATATGAATGTGGGTGGTGTGTGTATGGTGTGTGGCATGTGTGTGTGTGTGTGTGTGATATGTGTATATATATGTGTGATGTGTGTGGATGAGAGGTGTGTATGGGTGTGGTGTGTGTGTGGTGGGTGTGGTGTGTGGCATATACGTGTGCATGTATGTGTGTGATATGTGTATACATGTGTGTAGTGTGTTTGGATGGGGGTGATATGTGTGGATGGGAGGGCTGTGTGTGTGTGTGTGTTGGGGTGTATCTATTTGTGTGTGGCGTGTGTGACCCACTGGCTGACACCCTTGCTCTCCTCCAAAGGCACAGCATCCCTGCCTGTGCCAGTGCGGGCTGTGCACCCCCTTCACCACACCCCCAGGGCAGAAGAGGCCACCCAGCGTTTGATTCAGCCAACACTTGTTGGTCACCTACCAAGGACTGGATTTCCTTCTGTCATAGATTTTGCTCTCAGGAAGCCTGGTGTTCGTTTGTTTTTTAAACTGTAGTATAGTTGAGGTGCAACATTATATAAGTTCCCAGTGTACAATATAGTGATTCACAATTTTTAAAGACTGCACTTCATTTACAGCCATGTTTCCTGTGCTGTACAATATATCCTCGTAGCTCATTTATTTATGTGCAGCAGCTTGTACCACTTAACCCCCTCCCCATCTTCCCTCTCCCCCCTCCGTGGCGTCCACTGGTGTGTTCTCTTTATCTGTGAGTCTGTTTCTCTTCTGTTACAGTCACTAGTTGGTTGAGTATTTTTAGATTCTACATCTGAGTGATAGCACACAGTATTCGTCTTCCTCTGTCTGACATTTCACTGAGCACAATACCCTCCAAGCCCACCATGTTGCTGCAGATAAGCCTGGTGTCTGGAGAGGGGCGTGGACTCGGTGCACAATCAGTGCGAGGAAGGGGACTGGAGAGGACACTGCAGGAGGCCCCGAGGGCTGATCTGGGTGTCCAAGGAGAATGGAGATGTTTTTAGTTGGGAGGATAAAGGGAAGCTTCAAGGACAAGGTGGCAACTGAGCAGGGTCTCGACAAGCAGGTGGAACGGGGACTTGGCCAAGTTGGGTGGAAGTTTCCAGGCCCTGGAACAGGGTAGGCAGAACAGGTGGGCAGAGCAGACTGAGTGGTCCTGAGGACTGAGCTGGGGGTCTCAGGGAGGTACTCAAAGGGGCGTAGATGAAAGGCAGACCTGGCCCATCGTGCAGGAGTGAGCTGCATTCACAGGAAATGAGGCACCAGGGAAGCTTAGCAGCCAGTGGACTCACCACCAGAACTGGGATGAGAGGAGAGGGCTCCGGGAGGCAAATGAGAGGGGCTGGCTTTCAGGCAGGGAGACCCACAGGAGGGCTGTGCCAGGTTGCATGACTAAAGGTGTGAGGACCAAACTGGGGCCGTGGCCTCAGGGACAGAGAGAAGGACCTCGCCTGTCCCAAGTTTCCACCCTCCTTCTGCTCTGCTGGTGTCACGGCTCTGTAGACTTGGGCACCACGGGAGCCCCAGTGCCCCACCATCATTCTGATGCTCCCTAGCCCCTTGGCTCTGTTCTGCTTCCACTGGCAGGTGCCTGGAGACCCCAGAGGAAGCTGGGGGAGGCCATCTGGAGAGGGATGCGGTCCTCAGGCCCTTGTGGGCCATAGCCCTCTGTCCCAAGAGCACCTTTGACATTTGCCAGGATGGAGGATGGTTCCAGGAGTTGTCAGAGTTGGTGAGCTGTCTATGGGGGCCAACATTGGGCAGCCCAGCCTCTTGGCTGAAGTCGGTGGTTTCAGGACTCAGTGATCAGGTCTTGATTGGTGTTGGGACCCAGGATGTTGAGCCCTGCCGGTTTAGAGGACAGTTGACATTGCCCTCAAGGGCATGGGCTCTGGGGAAGGAGGGCCCCCCCACAGCAGCTCTGCAGAGAGGCGGCCCCCAGTTTGCCTGTGTCATTTTTAAGGCAGGTCCCATTATTACCCAGCGAGGCTTACAGGTTATATCAGCAAGCTCCAGGAGCCAGTGGAGAAAGAAAGGAGATAAAGAGGGATTTCCAAAGAAAATAACACAAAGAAAAACTGAAATTTCGAATCCAAGCCTCACCCAGCCATGGCTCTGTTAACCCCCAGTCACTCTTTCAAGGCATAAACTGTTGAGTGCTACAGTTACTTCAGTGATTACACTTTATCTTGTCCTACCAAAGTATTAAGGAGAAACTGGGGAACACATTAAAAAAACATACAGCTCAATTTAATCATGATTCCTTCTAAGACAATTGCTGGAATCTCACCATTACAGTTGCCAGAGCGTAAAAGTCCTACAGATGCTCTGTGGGCCAGGCACAAGTCATCCTCTGTTGCATCCACAGCCGGCCTATTTGTCAGTCAAAGGAGAGCCTTGGGGTTTATGTCTTTAGTAGGCTTTAGTGGGGGGCTTCCCCGGTGGCTCAGCGGTAAAGAATCTGCCTGCCATGCAGAAGACACAAGAGACGCAGGTTTGATTCCCGGACTGGGAAGAGCCCCTGGAGGAGCGCGTGGCACCTCACTCCAGTACTCTTGCCTGGAGAATCCTATGGACAGAGGAGCCTGGTGGGCTTCAGTCCATAGGGTCACAAAGACTCGGACACAATGGGAGTGACACCACAGGCACACACACAGGATTTAGTGGAGGGGCTCCCGAGGTGCACCCTCAGAATAGGGGGAGGGTGGCCTGGGTCTCAGCCTCCCAGACTTTCCTGCTTGGAGCACCTTCCCCACCATTGCTCCCACCAGGAAGATGGTGGATAAAAAGCACAAGCTCTCAGGAATAAGCACAGGACCCCGTTCCAGCCACTGGGGATCTCAGGAGCCTGTTCACAGTCAAGGTTGCAGAGGAGAGCAGTGGCCAGGAAGCCAGCCTCATTGCGAGTGACATGTGGCTGAACAGACCAGCTCTGGCCTTCTGCACGTCCTCTCTGTGAAGCAAGGATGGTATGACTGTTGGCGTCAGATGGTTCTAAAGCCCCCAGGAAGGGGCAGAGCAGGATGCCACCAGAGGTGCTGGAGGGGCCCTGTCCTCACTGGGAGATACTAGACAAGCCATAGCTTCTCTTGGCTCAGTTTTCTCAACTGGAAGCAGAAAGGGGTGGCGCAGTTGGCCTGGATGATCCCCAAGTTGCCTCTCGCCTGTGTCGTCCTCTGCTCCAAGAGGAATATGCAGACAAGTTCAGTTCAAATCCTGTGATTTGCAGGATCCTTGAGGATCTCTCCTGCACAAATTAAAATATGTAAAGCATCCAGATGTCCTGATAAAGAATTTATGCTTTCAAATTGTGGTGTAGGAGAAGATTCTTAAGAGTCCCACGGACTGCAAGGAGACCAAACCAGTCCATCTTAAAGGAAATCAACCCTGAATATTGTTTGGAAGGACTGATGCTGAAACTGAAACTCCAACACTTTGGCCACCTGATGCAAAGAGCTGACTCGGAAAAGATCCTGATGCTGGGAAAGATTGAAGGCAGGAGGAGACTGGGTGACAGAGGATAAGATTGTTGGATGGCATCACCGACTCAATGGACATTGAGATAGTGAAGGACTAGGAAGCCTGGCGTGCTGCAGTCCATGTGGTCACAGAGTTGGAAATTACTGAGCGACTGAACCATAACCAGATGAGGAGGTAACTGGTGATCGTTAGGGAAGAGACTGAAAGACCTGGGTTCCTCAGGGACCTGCCAGTCATCTGACACCTGTATCACCTGGCTGAGGACCAGAAATGATTCTAGAGGCCCAGGAGAATCCCACACACTAAGAGATATGGCCAGATAAGGGTGGGGTGGATATCTCTTTAAAGTCATGGACACTTAAATTACAAAATTTTTTTCAAGAAGTGTGGTTTTGTTTCTCTCTAGCACTTGGAAGAAACCCAAGAACTGTCTCCGTGATCCTGTTGTCTGGACAAGAATGGCCAGTTTCGCTCATTTAGACCCTTCAATGTCTTGAGCATCCATTGGGGACAAAGATGCTTCTTCAGTGTTTAAAGAGAATATCTTGACTTTGCCTAGATGGGCTCCTGCCTAAGAATTATACTTCCCAAATAAGCAATGTCTGGATCAATTTGGTTTTGTTCCATATTATAAGTCCTCAAAAGATCTTTGGGAGACATTATCTGTAGCAATATTGTGAGACAAAGTCACACAGGGTCAGGGAGTCAGTTGTGAGAATACTTGGCAACTTTGAAGGTTTACCACTGTTCAAATGCCTTATCTCACTTAGTTGTCACAACAACTTGGTGGAGTATTATTATTTTTATAGGTAAGAAAACGGAGGCACTGAGATGTGTGTGCCTAAGGCTCATGTCAGGGAAGCAGCAGAACCCAGACTCAAACCCAGGCAGTGACCTCCAGAGCACACATCTGGACCACCCTGACTCACCATCACTTTTAGCATCAGACAGACCTGGTAGGAGTAGGGCGTGGTAGGCTACTCAGTTACCCCTTCATATTCCTCGTGTGTAAAGTACAAATGATGTACCCAGTCCTACCTCCGGAGGGTTCAATGTACTAAGAGCTGTGAACCACTTAGCACCCAACACTGGAACGTACAGGTGCTGAATAATTGGTAGCTCTTGGTAACCATGGTGATGGTGGTTGTTGTGGTAACCAGAGGACAGACTTAGTAAAAGGAAGACATATGGTCTGTTTTGGAGTTAGGGCTCTCGGTTGATGCAACAGAAAAATTCAGCTTGGACTGGCTCCAGACAAGAGGAGATTTGGGCACTCAAGGTCCTGAACAGTCTGGAGGTGGGCAGGCTTCAGGCAAGTTTGGGTCCAGGGATGCAGTCCCTGGCACGGAGACTTATGGTCTCCTTCCTTTGACTCTGTCTCTTCTATTTGTCTTCCTTCTTGGACTCTATGTATTGGCAAGAGGTGGCTTCCAGGAGCTCTAGGCTTCCTCATCCCAGCAAGTCCGGTGGGAAAGAGCATCATCTCCCCCCCCCCACCCCCTGACCCAGGGACTCCTCCCAAGTCCAGGGACTATCTCTGATTGCCTCTGGTTGGGACTCATGGCCAATCACTGCAGCCCAGAGAACACAGGGCTCTGCCTGCACAGCCTGAATCACATGCTCCAACCCTGGCCTCAGTTGGGAAGAGGTGGTCGGTTCCCTAAAGAACACCTGGATACTCTTACCACGAGAAACCAGATGTACCAGAGTCATGTCCGGCTCTGCCTCCCATTAGCCCAGCGGCAGATCACATCAGTCAGAGGGGGCTCATGTGACTGATGGGCCTGGTGGCAATGCTCAGCTTCCTCCAGAGCTGGTGTGAGGAGCCAGTGGACAGGAAAGGCTCCAGAGCGTGTCAGTCACGCTGGAGACTCCTGGATGACTGTTTGGGGTCATTGGCATC
Source organism: Neotragus moschatus (assembly GCA_006410615.1). Taxonomy (NCBI): domain Eukaryota; kingdom Metazoa; phylum Chordata; class Mammalia; order Artiodactyla; family Bovidae; genus Neotragus; species Neotragus moschatus. The sequence goes on along the minus strand of SJYA01002197.1, from coordinate 400,976 downwards.
TGATGGATTGGCAATGTGCTCGGTCATCTCACTCTTTGTGATCCTATGGACTGCAGCCCAATAGGCTCCTCTGTCCATGGAATTTTCCAAGAATACTGGAGTAGGTCACCATTTCCTTCTCCAGGGGATCTTCCCAATCCAGGGACCAAACTCAGGTCTCTTGTATTGGTGGGCAGATTCTTTACCACTGAGCCACCTGGGAAGCCCCCTAATGAAGTTGACTCGCTGCTTAATGGGGCAGGATTCTGAGCACACACATCAGCCCCAGGAGCACAGCTAATGCGCCATCCTTAGAGAGGGAGGGTCAGGGAAGGGACAGCAGTGGGCTTGCTTCCAGCCTCCCAGTCAGTCACAATGAGTCTAAGACACAGGCAGAGTTTCTCTGAAGCTGGTGGGGAGGGGTGGGTTCTATGTGGCCCACGGATTTGGCTCCTGGGAGAGGGTAGGAAGTCAGAGGAGCAGAGGCTGCAGCCTGCTGACCTGATCACCCCATGCCTAGCTGCCCCACCCTCCGTCCTGCTGGACCAGGGCTGTCCACCCTGAGCTCAATCCCATCCCTCGAGCTCCACGTCCCAGTGAAAGGGCCAGGGCTTCTTNATTTGGCTCCTGGGAGAGGGTAGGAAGTCAGAGGAGCAGAGGCTGCAGCCTGCTGACCTGATCACCCCATGCCTAGCTGCCCCACCCTCCGTCCTGCTGGACCAGGGCTGTCCACCCTGAGCTCAATCCCATCCCTCGAGCTCCACGTCCCAGTGAAAGGGCCAGGGCTTCTTATCCTGGGGCTGGTTGCAGCAAGCCTTGCAGTGATTTCTAATAACTCAAAAATGAATTCAAGGTGAGATCAGATGACAAACAGGAGACAGAAATGGAATCTCATCCAGACTCAGGCTCTGCTGGACCCCGGTGTCCGGTCCAATGCCTGGCAGGCAGGAAACAGCAGGCAGTAAACACCTCAGCTGACACTTCCAGCCTGGGTCCATCCCTCCTGAGGTGGAGGGGTAGAGGGTGGGAGACACTGAGCATCTTGGTACCTCCAAGAGAGAGATGACCCCCAATCTCCTGCCCTCCTTCTGTAATACCTTACGGATCAGCCATCCAGGAACTAATGTCGCCCATTAAAAAAAAAAAAATCTCTTTCATATTATTTCAGCCCATGTCTCCCTGGAGATAATGAGTCTCCTACATTAACTGCCCGCTGTGCAGAGTTTGCGCTTAAATTGCCTCCCTGAGCTCCAGGGGGTTACCCATATTCTTAGTATTCGGGAATCTGGAGAGGAAAGACATGCCTCACCTTCTTCTCCTTTTTCTGACCTGGAAGACTTGAGTCACATTTCCTCTCAGCATTTTGTCTTTCTGGCCAGAAAAATCCTTATCTTGTTTTCAGCATGGCCACCCACACCTCCACAAGAGAGCCTCCCCTCGCCCCTACACTCACTGCCCCAGGTCAAGGTTTGTGATGATGAGCCCTCGTGCCAGGAGCTCCGGGCTTGGTCCTTCCTGGTCCCAGCCACAACTCTGGACACTGGCTTCTAGAAACCCCAGGTGTCTTCCTGAGTGGACAGGCCCGCCAGCCTCCACAGGCAATTTGTGTTATTTTTTTTTTCTTTAATTTAGTTCTTCCTAGCATCCTTTTATAAAATTTTTACTTATTTATTTCTGGCTGCACTGGGTCTTTGCTGCTGCATGAGGGCTTCCTGGTTGCAGTGAGCAGCGGCTTCTCATTGCAGTGCCTTCTCTTGTGGAGCACGGGCTCTGGAGCCCAGGCCCAGCAGTTGTGGCCCATGGGCTTAGATGCTCCAAGGCATGTGGAATCTTCCGGGGCCAGGGCTTGAACCCGTGTCCCATGCATTGGCAGGCCTTAACCGCTGGACCACTGGGGAAGTCCTGAGCCCTCTTTCCTGACCCCCAGGCCTTCCCATCTTTGTGACTCCCTGTAGCTTTCCCACCATGACATTGGTCTTCCCTCCTGGCTTGGGGATAGTGGTGAGCAGGGGCACAACCCATCAAGCCTACCTGTGACCAAGTGTGGAGGAGCGGATGCCAGGCAGGGTCCATGCTGACCCAGCAGGAGCCAGCCTGCCAGGGCCCTGGCCTTGGTGAACATGGCGGTGCCAGACTCAGAGCCCAGACTGGATTTACCCATCCTCAAGGTGCCCCCACCTTCTACCCTCAGGACAAAGTTTAATGGTGCAAAATGCATTCTCAGTCACCTCAGTTGTGTCAGACTCTTTACAACCCCATTGGACTGTAGCCCACCAGATTCCTCTGTCTGTGGGATTCTCCAGGCAAGAATACTGCAGTGCGTTGCCATTCCCTTCTCCAGGGGATCTTCCCAACCCAGGGTTCAAACCGGAATCTCTTACGTCTCCTGCATTGGCAGGCAGGTTCTTTACCACTAGCGCCACCCGGGAAGCCCAGTGGCACAAAAAGCATCTCTTTAATTAAAAACTAGTATCAAACAGCTTCCAGGGCCCTGTGCTCCCCACACACCGGGTGCCATCTGTCACTTTGCACCCACTAAACAAGTCTTCTCACAACCGATCACAAACGACGTGGCGCTTCATCACCCAGGACAGTTTAGCATCATCTGCAAATGGGGAGATATTATTGGGAATTTCTTCCCCCAAAGCATAATGATTTTAAGTTAGACATGGCCTGGGCCTGAGCCAGCGTGAATCTCCTGGCTTCCATTTGTCCATCCAGAAACGTGTCCACACATCCCACCCCACAGGTGTGGTGGGGCCTTGAGGTCCACCTGCACAGTTAAACCTTCTCCCCAGCGGCATCCTCCAGGATGGCTTGACCTTCCAGAGGCCTTTGGATAGAACCTGCTTGGAGGCTTTCAGAAAGTCTGGACCGGCAGCATCCATTGAGTCCAGGCTTCTTTAACTTCCCGGGCATGCGACAGCATTCTCCACTTCAGTGTCCCTGGATGGTCAGGACGGTACCAGCTGTGATTTCCCACAATTCGTGTGTTTTCCCTACATCACCTGTGGGTGAAAGAGGACCGAGCTGGCCGTCCCCTAAGCTGGCAGGGTTCCTGGAAGCCCACACCAGGTGGAAATTGTTTAACTGTATTCCCATGACTGGAAAATTCTGGTAATTGTGTAACAGCGGCAGCCGCAGCCGCAGCACTCAGCAGTTACCCAGGGTTTTTCATCTTTAGACCACTTTACCCACATTAACTAATTAAGTCTCCCAGCCTCCCTCGAAAGCGAGGATGGGCTGCAGGCCCCCGACTCCCTCTGGTGCACGTGAGCTTAATGAGGGCCGCGTGGCAGAGGGCCGAGGGAGCTCCCCCAAGGCTGCTAGCCTCTTCCCCTGCTTGGAGCAGGAGATGAGGCCCCATGTGAGGCCCCCAAGCGTCTCCAGGTCCCCACTCTGCTGAACACTGGCAGAGGAGCAAGGAGGTTCTCTGTGTCTCCTGCCCCCTGGGACTGCAGCAGGGCATCTGGTACCCAGCCAGGGATGTGGGCCTGGCTCCCAGGAAGCCCGCAACTGACAGCTGATTCAGCCTATTACTAGAGATGCCCAGGGGCACCNGCTGAACACTGGCAGAGGAGCAAGGAGGTTCTCTGTGTCTCCTGCCCCCTGGGACTGCAGCAGGGCATCTGGTACCCAGCCAGGGATGTGGGCCTGGCTCCCAGGAAGCCCGCAACTGACAGCTGATTCGGCCTATTACTAGAGATGCCCAGGGGCACCTCTTTCATACCCTACTCTGCCTCTTTCTTTCCCTTCTGGCTTCTTCAACCAGCCCCAACTCTGGGGACCCGCTTCTGCTCTCCCCCAAGTTGCCAGGTGCTCAGCTCCAGGTGTCCCCAACCTCCCCCCAAACTCTACAGCCCTGCCTGACCACTTAGGGTGTCCTGACCACCACAGGTCCTTGACACTGAGACAGGGGTTCTGCCANCCTCTTTCATACCCTACTCTGCCTCTTTCTTTCCCTTCTGGCTTCTTCAACCAGCCCCAACTCTGGGGACCTGCTTCTGCTCTCCCCCAAGTTGCCAGGTGCTCAGCTCCAGGTGTCCCCAACCTACCCCCAAACTCTACAGCCCTGCCTGACCACTTAGGGTGTCCTGACCACCACAGGTCCCTGACACTGAGACAGGGGTTCTGCCGCCTTGGCTGTGCCCTATGGAGCCACAGCCACCTGCCCTGCCCCTTTCCAGCAGCTCCCAGTGCCCCACAGACCCAGCCAGGCTCCCTGGATCTGTTTATGCTCTGGTACAGCACTATCTTCATCGTGACTGCTCAGGGCATCAAGGCTAGGTCCGCAGCCCTCCACCTGCTGTCCGGCAAGCTCCCTTGGAGCCCCCGGGCCCCCATGGAGGGGAGGTGATTCTGGCATGGAGCTCAGGGCTGGGTTGAATCACAGAGTCCTGAGCATGAGAGTCTGCAGCCCTCAAACACATAACAATGGCACCTGCTTCTGTGGGTTGTTGAAGGCAGTGAATAACGAGACCTTCATGGGGCTTAAAGGTGAGGCCCACACATCACTGACACTCAGAAAGCAATCTTTGCAAACAGAGGCGCCCATTGGGAGGTGCATTCTGGGGGTACAGGCATGGTCCTGCCCCCCCCGAAGCACCCAGCACTATCCAGAGATAGTGGTAAAATGTGGACTCAGTCATGGGAACACCTGGGTTTCCCTAGGTAGGGAAAAGACAACGAGGAGGGCCTGGTGGGCTGCAGGGGCTGACAGACCCCTGGAGACCTAAGGGGGACAGTGGTCCCACCCCATACCCTTATCCAGGGCAGCGAACAGGTGCCAGGCTGCCCAGAGCAGCTGGAGCCCATGTGAGAGGATTTCTCTCTGCTTTGCAGTGTGGTGACACCCCTGGCCCTGAGCTGCCTGGTATCATCATTTATTCCTTCTCTAATAAATCCTGCCCTTCTTTCTGCCGGCTTTGCACTCCTGTTTTATGGGCGCCTAGCCTCGTTCATAAAGCACCCAGGTATGGGGAAGTCTGTCTCTGATGATCAGAGGGCTCTCAGAATCTGCTTGGACAACAAATGCAACCACAGAATGGACTCGCAAACACTGCAGACTTGCTCTCTGCCTCCTGCCTCCTCCCAGGCCGGTGGCGCTCAGTCCCAGCCCCCACTCCCTCCCCCCAGCCCTAGTGGGGAGGTGTGTGGCCACTATTACATGCTATTATGACTTTCTGGGTAATGTATACATTTTCACCATCACACGGCCTCTCTCCTTCATTTTTCATGAGAACTGGCACGAGATTAATGACCGAGCCACTGAAGAAACGGAGCGCCATGCCACCCTGATTTATTGAACACTTAGCGTTGATGAAGCTGCAAACAAGAGTCAAACAGATGTTGCAGCTGCATTTTTCTTTATCAAAACCAACAGCTTTTTGCATTTTTAACCACTTCTTGCACCACCATCCCGCTAACTCCACAGAAAGGGGAGCTGTCTCCCGCTTCCTGGCCGGAGGCTAGGAGCTGGGGCTGCGGCTGCAGGACTCCTGGCATCCAGGCGCCTGGGCCACCACTGGCTGAGGCCAGGAGGATATGTGCTCCCAAAGTTTCTCGCTCTGGGCCACTTGGGTCTCTGGTGAAATCACGCTTCTTTCCACCAATTCCAGGGCCTGCACTACAAACCCTGGAGCGGCTCTGACCTACAGGAGGCACAGGGCTCCGTTTCCCCCTGCAAACTGGAAAGCGTCCCCACCTGCATCTCAAACGAGTAACAGATAACGAACACCCATTCTAATCAGCTGTGGATCAGGCCCCTCCTGAGCCCCTTACCTGCCTCGCCTCCCCTGCCAACAAGGTTAAGACCACATGTACACTCATCTCCTCCAGCCTAAGGAGCAGGCGTGAGGGCTCAGCCAGATCAAGTGTTTGCTATTTACCCATGCTTCTGCACCCTGCTGCTGCTGCTAAGTCGCTTCAGTCATGTCCGACTCTGTGAGACCCCATAGATGAAAGCCCATCAGGCTCCCCCGTCCCTGGGATTTTCCAGGCAAGAACACTGGAGTGGGTTGCCATTTCCTTCTCCAAAGCATGAAAGTAAAAAGTGACAGTGAAGTCGCTCAGTCGTGTCCGACTCTTAGCAACCCCAAGGACTGCAGCCCATGAGGCTCCTCCGTCCATGGGATTTTCCAGGCAAGAGTACTGGAGTGGGGTGCCATTGCCTTCTCCAGCTTCTGCACCCTAGCCCTCAGCAATCAGAGCCGGAAGTCCCAGGAGCCATGGGCATCGCCTCAAGGTTGGAAGTCAGAGCTCTCCAGGGACAAGCTTGGCATCCCCAACCCCCAGTCTTTGCGCCACCTCCACCCACTAGCTGCCACTACCCTTGCTTCTCACATCTCTGTTGAGCACCTTGGTCTGTTTCCTTTTCTCTCTCCTTCTCCCACTCTGCCTTCACCTCTTCTTCCTGACCCTTGAGGTCCAGCCCTCCAGGCCCACATCTCCCCTGGCTGCCACCTCCCTGGCTTCTCACGTCTCTGTTGAGCACCTTGGTCTGTTTCCTTTCCGCTCTCCTTCTCCCACCCTGCCTCCACCTCCCCTTCCACCTTCGGCCCTTGCCTGAGGTCCAGCCCTCCAGGCCCGCATTCTGCCAGGATGCGGGGGACTGAGTTCAGTTCTCCCTCGGGGTTGGGCTAAAAGGACCTGTGGGAGCGAGCAGAGAAACACCTGGCAGCCGTTCCCCACCCGATGCTCTCCTGGGCTGCTGCACCCAGCTCGCCCCGGCCACCAGGATCTAGGGATCTGTCCTGTTTGCAGCAAGAGCTGTTGCAAATTACCTCAGATCATTGATGCTGCCGTTGGCACTCCGGCTGCCCCCTCCACTGCTGCCCCAGCCACTAACACCCAGCTAGAGCATCAACCCTCGTGGAAGAGCAGAATGGGGGATGCTTTCTTTTTCACAGCAGTCTCCCATCCTGAAATCCCCATCACCTGTAATTAAGATTAAATCTACTTCCCCCTACCAGTCCAATGCCCTTCTCCTGCCTGCCTCTCCCCCACCTGCTCAGCTTGAGAGCAGGGAATCCACCCCAGTCCCATGTCTTTCCATGGATATCCCAGCAGCCTGGGGTACCCAGGTCAGGAAAGATGGCTGTGGTCATAGATGCCAGGAAAGGGGCATTCTGGAGAGGGGAGGGCTGTGGGGACAGTGTACGCAGCAGGTCAGGTTTCCTTAGAAACCTGGTGGTCACCTGTAAGCAGCTCAAAGGCCTGGTGAGCCTCAGGCCAGGTCAGGAATGGGCCCCAGAGGAAAGGGACCCAGAAACTACAGAGGGCCCTGCCTTTCAGCAACTGCTAATGGTGGTTTCCCTTGACTTTGAACTCTATCAGCGGTTCCCAAACTGTGTTCCAGGAAACACTTGGGTCCCAAGAGGTGGTCAGGTTTGTCAAATAAGCTTGGAAATCCTGCCTGCACGAGGCCCACCTAGAGATCCTCCCGGGCAGGGTATCCTTAAGGTTCTGCCAAGTCCTGCAGCTAAGGAGCTGATTTCACTTTAGTCCCGCCTGCTTTCTGCAGAACATTCTCACAACCCCTCCTGGGCCAGCTTCCGTGTGTCCCCCTAGCTCAGGTGACACACTCCAACTAGGCAAGCTGCTTTAGGAGACAAGCCCTAACTCGGCCCCAGGAGACCCTTTTCCACCAGCTCTAGCGCACAGCTCTCTGGCCAGCAGGCCCAGCCCACAGCCTGGAACTAGGCCCATAGCAAGTCCAAACCTCTCGTTTCCAGTAAAGCTTGAGGAGGAGCTGGGTTGAGGACCAGCTGAAGGGAGACCAGGCGAAGGGAGCTGCCCCACACCACCCCNAATGGACAAAGGAGGAGCTCATTGGGCAGCTGAAGCCCATGTGTGAGTAGGCGTGGTCAGCCGGCCAGGGTGCACTGGGGCCCGGCCAGCATCACCCAGACGGGGCCAGAGGTCCTCTGTGGAGCGGAGACCCAGGTGTGGGGGCCCCATTCTGCTCGGATGACGGTGAACTCAGCATTCACAAGGACCTTGCCCAGCCCACAGTCCTTGAGGAGGGATTCCCTAAGCCACAGCCAGAACCAGGATGTCAGCCTGCATTACAGATGAGAAAGGGGGTTCCGGAGCCCAAAGCCCACAGTGAGGAGCAGAGCTGGGAGTGCCCCTGACTGCTGTCTTGCAGGCTGCAGACAGGATCATGGTGGCAGCCCGGGGAGGGAGTGGCCCATGGGCTGAGGAAGGGCTGGCTGCCTTCTGGCTTCCGCCCATCTGCTCCTGGGCATGGGGCCTGCCCTGCTCCCAGACACAGTGACACACAGACGGCGGGAACCGAGCTGGATTTCATTTTGTCAGCGGAGTGATGCTTTCAGGGGCCTCTGTCAGGTGCAGATCACTGAATGCAAAACACCAAGCGCATCCAGATAGCTGGACGTGGCCAGTGTCTCGTTTCCCCCAGCAGGGTGGCCTCTCCTGCTGCCTGCACGGCAGGGCTCAGGGAGAACACACCCGAGGAAAGCCGTCCAGCACACGGGGCCCTGGGCTCTGGAACACTGATCTCTCGAGGCTCAGGACAAAGACCAGTCATGACATGGGACCTCACTGAGCTGGTCAAGGGGGCCCTGAGAACCTGTGCCCCCTTGGAAGTGGAGCTGCAGGGAAGAACCATATAGACAGAGCCGGTGAAATGTCCTTTCCTGGGGACAGTGTCGGATCACTGAGTGTCTGAGCCACGGCCAGGGGTCACCTGCAGTGACCAGCTCACCCAGAGAGGCCCTCAGTATCCAGATGAGGATGGCCCCTGCCCCCACCAGCCACAGGTTGAGGATGGAGTCAGGAAGGACAGCGTTCTGTGCGGGGAAAATGTGAAAGTGTTAGTCTCTCAGCCTTGTCTGACTCTTTGTGACTCCATCGACTATAGCCCACCAGGCTCCTCTGTCCATGGAATTCTCCAGGCCAGAACACTGGAGTGGGTATTCTCCAGGGGATCTTCCCAACCCAGAGGTCAAACCCTGGTCTTCTGCATTGCAGGTGGATTCTTTACCATCTGAGCCACCAGGGAAGCCTCTGTGTAGGGAAGTAGATGCCAGTAGGCCAATGGGCCAGCCCCCTCAGGGGCTCGACCCCAAGACTGAGGTCCCCCCATGCTCTCCTCCTGGACCACATGCCCAAGGTGAGGGTCTGGCTAGCCTGCTCTTGCTGCTGCCACCAGGAACTAAAGCCAGGAGGCCCGGGGTCTTCCAGGCTCAGGTTATGTCCAGTAGAACCCTCCTCAGCTGAAGCCATCTGGCGCCCTCAGGACGGAGCACAAGCTCCTAGGTGTGCATGAAGCTCCTCCACTCTCAGGCCCCACGCTGCTGCCCCCGCCCTCCCGGGCTGCCGGCCGGGTGGTCCCTCCACAGGAACTGTGGTCTCTCAACCCTCCTCTGCCTGGCTCTTCTCCACCCTCACCTGCTCACCCACCTCATCCTTCTACTTCAGCTTAAACAGCGACTATCTCATTGACCATCCCAGACCACCCAGGCTGGACCTCACAGCCCCAGCACCCCGGGCCTCCTGACACCTCTCAGGAAGACACTAGACTGAAGCCAGCCTCCCACAGTTAAGTGGAAGGGGCCACGCGAGCCTCTGCAAAGCTCTGCAGAGCACCTGGAGACTTGGGAGACGTCCCAGCTCATTCCAACTCCAGCTCACGGGTACTTCCTGTCTGCTGTTCCTCGGCCCCCCGCCCCCACCATACTGGCACATGCAAGGCTCTCTCTAAATATCTGTGGGGCGCTGAACGAGTGTGACTGGATGCAGCTTGATCCATTGCCCACAGGGACCTGAGTACCTGACAAAGACCCCAGTGGCCAGGCCCTGGGAGCCAGAGCGGCCCGGTGGCACCCTCCACGGCCAGAATGGGCGGGGTGGAGAGTGAGGTAATTGTGCCAGGGGTCCTGCTCTGAGCCCTGCCCACCCACCCCTTCCATTCAGTGGTGTCTAAATGTGTAGGGCTTGCCCTTGGCCTTGGGTTTCCTCCCCAGGGCTGCCCACACTTCCTCTTGGCAGAGGCTTGGCTGGGCAGCAGCAAGGACTTGGATAGCCTTGGGCACTGGCGCCACCCAATCAGGCTAGCTGAGTTAGAGCTGGGCATTCAGGAGTGGGGTGTGCTGCCTGGTTCCGTGCCTGCTCCAGACCCATCACCGACCCTCACTGCACCCCAGCTCCCTTTCTGTAAAGTGAGAGAAAGTGTCCAGCATTCTCTCTACCAAGCCCAGCATCACCCAGCCAGCTCCGTGGGGCTGGGCTTGGCTTCTGGGTTTCTGCAAACCCAGGTCCAAGGCACTGAGGCCACTATTTCATCCCATGTCCTGGGAGGTTCCAGAGACTGAGTTAGCCAGAGATTAGCCAAGGGGATGTTCCCGAGGAAAGAGACACCTTTTAAGGTGGTCACCATGGTCAGAGGCTCCAGCCTGGGCCCTCCCAGCGTATCTCACACACACACACAGGGGGCCCTTTCCTATAAGTCACTCCATCACCCCAGTTCCTTCCCCCATTCTCTTGTTTGAGCTGCTTCCTTCTCTCCTCATTGTCTCCGCCTCCTCACAACACCCCCTGTCCTCAGAAGAGACCTTTCCCCGGAAAAGTCACCCTCACCCACAGGAGCCTGATAGGAGTGCATGTACCCACAGCAGGGGAGGAGGTTAAGCCATGAACTCCAGGCACTGGAAACCAGACCTCGGTCCAACCCTGACCCTAACAGGAGGGAACTGTGAGCGCCTTTCCAAAAGCCTGCAGTGCANAAGAGACCTTTCCCCGGAAAAGTCACCCTCACCCACAGGAGCCTGATAGGAGTGCATGTACCCACAGCAGGGGAGGAGGTTAAGCCATGAACTCCAGGCACTGGAAACCAGACCTCGGTCCAACCCTGACCCTAACAGGAGGGAACTGTGAACGCCTTTCCAAAGGCCTGCAGTGCATCATGGGAACTATGTAAAAGTACAGCAAACTCCCCATAAATCTAAGTCACACTTGGCTCTGCAGTGTCCGGGGGCAGGAGCAGCACAGTGCAGTCACTCGGGGTGTGTGTGTGTGTGCGCGCGCCCGTGTGTGTGGCTCTGGTCACACGTGCACAGCCTGGAAACACGGCCCAGGAAATATGGCTCCAATAAAAGCTTTAGATGCCGATCGGGCTTGGAACGCGCACGCAGGGCACCAGCTCCCCATGTTTGGGGAAAGCAGAGGTGTGTGCTGCGAGCCAGGGAGGCATCAGATTTGGTTCCAGAATCAGGCTTGCCACCCAACGCCGGAGCCAAACACATTAGCTTCATCACATTTTCACATAAATCACATTCCTTCAAAGACTTCACAGTTTGATTTCCTGATGTTTCCAAATTTCCCTGCCCTACAGCAGAGCTGTCAGTGGTTTAATCAAAATGTTGTGCTTATCGGGGGTGAAGTGAAACTGCTCCTCAGCCTCTGCCACACCTGTTGAAGATGGGTGGGAGGATCTCACAGACCCCAGCTTCTGCGACTCCAAGAACCCCACCTTGACTCTTGCAGTGGTGACCTTTTGTCCCATGGAGACTTTCCTTCAGTCTCAAACTGAGGCCTCCTCCAGATTTTTTAAAAAGAGAGAGAGAGAAAATATTCAGATATCTGACAGGAATTCCCAGCATGTTTCCAAGGATGCTTTCTGTCTTTTGCAATCCCTTCAGCAGTATTTAGAATATCGGTCCTGCTTCTGTGACGGAGATAAAAGGAACAGTGGCTTAAATCTTCTTTCTTTTTCACAGAGCAATTCAGGACTGATAGGGCAGCCTCACAGGGACAGGAATCGGATCAGCCATCCTGGCTCTTTCCAGCTGGTTGTTCTGCCATTCCTAGGGTATTGTCATCTTTTTTTTATGTGGCTCCATGATAGCTGCGCCAGCTCCTGCCATCATAACTGCATTCCAACCAGTGAGAAAAGAAGAAGGAGAGCAACTTTCTTAACTTTAAAGACAGGAACCAGAAGTGGCATACAGTGCTTCTACTCAGATGTCATTGGCTAGAATTCAATGGTAGTCACCCCTTTGTTGGCAAGGGAGTCTGGGAGGTGAAGTCTTTTCTCAGTACTGACATCTTAACTTCCTCTAGAAATAAGTTCTCAGTTCTGTACTGAGTCCTTCAGTACAGCCAGGGTGCCTCTTGTAAGGCCTCAGCTGAGAAAGGCTTGGCTCAGCTTAACTCAAGGCCTGAGGATGGCTGCCCTGGATTCCATCTGTCTGAGGGTTGGAGTTCTTAGAACTCAAGTGAATATGATCTAAAGTCAGCAGGTCTCATCCTGCAAACTCCAGGGTCAGTTGCAGTGCAGCTGATCTGAGAGAGCACCTGCTTTGGCCCCTACACTGCCATAATGTGAGCGGGGTTGGGCAGGTGGGGTCGGCTCCTTCTAGGTCAATCTTAAGTGGGAGCAATGATGGGCCAGATGATCCCTGTACCTCAGTCCCGCCAGCCTGGCAGGAAACTTGCTCAGTGATCCTTGGCTGCCCAGAACCACAGTGGCCCAGACCCTCCACCCTCAGGAAGCCATATGGAGTCAGTTCCCTTGGAGTGGACCCTCACCTCTAAGTGCCATGGCATTCTGCCCTGCCCCAATCCTTGGCAGCCTGGGAGGGGATAGGCATGCCAGCCGCTTCCCAGCTAGCAGGTGGCAAGGTTGTTCCATCCAGAGTGAGGGATAAAGGCAGGAGCTCTGAGCTATGTTCTCAGGCCTTCGTCCAGCTGTCCCCACTCAGGGCTCCTCTTGGAGCCCTAGCCAGCAAGGGAGCCCCGCATTGCCCAGAAACCTGGGGCCTTCCCAGAGGCCTGCCTGGCCCCAGAGGCCATCTGGAAGCCCCACCAGCCACCTCTGGGCTTGGCTCTGCTCCAACTGCCTTCTTGGAGCCCCTCTGTTATTGCTCAGGGTTCCCAGTTCTCAGTAGCACTGGGTGGGCAAAACAGGAGCACCCATGCAGATGTCCACACACTCCCGAGTGCACACAGGCACACACAGCTGCCCTCACCACCCACAGGCACACGCTCAGAGACACACTCAGGAGGTTGCAGGGCAGCGCTTGGTTTTCTAGTCCTTCCAGCCACACAAGCCTTCCATCGCCACCACCACCACCACCATGCTGCCTCTGGGGCCGGAAACCAAGACCACAGCCCTCAGGTGGAGATACTGGCACCATCTGGGCCAGAGCAAGCACATGACTGTCCCACCCCACCCCCGAAAGTGGGTGAAGCAGCAGTGGGAGTGAGCGGGCAGATATGCAGACCTGGGGGTGGGGGTGGATCCTGCCCTGCTCCCCTCTGACAGCAAGGGGCCTTGCACAGGCCACCCCAGCTCTGAGCAGCGCTGTCCTCCGCAGGGCAGGAGGGGTCATGGCCTCTACCCTGCAGCCCCATGGCCGTCAAACTTCAACGTGGACACCAAGAATGTAGGTATCAGGGCTGCATCCAGAGCAGGAAGCCTGTCCCTTTTCCCAAGACTCAGGAAAAGGGTGAGTGCTCAGCACTCAGCCCCTGCTAAGCCCTGTGCAAGGCCAGCTGATGGTCCCTCAGGGATTCCTGCACCACCAACATCAGCCCAGAACAGGCTCCTAGAACCTCTGCCCTGAGCCCAGCCCTGTGCTTGGGAAAGCTGCCCTGGGGGGGGGGGGGCAGGATGCCAAGGCCCCGCCCTCAGGAAGGCAAATCCAAGAGATTGGACCAGCTGAGGAGGCTGAAGCAGATGGACTGAGAGCAGTCGACGGTTCTGCCTTCAAGTACCTAGACATTCAGAGAACCTGGGGCAGAGACAGTCAGGAGGCTTCCTGTCACCCAGCCTGGATGAACACGCGGGACAGGCAGCAGGCAGGGAGGCACAAAGGAGGAAACAGGCAGAAGCACACAGGTGATACTGAGGTGACGTCGCGCTTGAGGCTTTAAGGGCACAGTAAGTATAAAGTGATGGAAAGCATGTGGAGTCTGAGGTGACAGTGGTCATGTGAGCATAGAGGCCGTGTTAAGGATGGGGATAGAGGCCTGTTGAGTATGAGATAGTAAAGGTCATGCTCAATGAGGAGGAGGCAGAATTCACATGGAGTATAAGGGAGTGAAGAGCATGTTGAGGAAGTCATGTGGAGTGTGAGGGAGAAAGTTATGTCAAGAATGAAGTGATAAAGTCCATGTTGACAGTAGGATTGGAGGCCATGGTGAGTGTGGAGAGGGGTGGAGGCCATGTTGGCAGTGAGAATGGAGGCCATGTTGAGTGTGGAGAGGGTGGAAGCCATCCATATTCAGTGTAGGGAGTGGAAGTCATGTTGAGTGTAAGTGGGCAGAGGCCATGTCAAGTATTAGGTGACGGAAGACCATCTTGATAGTGGGTGGAGCCCATGGTGAGTGTGGAGAGGGGTGGAAGCCACGTTGAGTGTGGAGAGGGGTGGAGGCCATGTTGAGTGTGGAGAGGGGTGGAGGCCATGTTGAGTGTGGAGAGGGGTGGAGGCCATGTTGAGTGTGGAGAGATGTGGAAGCCCTGTTGTGTGTAGAGAGAGGTGGAGGCCATTTTGGCATTGAGGGTGGAGGCCATGTCAAGGATGAGGTGATGAAGACCAAGTTGATAGTGGGTGAAGCCCATGTTGAGTGTGAGACTCAAATAAGCCCTCCTAGCTGTCCACAGTCAATCCTCAATTACCCCCATCCCCTTTGGTCCCTGGGCACCTTCAGCCTGTTGGGGTCTCCAGGAGCCAGGATCTCAGCCCCTCGCATGCATTCCTAGCCTCTGTGCAGTGGTGAGGGCAGGACAGCAGGCCACGAAGACCCAGCAAAGGTAGGTGGCTGGAGACAGGAACCCCCCGTGCTAAGATGTGGCTGCTGCAGCAGAGACTGGAAAGAACAGAAGCTGGTCCTCAGAGGCCTCTTCCAGGAGCTCCTTGCCCTGCAGGTTAAACCAACAGTGAGCTTCCTGGGACTTCAGAGCCCCAGCCCTTTCCTCCCCCTGCCAGGGAGACCTCACTGATGTAACACCAACCCTCGGGTTGTATAGTCAAGGCGTCTGTTGTTTTCTCATCATTTTCCAGACAAAGACCAAAGACCCAGTAAGAGGGGCGGTGTTTATTTGTTTTGCTTTTTTGCTTAGATTGTAATCCTGGTGATTATAGAACATCAGGAAGTAAAATCAACAAAGGCTTTCCTTTCTGGGCCCCCACAGCAAACCGGTTCTTGGTCGACTAGCGCCACCTGGTGGCCTTCATCAGCAGAGTAGCTCAGATGCAAGCTACCTGGAGGAGCCCTGCTCCCCAGCCTNTATAGAACATCAGGAAGTAAAATCAACAAAGGCTTTCCTTTCTGGGCCCCCACAGCAAACCGGTTCTTGGTCGACTAGCGCCACCTGGTGGCCTTCATCAGCAGAGTAGCTCAGATGCAAGCTACCTGGAGGAGCCCTGCTCCCCAGCCTGGGGCAGGCAGGGGCCACTATGCATCCACGCCCGTGGACCTGGTGTCAGGGACCTGCTCTGTGGGCAGGGGTGGGGCTGGAACAATGGGGTTCAGGGGAGCTATACTTCCCTCCTTCTCAACCCCCAACCCCACCACCCAATCCCTGCCAGTCATCTGTGGCCCATAGGGCTTGGGTACAGACATTATCTCAGTGCCAGGAGCAGTGGTCCCCATCAGAACCTCTGGGGCAGGTTGCTGGTAGGCAGACTCCTGTACCACACTCCCACCTCTTCCCTCAACACATTCTCATTCCATGGCCTGGGATTGGGCCCTGGGAACATTTATTTTCTAACAAGCAAGATTCTCCCGCTTCTTGCAAGATTACAATCTAACACAGTTTCTGGCAAGAGGCCAGCCAAGGNCTCTGGGGCAGGTTGCTGGTAGGCAGACTCCTGTACCACACTCCCACCCCTTCCCTCAACACATTCTCATTCCATGGCCTGGGATTGGGCCCTGGGAACATTTATTTTCTAACAAGCAAGATTCTCCCGCTTCTTGCAAGATTACAATCTAACACAGTTTCTGGCAAGAGGCCAGCCAAGGAGCCCTGTCATGGAGATCAGGGTTGGCCCCTTGGTGGAGCCACAGGCCTCCTTGAGCATCAGCTGTTTCTCAGATTCAGATGGAAGGGAGGCTCGAGGGAATGCTGCTCTCAAACTTTCGCAAAGAACGTGGTGTATCATTTCTGGCTATTTCAGGACCCCACGACATCTGGACCAAGAACATAATGAGGTCCTGCCAAACACTTATTGACTTGAAGTCATTCTGAAACTGTTAGATGGTGTTTCAGGGCGCTCCAAAGAGCTTCGATCCTTTGATTCGGCACAGAAAGAATTCAGTGAGAGGCAGAGTGATAGATAAGAAGTAACTTATTAGAATAGAATGCTTATGAGGCTTACAAGCAGGCAGCCAAGAGGGAGCTACTCTAAAAACTTACTTGTCTGCAGTTTTATAATCAAAGGAAAAGTGGGGAGGGAGAGAAGAGGAAGACCACCTTCTTCCTCATTTTTGAGTACATATCAAGCTCCTCCTCCAGGCTGAGCAGGAGAGTTTTCTTGTCCCGACACCATCAAGCCCAGACAGCATGACACTATGGAAAAATGATTTCAGGTCTCAGTACAATGAGGGTCTTTACTGTGAAATGTCATCTTTCCACAAATCATTGTTTTCCATGTGGGCAGAGCACATGTCCCAGG
The DNA here is from genome assembly GCA_006410615.1 of Neotragus moschatus. Taxonomy (NCBI): domain Eukaryota; kingdom Metazoa; phylum Chordata; class Mammalia; order Artiodactyla; family Bovidae; genus Neotragus; species Neotragus moschatus. The sequence continues at coordinate 384,354 of SJYA01002197.1, read as the reverse complement.
GGTCATTAACTTACTGAGCTTACTGACCAGGATGTGGGTCTCATGCCACGATTGTTTTATTGTTTGGTGGGGGGGGATGTTTCCTCCTGCTGCATGAATTTTATTGCTAAGCAACCCTGCTTGGGCTTGTGGGTAAGCAAACCTGCTTTCTTGAGTGATCATTAGCTTACAGGGGTCGCTCATACTTTTTTCTCTTCTTATAGTCCCCTAGTAGGGTTAACTATTTAAGCACCCCCTTTGTCCTTTTGAGTGAGTGAAGTCGCTCAGTCGTGTCCGACTCTTTGCCACCCCGTGGACTATAGCCTACCAGGCTTCTCCGTCCATGGGATTCTCCAGGCAAGAATACTGCAGTGGGTTACCATTTCCTTCTCCGGGGATCTTCCAGACCCAGGGATCAAACCCAGGTCTTCTGCATTGGAGGCAGACACTTTAACCTCCGGGCCACCAGGGAAGCCCCTTTGTCCTCTTACTTAGTCCCAATTGATGAGAAACCCTAGGACACCATAAAGAGGAGCACATCTCTGTCCCCTTGGGGTACCCGGGGCCCAGGACCTAGGCTCTCTCCTAAATGCAGAGGCATTCATCAGTTCACAGAGCCTGCAAGACCCAGAGGCTCTTCTCCCTCCCTGCCTGTGTCAGCTGGATTTGGAGTCACTCGGGGAACGGTTCATTGATTCACAGGGGGGAGTGGTTCAGTACAGGAGGACCAGGGGAGGATTTCCCTGCCCAGCCTTGCTTGTCCCTGTGGTTAGGAGATGCTGAGATGAGGAGCTGGCAGGGTGGGTCTCCTTACGTTCACTATTCTCCACTGGACTGCCTTCTGGCACCTCCCAGCCTGGCATGAGGGAGAGCAGGCAGTGGAGAGACAAGAGAGAGACAAGGCTGATTTTTTTTAATTGAAGTATAATTTGATTTACAAGTGATGTGTTAGTTTTAGGTGTATAGCACAGTGACGTCAGTTCATTTTAGTTCAGTTGCTCAGTCATGTCTGACTCTTTGCGACGCTATGGACTGCAACACACTAGGCTTCCCTGTCCATCACCAGAGCTTACTCAAACTCTTGTCCATGGAGTCAGTGATGCCATCCAACCATCTCAACTTCTGTCATCCTTTCTCCCGCCTTCAATCTTTCCCAGCATCAGGGTATTTTCCAATGAGTCAGTTCTTTACATCAGGTGGTCAAAGTATTGGAGCACAGTGACCTAGATGGAGATATATAGATATAGATATAACATATATAGATATCTTTCAGCTCCTGTGGTGACTCAGTAGTTAAGAGTCTGTCTGCAATGCAGGAGATCTGGGTTTGATCCCTGGGTTGGGAATATCCCCTGAAGGAAGACATGGCAACCCACTCTAGTACTCCTTTCTAGAGAATTCCTTGGACAGAGGAGCCTGGCAGGCTGTAGTCCATAGGGTCACACAGAGTCGGACATGACTGAAGCGACTAAGCAGCAGCAACATTGGTATCTTCCCTGCTGGCTTTGGATATAGGGGCTTCCCTGGTCTCTCAGACAGTAAAGAATCTGCCTGCAATGCAGGAGACCAGGGTTTGACCCCTGGGTCAGGAAGATCCCCTGGAGAAAGGAATGGCTACCTACTCCAGTATTCTTGCCTGGAGAATCTCATGGACAGATGAGCCTGGCAGGCTACAGTCCATGGGGTCAACAAGAGTCGGACATGACTGAGAAACTAAACATACACACAAAAATAAATATATAGATATCATCACCAACTCAGTGGACGTGAATTTGAGCAAACTCCAGGAGATAGTGAAGGACAGAGAAGCCTGTCTGTGGGGTCACNGACAGATGAGCCTGGCAGGCTACAGTCCATGGGGTCAACAAGAGTCGGACATGACTGAGAAACTAAACATACACACAAAAATAAATATATAGATATCATCACCAACTCAGTGGACGTGAATTTGAGCAAACTCCAGGAGATAGTGAAGGACAGAGAAGCCTGTCTGTGGGGTCACAAAGACTAAGACACGGCTAAGTGACTGAACAACAGCGGTAGATATAGTTACATAAATGTGTGTGTGTGTGTGTGTGTGTGTATTTCACATTCTTTTGCATTACAGATTATTACAAAATACTGAGTAAATTGTGCTATTATACAGTACATATACAGCAGTACTAAATTGTACGTATACAGCAGTATGTATATGTTAATCCCCAAACTCCTAATTTATCCCTCCCTTTGGTAACCATTGGCTTCCCAGGTGGCTCAGGGGTAAAGAATCCACCTGCCAAGGCAGGAGACACAAGTGGGTGGGGAAGATCCCCTGGAGAAGGAAATGGCAACCCATGGTATTCTTGCCCAGGAAATTCCATGGACAGAGTAGCCTGGTGGGCTACAGTCCATGGGGTTGCAAAAGAGTCGGANCAGTTAGCGGGGCCAGCACAGAAACACTCAGCCAAGGCCATTTTTTAATGCCGCAGAGCCCCTACGAGATTGCCTGTGAGGTCAAGTGCGGATGAAGAGAAAGCTCCATTCCCCTGTGGCCTGAATCTCCTGCAGTGATGCCTGAGCAACCCAAACCAGCTCCCTACTCCCCACCCGAGGTCCCTCCCACCTGGAAGAAGTCCCCAGACCCCTCTGCCTTTCCCTGTACTTGTTCAATGTGGGACACAGCCGATGCCTCCTGGTAGAAGATGGTAAAAGGTTGGGGGGTGGATCTTGTGCCCCACGTCCCCAGACATTCACAACCAGGAATTACAAGCTCACTTAGGACACAGCCCACGTGTCCCCACACACATATGCCATTCAGTCCCTGCCCTGCTCAGCCTCCACACCTCTCGAGACGAGATTTCTGAAAATGTTGTCCTCAGGACCCATAGGAGAATGAGAGTTGAGGGTGAGACTGGCAAATTGAATCGTATGTGGGTGTCTGGATATGAGAAGTTAAATCTAATGAAAATTTTATCCAGTTGAACCAAGAAATCAGAAGCTGGGCCNACCTCTCGAGACGAGATTTCTGAAAATGTTGTCCTCAGGACCCATAGGAGAATGAGAGTTGAGGGTGAGACTGGCAAATTGAATCGTATGTGGGTGTCTGGATATGAGAAGTTAAATCTAATGAAAATTTTATCCAGTTGAACCAAGAAATCAGAAGCTGGGCCTTTATTCCTGTCAACAAGGATACAGTGAAAATTAAACCAACGTGGCTGCCATTTCCCATTGACCTTGTTGCCATAGAGACAGCCTTCTAATGTCAACAACTGGGAGAGGTCTGAACAGGCTCATTCAGGCCCCGAGAGGCATGTGAGGGCCCCTCTCCAGCCCACCTCTGTCACGTGGTTCTTCTGTGGGATGACTACATGTCTGGGTTGCCTGGGAGCCTCCAAGGGACGCCATTGTCCAGACAAATTATCACAGTGCCCGTTTTGGTCTCCAAGGTGACCTGTCGGGACAGCAGTTAAATGGTCACCTCTGGGGGTCTTTGTGGAGGGTTGAGTCCCTAGGCGAGAACTGAATGAGCCCAGGTTGATGGCGGCCAGAAGAAAGGTCCCCTCCAGAAGCCTCTATCAAGAGGTGGGAGGATTTTCTTTGTCACCAACATGCCACTTGTCACCTGCTCACCATAGCACCAAGCAGTCTCCTCCTATGTAAAGAAGGCCAAATATCCATCCCAGAAGGTGCCATCTTTGCTGTTGCCATGGTGACCCAAGCTCCAGTTATCCTTCCAGAAGTTACTGCCCCACAGAGCAAAGGAGGGCAGGCAGTTGCTCTCCCCAGGTCCCAGTGCCACTGTGGAGTGAGGGGACTTCCAGAGTACTTCTCTTAATTCTTTTCCAAAGTGTTCCAGGAATGACATTTCAGAGCAGAAATGGTCACCTCACTCAGGGCCATCAACCCTGTCCTGCTCAGACCTCCTGTGGATGCCACCCAATCAGAACCCAGGGTGTGGGGGCCCGTTTTTTACTTCAAGTCCCTTGGAGAACAGGAACATGTCATCAGGTGAACCCATGAGAGGCACCAATTTTACAGACAAGGAAACTGAGGCCAAGAGGAATCAAAGATCTGCCCAAGATCACATGCATGTGAGGAAAAGAGCTGCAGCCCCTGGGGCCCACGACCCCCTGGCCGGTGTGGTCCCTGCCAACCTGTATCCCACAAGTTCTGGATGTTCCTGAATCCCAGCCCTTCTGTTTTGTACAGTTGGCTGAGCACTGAACTCACAAGTTTTCCCGGCCCTTCAGGAAATTTCCACCACTGCCCAGGGTCCCTACAGTGAGAAGAAATGTTTGAGACCTCTGCAGACAACCAAGACGGCTACCTCTGGACCCCTCCCCATGCCCACTACCCCTTCCTGTGACTCCATGGATGCCTTCTGCACCCCACCCCACCCCCAGTGACAAGAAATCCAAGCACAGAGACAAATGTTGCCCCCATAAATCCCACATTTTCCAGAAATGTGGAATTCCAGTCTTTCTTCAAGGCTCCCTGTCTTTCATAGAAATTTCCCCAAAACTCATCAACAAAGATTGATATAGTCAAAGCTATGGTTTTTCCTAGTAGTCCTGCACAGATGTGAGAGCTGGACCATAAAGAAGGCTGAGCGCCGAAGAACTGATGCATTTGAACTGTAGTGCTGGAGAAGATTCTTAAGAGTCCCTTAGACAGTAAGGAGATTAAACCAGTTAATCCTACTGGAAACCAGCCCTGAATATCGTTGGAAGGACTGATACTGAAGCTGAAGCTCCCATACTTTGGCCACCTGATGCAAAGAGCTGACTCATTGGAAAAGACCCTGATGCTGGGAAAAAATGAGGGCAGGATGAGAAGGAGATGACAGAGGATGAGATGGTCAGATGGCATCACTGACTCAATGGACATGAGTTTGAGCAAGCTCTGGGAGATGGTGTAGGACAGGGAAGTCTGGCATGCTTCTGTCCATGGGGTCACAAAGAGTCAGACATGACCTAGCAACTGAGCAGCGACATTCCAGTGGGCTGCAATGAACAAGGCCAGGCACACCTCCAGGAGCCCCAGCAGTCTCCGTCTTGGTGCTGAGATGTTCTCCTTGCACGGACTCCCCCCTTCTCTTCCAAGAGCAGGTGCACAGCAGGCCCTGCCCCCTACTTCCTGCCCTGCCCCTGGGAGCCCAAGGCAGGCTTCCTCTGTCCTGGCCTGGGTGGCAGTCATCTCTGGGCTGCACATTCCCACCCTGCTGCCCAGCTGGCCCGGTCCCAGGTGAGGATGATCTTGAAGGAAGAGCCAGAGGCTTTAGAACTTCTGTCCCCTCCCCACCCCCAGCCCACCTGGCCCTTCTGAGAAAACTGGCCCCCTCCAGAGTCAGAGAGGGCAGGAGACAGCAGGGTGGGCAGTGAGAGGACAGCCCCTCGCCCAGCCCCAGCGGCAGTCTGGGTTTCCTGCCCACTCACCAGCCCCTAGGAAATCTGAACCCATCTCTCTAGGACATGAAGCCAGTGGAAGGAACCGCTGACCTTCTGATAGGTGTTGCCCTCCCTTCTCCACCCATATTGAACCGTCCAAGCCATTCCTAGGTCTGGGAGGGATGCAGGCTGGGAAGACCCATTGGAGGCAGATGGCCCAGCGGACCACTACAACCCCTCTCCACCCCCACTTATCTGCTGTGTGACCTTGGACAAGTGACATAACTTTCTGGAGTCTTGATTCTCACAATAACATGGGACAGTAATTCTGCCTCAAAGGTCATTGAGAGATGAGAGATTACATCTCTCGACCAATGAGCCTCAAATTCCCAGCATCAATTTCCCTAGATGAGAGAACACAGATCTGAGCCCCACCTCAGAATCTCTGATTCTTCATTGGGCTAGCGAGGGGATGTGCATTCTGACATATTTCCAAGTGATTATACCATGGCTTGGACCACACTTTGAGAACCACTGCCCAATACCCTGTCCACAGTAGNATTTCCCTAGATGAGAGAACACAGATCTGAGCCCCACCTCAGAATCTCTGATTCTTCATTGGGCTAGCGAGGGGATGTGCATTCTGACATATTTCCAAGTGATTATACCATGGCTTGGACCACACTTTGAGAACCACTGCCCAATACCCTGTCCACAGTAGATACTCAATCCAGGATAGATATTATTGTGATTTATTTATTTTTATAATGGAATTAACACAGAAAGAACCTTAAAAATTGCCTGGCATGTCGTGTAAGTTCAGTAAACATTTTTGTTGTTGTTGTTATTATTGAGATGCAAGCTACACTTCCAGTTCATTGGGAGAATTAATGAATGGATAAAACAAAAAGAAAGCAGTGCTGGAGAGGGTATGAATGACTGAGAAACTACCCATGCATTCATTCACTCCACCCATGTTCACTGTTTTTTTATTTTTGGGAGGGCTCCAAAATTACTGCAATGGTGACTGCAGCCATGAATGTAAAGACGCTTGCTCCTTGGAAAAAAAGCTATGACAAACCTAGACAGCATATTAAAAAGCAGAGATTTTACTTTGCTGACAAAGGTCCATCTAGTCAAAGCTATGGTTTTTTCCAGTAGTCATGTATGGATGTGAGAGTTGGACTGTGAAGAAGGCTGAGTGCCGAAGAATTGATGCTTTTGAACTGTGGTGTTGGAGAGGACTCTTGAGAGTCCCTTGGACTTCAAGGAGATCAAATCAGTCAATCCTAAAAGAAATCAGTCCCGAATATTCATTGGAAGGACTGATGCTGAAGCTGAAACTCCAGTACTTTGGCCACCTGATTCGAAGAACTGACTCATTGGAAAAGATTCTGTTGCTGGAAAGATTGAAGGCAGGAGGGGAAGGGAACAACAGAGGATGAGATGGTTAGATGGCATCACCGACTCAATGGACATGAGTTTGAGCAAGCTCCCGGAGCTGATGATGGACAGGGAAACCTGGCCTGCTGCAGTCCATGGGCTCACAAAGAGTCGGACATGACTGAGTGACTGAACTGAACCGATGTTCACTGAGCATCTTTTATGTGCCAGGAATCATTCAAAGCATGGGGAATAGAACAGGTCCCTTCAACAACACCCTGTCCCCATGATTCAGACTCTGGCTCTAGTGGGGACCAGAGCTGGAGTTAACCAGGAGGGCCTCCAGGGCGAGGTGACACTTCAGCTGGCATGTGCTGGATGGAGGGGTAAGATTTAGATGTTCATGGACAGATGAATGGATAAAGAAGCTGTGGTACATATATACAATAGAATATTAGTCATAAAAAGAAATGCATTGGGGTCAGTTCCAGTGAGGTGGTTGAACCTAAAGCCTATTATACAGAGTGAAGTAGGTCAGAAAGAGAAAAACGAATATTGTCTATTAATGCATATATATGAATCTAGAAAGATGGTATTGATGAGCCTGTTTGCAGGGGAGCAGTGGAGACACAGAACAGACTTGTGGACACGGGGAGAAGAGGGTGGGAAGAATTGAGAGGGTAGCATTGAAACATACACTACCATGTGTACAATAGATAGCTGGTGGGAATTTCGTATATGACTCAGGGAGCTCAAGCCCAGTGCTCTGCGACAACCTAGAGGGATGGAATGACTGATTCATGGTGATGTATGGCAGAAACTACCACAGTATTGTAAAGCAACTGGATTGTTGTTCAGTCACTAAGTCTTGTCCAACCCTTTGCGACCCCATGGACTGCAGCACAGCAGGCTTCCCTGTCCTTCACTATCTATCTCCTGGAGTTTGCTCAGACTCATATCCATTTAGTTGGTGAGGCTATCTAACCATCTATCCTCCAATTAAAAATCAGTAAAGTTTTATGTAGTGAAAAAAAAAAAAAGGCAGCAGCAAAAGTGAGGTCAAAAGCTCAGCCTCTGGGTGCCAAATCCAATCTCAGAGACAGAGGTTTGTGTAAAGTAGAAAAGAATAGCTTTTTGCTTCTCCAGACAAAGGGGGACACAGCGGGCTCCTGCCCTGTAAACCTGTGTGTCCTCCCCCAGGAGGATCTGGTGAGGTGTCTTGTAGCACTGATTCAAGGGTGGGGTTGCTGACAAGAGCAGGCTGTGTGCAGGGTCTGCGGGCCCTCCGGTCTGCTCTCGGGTGGTCTTCTTGATGAGCTCCTCTGATTTCTCCCCTCTGGTCTCGGGTGATTCCTTGGCTGTTCCTCCCTTGATCAACAACTGTTTGAATCTGCCCTTTGGGACTCAGAGAAGGTCGTGGAGACTGGAGTCTGCTTCCTACAAACACAGGGCAGGGAACAGAGGGGAACCCAGGAGCCCCACAGAGTCCTGCTCAGTTTCAAAAGGAGGCATTCCAGAAAGATCTCAGAGCCCCTTGAACGTACACACCCTGTGTGTGCAGCGGAAAGGGCAGGGTGGGTCTCTCCTGGCTAGTAGAACTCTAGCCAGGGAGCCTCGGGAGGGGGAGGCCTGAGCCCTGATGGCATACGGGCATGCCCAGTCACTCAGGGGTGTCCAACTCTTTGCCACCCCAGGGACTGTAGCCTTCCGGGCTCCGCTGTCCGTGGGATTTCCCAGGCAAGAATACTGGAGCGGGTTGTCATTTCCTCCTCCAAGGGATCTCCCCACCCAAGGGATGAAAGCTGCACCTCCTGCAGCTTCTCTATTGGCAGGTGGATTCTCTGCCACCAAGCCACCTGGGAAGCCCAAGCCCTGATGGAAACTATTAATGTATTAATTGGTCATCTGGGGCTGCCATAACAGAGCACCACAGCCTTGGCGGCTGGAGCCATAGGAATCTATTTCTCATGTTCTGGAGGCTAGAAGTCCAAGGTCAAGGTGTGGGCAGGGCTAGTCTCCAGGGAGGCCCCTCCCCTTGGCTGACAGAAGGCCACCTTCCGGCTGCATCCTCACATGACTTCCGTGTGCTCACTCCCCCTGTCTCTTCCACTTCTTATAAGGACACCAGTCCTATTGGACTAGGAGCCACCCTTGGGACTTCATTTAACCTTAATTAACTCCTGAAAGGCCCTATCTCCAAACATACTCAAATTGCAGGTCAGGGTTTCAAAATTAAGAATTTGGGGATACACATTTCTGTCCACAATGGGTGACAGGGCAGCTCAGTGTGGGGTCAAGTTAAGCCTGCCTGGCCAAAGCTCTCCACCACCACCGCCCCAAAATTGGGAAGGAGCAGACATAACCCTTGTCTAACAGCCAGCCCCTGGCAGGGGCAGGGGACCTCACCCCCGCACCTTCCCCAGCCCCGCCTCCAGATCTCAGTTACACTCTTCCTGGTGGTTGGCCACCTCTCGGGTGAATTGCTCATCTGAAGATACCCTCCAAAGCCTGGCGCCATGCTGTTGTCATTGATTTCATTTTGATTATTCAGATTAGTGTTCCTGCGGCTGCCCAGCTGCAGGAGGTCGTTAGGGTGGGCCTTGTGGATAGGCTGGGTCAGCGCTGTCAGCTCACAGACCAGTCCTCCCACCGGGCCTGCTGTAGGCTGCCCGGCAGAGCCAGTGTGGGGTTCCCCGGGCAGCAGCAAGACTGTGGCGGCGCTGCAGGAGTGCCCTGCCGCACCCTTTTCTGCTGGGCAGTGTGGCCCTTTGGCCACTTCCTGTCCCATGCAGGCCTGTGAGGAATCACCCATGCTCACCTTCCCCATCTCTGGTATCCCCCTGCCCTAGCCTTCCTGGGCATATCACCTGAGCAGCCAGGGAGCATCACCCAGGCCTTCTCATGTATGGGTGGCTATAGAGGCCCCCCTCTGCCTGGAATTCGGCAGGAAACACTCAGCCTCCTCCTCCACCCCAGGCAGGGCTGCCAACTGTGGTCTGGGAATCAGGACCTGAGCCCTCGGGAGAGCAGAGGGCACAAGGTGGCCCAGAGCCACCAGGAGGTGACTTGGGGGGGAGGGGGAATTCCCTCTTCTCTTTCTGTAATCTCCCGCCCCGGGTCATGACCTTACCTTTCACCTACTGTACTTTCAATGCAGTTTCCCTTCTGCTGCTTTTATGAAGGGGGAGGGGCGGTGGAGGGGGAGGGGCCAGTGCACGTGTAGTAACCTTCCTTCTGCAGAGCACTCTTTTCCCCATAGAAATCTCCTTTCCCGCTGATTCATTACGTGTTGAGAAGCGGAGCGTGACATGTTAAAAGCCGTCTTGATAGTATTTGATATTCAGTACTAACAGCTCCCCACCTCCAAGGAGGGGGGTTTCTCCCCGCCCCCACTGGAGTGGGAAGGAGACAATTTGCATATTGGATGTGCTAAGACAGTAGGCAATTTGCATTTAGCATCCAGAAATTCTCTGCTTGCAATCTGTCACCCTTCACTGGGTTTTCATTTTATAACCTTTACAACATAAGGAGACGAGCAAGAGGCAGAGAGAACTCGGAAGCCGCACCCCCATGGGGGCCAGAGGAGACTGGTCTCAGTGGCAGTTGTCAGCACGGGGGTTCCTGGTCAGAAATGCCAGAACATTCCAGCAAAGGTGACTGCCCATCTGGGGATTAGCGAAGCCACCCAGCCCCAGGACCTCAGAGCTTTGAGTAGGGAGTTGCCAAGTGGCCAGATGCCGGGGGGGGGTTGCCTGAGCCCAGCTCATCTCCCCAGAGATTCAAGTTCAGACTCATGAAAGGTTTTCCCTGAAAACACCTGGTCTGGCTTTGCAATGAGCACCTGCTCTAAGCCCTCCCACAAGGAAACACACTGCAAGGAGCTCTGGAGATATTTCTGGTCCCAGGCTTGCAGAACCTGGAGGCTCTGGGCCTAGGACAGAGCTCTATGACTGTCGTCCTGACTGCAAGGGAGGAACTCCTGCAGGGCTTTAGAAACAAGCCTGGGCACCTCCTCTGAAACCCCCACGCTGGGGCAGGGAATAGACAGCTGGAAGGCCACCTGTGTGTACCACAGTTCAAGGAAAGGGGTCCTGAGTCCTGCCCTCTGGGCCCACTCTGTCCCCCAGCTTCTGTTTTCTCATCTATAAATTGAGGATTCTAGAAAAGGTCCTGAGCCAAGGGATATCCTGGGAATGGGTGTCAAGCCCTGACCCCAATTCCCACCTGAGCCAGGCCCCTTCCACTGTGATCTATTTCCATAATGGATTTCTAGGCAGAGGTTATTTGAGAAAAGCACTCCAAGACTATGATGGGGTTTGCAAACCTCTGGCCTGGGCTGTGCCTTCCAGCTGCCAGGCAGGAGGCCCTGAGTCAGCAGAAGCTCAAACCTCCTGGGGCCACTGGAGAATTTCCCAGGGGATCCCAAGGGGAGACACCATCCACCTGCGGAAAGGTGGGCTGTAAATCCCTGACCCCTGAACATTGCCATCACAAAGGGTTCTGAACAGGCACCCGTGGCTTCAAACCAGGCAGCTGAGCTAGCTTGGAACAGAAGCCACCCAGCCAGTACCCTGTCTCGATGACCCATCACAATTCAGGACCCGCCCGGCGCAGGGCCATGGCCTTAGTGCTGTCGAAGGTGCAGGAAGCAGAGGAGCCAGAGGCCCATCAGAATGGAGTGGAGGCCAAGGATGCTGGACAAACACCTGGGACAGGTGCACACAGAAGGAAAGCGGTGCTCCCGAGGGAGTCCCCGCGGATCACAACACTCACGTGGGGTTTCTTTGAAAAACCACTCAAGTTCTACAGGAAGGCGCTGACGAGCAGCAGAGACGTGAGAGGGACAGCACCATGGAGTTCTCCCTGCCTGTTCCAAGGCTGAGCCGCCTGTGGATGCCCCGGCCTGTTCGCCTAGCATCAGCCGACCTGCAGGGCAGGGCCAGCATCCTGTGTTGTGTGTTGCCACAACCGTGTCACTGTTAACGGTGATGACAACAGCTACTCTTGGTGGGGACCGCACAGAGTGCCAAGCAGGAGATCCGGGTTTCCCCCAGGNCCGCCTGTGGATGCCCCGGCCTGTTCGCCTAGCATCAGCCGACCTGCAGGGCAGGGCCAGCATCCTGTGTTGTGTGTTGCCACAACCGTGTCACTGTTAACGGTGATGACAACAGCTACTCTTGGTGGGGACCGCACAGAGTGCCAAGCAGGAGATCCGGGTTTCCCCCAGGCCACCCTGGGAGGTGGCTGCTCTTGTATTCCCATTTTGCAGATGAGGAAACTGAGGCTCAGAGAAGTTTAGTGACTTGCCCAAATTCACACTGCAAGTAGAAACCAAAGCCTGGGCTCCAATCCAGGTCTGAATCCAATCCAGCCCCCACCTGCTCTGTTTTGGTCGTTCAGTTGTGTCTGACTCTTTGTGACCCCATGGACTGTAGCCCACCAGGCTCCTCTGTCCAGGAAATTCTCCAGGCAAGCATGCTGGAGTGAGTTGCCATTTTCTACTCCGGGGGATCTTCCCGATCCAGGGATCAAACCCAGGCCTCCCGTATTGCGGGCAGATTTTTTACTGTGTCACCAGGGAAGTTACCTGCTGTGTAGATTTTCCCTGTGTTTCCTTATGCCCCTCACAAAGCAAAGGCTTTGCAAGTTGTGACAGTTCTTTGCCTGGAGTTCACGTGAGACTAGATTAACCAATGGAGAAAGGAAACTGTTCTTGCTTGGCAAAGTCCCTGGTCTCTCCCTACTCTGACCGTGTGCCCTGATGCCCTGCTCCTCCTCCCAGACTATCAGCTCCCAGCATCCTTCCTTCAGAGGGACCTAGGTCCCTCCTGCAACCCCCAGTGTCAGCCCCAAGCCTGGGGCTGTGAATTCACTGCCTCTGGGCCCAGGCCTCTGGAGCCACCAGAGAGAGCTGAGTTGTGCCATGTGCCCAACGTGCCAGGCCGGGCTCAGCCGCCTTTGGGCCGGGTCTGCTCCAGCTGAGAAAGGACAACAGGGCAAGTGGGCATGAAACTCAGTCAGTTCACACACTCAGCCAAGCAGGTCGTTTATTTTAGACCTCCAGCCCTGTCCTGCCAGGCAGGTGGGGGAGCCCACCCTCAGCCATCCCGGGCCCCTATTCCAACACCAGGGATGGCAGCAGTCCAGGGTAGAGGAAGGCAGAGCCGAAACTGCAGGGTGGTCATCCAGGTGGCTGGTCATCATCAGTGGGCACCCACTGTCCAGGCCATGTGGGCTCTTCAGTCCACGCCCTTCTCCCCCAGCTCAATCTGCAGCCCCTTGAGGCCAAGAAGTCTGCTGAGAGCAGGAAGCTGGAGTGCCCCTTCCACCAGGGTTGACCATCCCTCCTGCTGGGAGCCGGACCCCCCAGCCAGCATCTCTCCTCTACGTCTCCACAGCCTGCACTCTGGGGAGGACCCTCAGCCTCCCGGACCTCTCCTTCCCCACACCCTCACTCTCTGTCCCTCCACTCCACGACCCCTTGAAGAACCACCATATGCACTTGAGCTTTACAAAACCAAAAGCGACTCTCTGGGCCATCCCTCCCCACGCGGCACCGCAGGAATGTGAGATGGGGCGGGGGGCAGGGGTGGAGGGCACAGAGCTCCCCAGGGGAAGGCCTGTGATGAGGCAGCCTGGTTTCCCCCTCTCTTTCCTCCCTTCTCCCCTCCTATGGGCATCACTTTGTGGTGCTTGGAGTCAGCCTGCCAGCAGAAAGGGGGCCGCGCTCCGGGAGGGTTCAGGCCCCATCCCTCCCAGGACCTCCCCCAGGCGCGGGTGGCCTCTGACCACACCGCCCCCTCGCCCGCCTCTCTCCCCACAGTCCACGGCATCAAGTGGACGTGCAGCAATGGGAACAGCAGCTCGGGCTTCTCGGTGGAGCAGCTTGTGCAGCAGATCCTCGACAGCCACCAGACCAAGCCGCCGCCGCGGACTCACAACTGCCTCTGCACCGGCAGCCTGGGTGAGCTAGGCCGACCGCGGGTGTGCGGGCGCGGGGTGCTCCCAGGCAGCGGGCGTGACGTCCAGGAGGGGAGGGCGTCAGCCACGAGCCAGGCCACAGCGCCCTGGCAACTCTCCTTCATCCTGCCTGGCTCGGCTGGTGAGGCTAGTGGGGCTGGTGAGGTTGGTGGGACTGATGGGGCTGGTAAGGCTGGTTCGCTGGTGGGGTTGATGAAGCTGGTGGGGCTGGTGGGACTGGCAAGGTTGGCAGAGCAGCCCCCTTTGGGCAGGAGAAAACAGTCTCCAGATAAACACCTCCTTTTGGGACTGAGAGCAGCACAATCAGGAGTATGCAGGGTTGAGCCACCGTCCACATCCACCCGCCCCAGGTGCCTTACAGGCCTCAGGATCTCAGGCGTCAGAGGCGGGAGCCAGGTCCCCGGGCACTGGGCCAACAGAGAAGCTTTTCCAGGGAGTCAGCCTTGAGTCAGCAGGACCGCTCAAGCTAAACCTCTCGCTTTCACTTCTGCCTCCTCCAAGAACGCAGTGTCCTGCACCCCAATCCCGAGTGTCTGTGCTTCTGATAATGGTATTTGCTCTTTGAAATGTAGTTCTTCACTCCCTAGCTGCCTTAATTAGCTATTTCCATTAGAGGGTCATGCTGCTTCTCCGAGAACTCTTCATGCATTTAAGAATCTTAGTGAGGCTGGAACAAGATCAGGGGAGAATCCACCCTTTCATCAGAAGCAGCATCACCCTTATCAGATGGAATGAAAATTACACAGGAGTGGAGGCCTGGGAGTAGAGCCCTGAGAGCAGCTTGCTCAAAATGCTCAGAGCCTGAGGCTCTTTCTTTTCTGCCGCTCAACTGAGAGCTAGGGCTCCGTCCTTGCTCAGGTCTTAGAAGGATCTCACCCTACGAAGAGCCAAGGACATGACTGAAGTGACTTAGCAGCAGCAGCAGCAGCAGCAGCAGGCTAGCTAAACAGGAGGTGGTGGCCCCAAAAAACCTTTCTGCCTCTGGAGTGAAATCTAGAACCCTCTTTGGTCCTGGGGCCCAAGAGCTAGTCCAGTGAGAGTTCATTGCTTTCCACCTCCTTCCCGGTCAACCCCTCCTCCTCAACCCCTGCCCCCGGCCACACACACACATCATCAACCTCTGGCTTTCAGTCCGAGAGGGGCTTGCTGGGCAGTCATGGAAAGTTTAGCGGGAGTGGGGAGGGCCCCGGTCAGCATCTCGGACTGAGCCCCTCTGGCCAGCAAGGCCCAGTCCAGTGAGTGAATGCTTCCAAGGGTGGGAAGGATTTTCCTAGAGGATGACATTCTCCCGAGCCCCTCCTTCCCGACCACCCATGCACTGGGGCGCTTTGATTACTATTTGAAAAGACCACTTGGGACAAAGAGCCCAGGTCGGGAAGATGGTTTCGGAGGGCATGTGAGAACCCAGGTGGGGTAAGTTGGCCCGACATCCTGAGGGTCTGTCCCATGCCAGCCTCGGGGACGGGTGGGGAGAAGGGCCTGCCTGGACTCCCAGGCTGGGCTCTGCCTGACCCCAGTGCTCAGGGACGGGGCCCACCGCAGCCCTCGCTCTGACTCTCTGGCGCGTGTGCGTGTATGTGTGCCCGTGTGTGTGCGCGTGTGTGTTGTGCTTGCAATCTCCGCAGGAGCGGGCAGCAGCGTGCACCACAAGTGTAACAGTGCCAAACACCGCATCATCTCACCGAAGGTGGAGCCGCGGGCGGGGGGGTACGGGGGCCACGCGGAGGTGCAGCACAATGACGTGTCGGAGGGCAAACAGGAGCACAGCCACCATGGCAAGGGCTCGAGTCGGGAGAAGAGGAACGGCAAGGTGGCCAAGCCCGTGCTGCTGCACCAGAACAGCACGGAGGTCTCCTCTACCAACCAGGTGGAGGTCCCCGACACCACCCAGAGCTCCCCCGTGTCCATCAGCAGCGGGCTCAACAGCGACCCGGACATGGTGGACAGCCCCGTGGTCACGGGCGTGTCCAGCATGGCGGTGGCGTCTGTGATGGGGAGTTTGTCCCAGGGCGCCACGGTGTTCATGTCCGAGGTCACCAACGAGGCCGTGTACACCATGTCCCCAACCGCCGGCCCCAACCACCACCTCCTCTCACCTGACGCCTCTCAGGGCCTCGTCCTGGCTGTGAGTTCCGATGGCCACAAGTTTGCCTTCCCCACCACGGGCAGCTCGGAGAGCCTGTCCATGCTGCCCACCAATGTGTCCGAAGAGCTCGTCCTCTCCACCACCCTCGACGGGGGCCGGAAGATTCCAGAAACCACCATGAACTTTGACCCCGATTGTTTCCTCAATAACCCAAAGCAGGGCCAGACATACGGGGGCGGAGGCCTGAAAGCCGAGATGGTCAGCACCAATGTTCGGCACTCGCCACCCGTGGAGAGGGGCTTTGGCTTTACCACCGTCCTGACCAAGGAGATCAAGACCGAGGACACCTCCTTTGAGCAGCAGATGGCCAAAGATGCCTACTCCTCATCTGCGGCAGCTGCAGCATCCAGCTCCCTCACCCTGACCGCTGGCTCCAGCCTCCTGCCGTCAGGCGGCGGCCTGAGCCCCAGCACCACGCTGGAGCAAATGGACTTCAGTGCAATAGACTCCAACAAGGACTACACGTCCAGCTTCAGCCAGACGGGCCACAGCCCCCATGTCCACCAGACCCCTTCCCCGAGTTTCTTCCTGCAGGACGCCAGCAAGCCCCTCCCCATTGAGCAGAACGCCCACAGCAGCTTGAGTGACTCTGGGGGCACCTTCGTGATGCCCACGGTGAAAACGGAGGCCTCCTCACAGACCAGCTCCTGCAGTGGCCACGTGGAGACGCGGATCGAGTCCACATCCTCCCTCCACCTCATGCAGTTTCAGGCCAATTTCCAGGCCATGGCAACGGAAGGGGAGGTCACCATGGAGACCTCGCAGGTGGCCGAAGGGGGTGAGGGCCTGATCAAGTCCGGGGAGCTGCAGGCCTGTAGCTCTGAGCACTACCTGCAGCCAGAGCCCACCGGGGTGATCCGCAGTGCCGGGGGCGTCCCCCTCCTCCCGGGCAATGTAGTGCAGGGGCTCTACCCTGTGGCCCAGCCCGGCCTGGGCAACGCCTCCAACATGGAGCTCAGCCTGGACCACTTTGACATCTCCTTCAGCAACCAGTTCTCCGACCTGATCAATGACTTCATCTCCGTGGAGGGGGGCGGCGGCACCATCTACGGGCACCAGCTGGTGTCGGGGGACGGCGCAGCGCTCTCGCAGTCGGAGGAGGGGGCCCGTGCCCCCTTCAGCCAGGCTGAGATGTGCATCCCTTGCTGTAGCCCCCAGCAGGGGAGCCTGCAGCTGAGCAGCGCCGAGGGCGGGGCCGGCGCCATGGCCTACATGCACGTCGCTGAGGTGGTCTCGGCCGCCTCGGCTTCGGGCACCCTGGGGATGCTGCAGCAGAGTGGACGCGTGTTCATGGTGACCGACTACTCCCCGGAGTGGTCTTACCCGGAGGTAAGCTGCCGCTGCCGTCACCACCCCTCACCTGCCCTACCTGGCCACCTGCCTCACCTGCCCACCTGCTTCACCTGCCCGCCTCCCCACCTGCCTCCCCACCTCCCCACCTGCCAGCATGCAGCAAGAGATGCTTGTCTGCATGTGGCTGCCCTCCCCTTGAAGTTTTGGGTAGTGCAGACCAAGTCCCCTCCCTCTGTCCCCATGGCACTAGAAATACCCCCACCTCTCTCAAGGAGCGTTCCGGGTTCTCACGGGAGCAGGGATCTCCTCGGAGGCCAGGTGGCCCCCCAAGCCGGGCCAGGATCAGTGTTTGCCGTCAGCACTGTCACCTGGCTGATGTGTTAAGATTCCATCCATGTTTTGCTTTGCCTTTCTTTTTGGCAAAAGCGTCCTAGGGCTGCTGGAAAACCATTTGAAAATCCACCGTCACCACCATAGACTGTCTATATCCATTGCTTTTGATTTGTTTCACAAAACAAATTCCCATCAAATTGAGAGGGAGGGTACAGTTTCTGAAGAGTCATCTGTGAGAAGATTTGGGGGTATATCCAGCCTCAACAAGATCAAAGGCATGTTACATGACCCAGGCTCTCCCGCCTGTGGCCTCAGCCCCCTCCTTGGGTCTGTCCTCAGTTTCTGGGGGCTGAGATCTGATGTTGAGAATCACTGCTCCAAAGCCCAGGACCACAGGAAACCCAGGTCTTCCAGGCTGGTGCAGGTGATGAAGGAAGGAACCTTTGCTTTTCCTGTGAAGTAGAATGGCATAGGAAAGGGACAGAATGGCCCGAGCCTTCCCTAACCCCCTGCTGCCCACTAGGCCATGCCCCTGCCCCCTCCCAGGCCACCTGCCAGGTGCTTGGGGCCCAGAACCTTGGGGCCCAGATTGGCACTTTCTCCCCAGGCTGCAGGCGGCTGCCCACGGCTCCGCTGGCTCCACTGACACATTGCCTAGCTGCCAGGGCAGCTACCAGTAGCCTGGTAGGGCTGCTACCAGGACACCGAAGGAAGGGTGCTCCTAAAAGGCCCTGAAGCTCATGGGGTCACGAAAAGGCCGTGATGCGCACCCCAGAAAAACGTCTTCCAGCACAGGCAGGGCAGAGGTGCTGGCTAAAGAGACCCAGGTGCTGGCAGGAACTCCCGGGATGATGCTTGTGCTGGGACAGAGCTAACGGGGTTCCCTGAGAAATGAAACTCTCCTCAGAGCCCATCTCTGCTTCTGAGGCTCCCCCGGGCCCTGGTGAAGGGGCCAGTGATGCCCAGAGTGGAGGACACATCTCAGGGGTCCACTTCTGGGTGTCAGTCCTGGCTCTCTGCGACCCTCCCTCCCTGTGACTCGGCTTCCTCACCCATCAGGTGGAGGTGGTAACAGTGCCTGCCTCGGGGTGAGGCGAGGTGCCAGAAGGGCTTGGTAAAGTCTCTGGCCTGTAGCAAGTAATCAGTAGTTTATTATCATGTTACTGGTTATTACTCTGTGGCCCTCGCTGCTCACGGCCCAGGCTCCTCTCCATGTCCTCCTGCCGAGACCGTGGTCGTGGCAGAGGGTGCTCACTGTGCACGAATGTCCTGGCTCTCAGATGCCGCATCAGCCCAGGTAGTGACCCCACCTTGGGACAGGAGCTTCCCAGAGATACAGCAGGTATCCGAGCAGCTCTGGGTCCACAGGCAACTGGCGCTTCAAAGCTCAGGTGTCCAGAGGTGGCTCCCCTGTGTGGTGAGGAGGCCAGGGCTGGGAGCGCACAGTCCAAATTCAAATCCTGTCCCCTGCTGGCTGCCCGGTGGTGACTTCAGCCAAGGTGGCTTGCTTTCCTGTCTTCCTTACTGGGGTGTTGTCAGGACTCAGTGAACAGCTCCAGCAGCACCTACCCTCTTCCACCCACATCCATGGGCACTCCCACTCACGGGCGCCCCCCAATCCCCGCGGTCGCTCTAAGACTGCAAGATTCTGACTCAGTTTGCCTTTGGTGNTGGCTTGCTTTCCTGTCTTCCTTACTGGGGTGTTGTCAGGACTCAGTGAACAGCTCCAGCAGCACCTACCCTCTTCCACCCACATCCATGGGCACTCCCACTCACGGGCGCCCCCCAATCCCCGCGGTCGCTCTAAGACTGCAAGATTCTGACTCAGTTTGCCTTTGGTGTGACTCGGTGTGACCCTGTCCCTCTGGAGAGATAGGTCAGCTCAGCCCAGCAGCTGCCCCCACCCCCCTCACCCCCGCATGGGGCTTAAGACTGCAACTCAGAGAAGCCAAGAGGGAGCCCTGGGACTGGGGCTTGAGGAGGTCAGAGCTGGGAGTTGGGGTGCTGCCTCCTGGGCCTAACTCTGAAACCTGCCTTCCGGGCCTCAGTGTCCTGCTGAGCAGGGTGGCCTCAAGGCCCAAGTCCACAACCTTGGGATCCGGTCCTCAGAATTCTCTGAGTCTCCCTGAAGCCCAAGGAAGTGAAGGTTTTTACCCCTGCGCTTGGCCTCTGAGCTGACTACACATCCCAAGGCCCTGGGACCTGTGGGCACTGGTCAGGGGCCCTTGGCTAGCCTGGCCCTCTCCTTCCAGTATCCAATCGCTGGTCTGCGGATCCCTGCACTGTATCTCGGAGAAGGTCAGTTCAGCAGCTCACCACGAGAGGGCGGCACGGGAACAGGAAAGGAATGACGGTCCGGGTGCCTGGTCTGCATTGCAGGCAGATTCTTTACTTTCTGAGCCACCAGGGAAGCCCCTCCGGGAGGGAGCAGCCAACCTGCTTTTGCAGAAGCTCTCGTTGCTTCCAGCTACCCAGCAACAAAGGCAGCTCAGGCTCAATTTGATTTGGGAAATGGGCAGATGCCACCCAGCCAGGCACTTTGGAGCCCAATGTGGTGGCTTGGGGAGACCTCTTGCAGAGGCCCCAGCAGGTCTGCGGCTACTTCCTCCCCCTGCCTGGTCCAGCAGCAGGGACTGCCCCTCCTGGGTTCTCCTGCAGGAGACAGCACCTTTCCCCCGTCCCCCTTCCCCCCCGCATCAGAGCCCACCCCCCATCAGCTAGCAGGGTTCCCCTCGCCCTCACCCCTTCTCCACCAGGAAAAAGCCTGCTTCCACCTGTGTCAGGAGCTCCATTCTAGCCAGGCACTGCCAAGCTTGTGGAGGGTTCTGCACCAAGACCTAGGCCTGGGGATGCTTCCCCGTCTGTAAATATGAGGTCAGTGGCTCAGTGCCTTCACCCAGCTCTAAAATTTGAGGTGGCTCAGATGGTAAAGTGTCTGTCTACAATGCGGGAGACCAGGGTTCAATCCCTGGTTTGGGACGATCCCCTGGAGAAGGAAATGGCAATCCACTCCAGTACTATTTGCCATGGGAAAATCCCATGGACAGAGGAGCCTGGTAGGGCACAGTCCATGGGGTCATAAAGAGTCAGACATGACTGAGCGACTTCACTTTCACTTTCACTTTCAGGCACCCACTTCACAGGGATGCTAAGGCTGGGGCTATCTTGCTGTCTCTTCTTGGAGTGTCCCTCCGCCTCCGCACAGGTTGCTCCCATTTCCCCTCTGCTGTGTCCACCTGTTCACCTAACACACAGACACGCGCACACAGACACACACACAGATACACACACACACAGACACACACACACACTCCCCTAGGCCTCCAGGACCCTACACACAGACACATGCACACAGACACACGCACACAGACACACACAGACACAGAGACACACACACACACACACACACACACACACTCCCCCAGGCCTCCAGGACCCTCCCTAGGTGCATCAGAAATCCAGGGCCTCTGTCTCAGGGCTCCAGGGGCACAAAGACTGCAGGTAGCATGTGTTGCTGCCTCTCCTCCCCCAAGCCCTTCTGCGTCATCTCCCTCCACTGACGCTCCTGCCGCACCAGGCACAGGAGTCTGCAATTAGAGCTATCAGGTGCCCGCGTCACAGTGATTCAGCCCAGCCCGGGCGATGTTGCCATGGAAACCCCCTCCTGAATGGGATGGATGCTGAGCCCCTCCTGCAGCAGTTTCCATGGAGAAGAGCCTGCTGTTCTCCAGTAATCTCTGCAGTCCTTTGTTCCTCACAGTAGCCCTGGCTTCGTGCTAGCAGCTATTGATTGGGGTTATTGTTGGGTTTTTTTTTTTTCCCTTTTTTCTCACAGAGTAACTGTCTGTGGCTTCTTGAAGCCACTGCACTTCCACTACCCAGGATCCAGGGACCACTGTACCCCGACCTGGTCTCAGGTGCTCCCAGGCACCCCAAAATTAGGTTCTCCCTAGTCGCATGGCACAACTCCCAGCCAGGCACCCACTCCCAGCCCCAGGGACCCGTGGATGTGGCCCCAGCCCCGCCACACTGACAGAACTCCAAACCTCTCCTTGGGGCCATATGTCAGAACCAAAGACTGTTAAGGCCAGAGCATGCCTAGAGTTCAAATGCCACCCAGAGAGGGTGGGCCACTTGCCTGAGGACACACAGCTACTGGAGGGCAGGGGCAGTCCTCCTGCTTTTGGCTCTTGGTCCTGAGGTCTCTCTACTGCCCTCTAAACTTTGGTTGTCTAGCAGGAAGCTGGTTTTCCTAGCCATTCCAGGCAGAGGAAGGAAAGCCCATCTAAGATCACACGGAAAATGCCTTCCAGTCTGGGAGAGCCCCTTCCGGAGGGGAATCTCCTTTCTGTGCTGGCCCATGGGGGACCCACCTCTAAGTCTCTCACTACAGATGCCCAAGGCCAGTCCTGTGCCAGGTCTGCTTCCAGGAACCTTGTGGGGAGCCTCCAAAGCAAGTGCTGTGTTGAGGCTGGGGGCATGGATGGGCCAGTGCCAAGGACAGATCACCCAAGAAGGGGTCAGTGAGCAGGAGAGAGTGTCTCACTGGCATTCAGAGCACCAGGAGAGCTGGGGTCTGGCCTCTCTGGCCTAGAGAAGTGAGGCGCTCCTCACCCGCCCTCCAGCAACCCCGTCTCCAGCAGGGGTGCCTCCTGACTTCCAGCCTGAACACTAGGTGGTGCCCTCCACCCCGTCCTGGGCAGCTCTTGGCCCCCTGCTGGGCAAGGCGGCTGGAGCCTGGGTTTGCCCACCCTAGGAGAGCTGGGGGAGCCCTAGAGGCCAGCCACCTCACCCTCTGCACCCCCAGGGCAAGCCTCCCTGACTCAGTGACCGCAGTCTGAGCCCTGAGTGGGGCACCTACACCGTGCTGCCTGCATCAGGCAGGACAGTGTGCTATTAATCACTAAGCTCAGACAATAAAACAGGACTGCCCCAGGGCACCGAGACGTGAGGCCACCCTGTGTGCTGTGGGGCTGCCCTGGCTGGTTCCAGCAGGCGGGCAGGGAGTGCTGACTCCTTTCTTGCACCCTCCTGCGCCTGGGCGCCTCCGGGGCCCTCTCCCCTTGAGCTGAGCAAGGTCATCTGGGCCACTCTCCGCCATCCCCCTTCCTCCCTCCCCCGGCCCCACCCCCGCCCTCTGGGAACAGCTGCAGCCCAGCCAGGCTGCAAGCACATCAGGGGCTGCGTGTACAAAGTGCACACACAGGGGGCTGCAGGCCGTGCCGGCGGCACAGAGGGGTGTCCTCCGTGGCTCAACCCAGAGTCAAGAGGCCATGCACAACCTCACCCAGTCCCCAGCCCCCAGCAGGAAGCCCCGCCTCCCGTCCAGCCCAGAGTGACCTCTGAGCGCCTCCCATTCGGAGCGCTCCTTCCAACGTCTTTCCCATTGCCCTCTGCATCCACCTCCCCAGCTCTCCCCACCACACCCCGGGCATCCTGGGTCTCCCCTCATCCTTGCCATCACCATGTCCACTCCCTGGGGGGCCACTGAGATGCCCAGGCCTGTTTCCACAGCTCAGAGTTCCTACAATCTGTCCACAAGCAAAGGAAAGAGAACGCCCCCTCCCTCCCCTCCACTACCTTCCACAGGCGCCTCCCCCCCCGACCAGTTTCTCAGGTGCATCCGGGAGGGAAAGGCTGACAAACTGTGCTCCCTTCTGGCTAGAGCTGAAAGTTCCCCTTCCGTGAGGGGATCAGGGGTCAGAACTGCCATCCCCCTGCAGGATGCCAGCTGTGAAAGGCAAAGGGCGTCTTGGGGTCCCTCCACACCAGGGTGAGAACTGGGGCCCTTCTCCCTGCCACAGTCCTGAGACAGTGGTTCTCAAATGTGGGCTTTATGTGGACCCCAACTCCCTAACTCTCCCTTCCCCCCGTTCATGCCCCCTGGCAACCATAGGTTAGATCTCTAAGTCTGTGAATCTCTTTCTGTTTTGTAAATAAGTTCATTTGTATCATTTAAAATGGATAACGAACAAGGTCTTATTATATAGCACCGGCAACTCTGCTCAGTGTCATGTGGCAGCCTGATGGGAGGGGAGTTTTGGGGAGAAGGGATGTATGTGTATGTGTATGTGTATGTGTATACACATGACGTATGTGTATGTCTGAGTCCCTTTGCTGTGCACCTGAAACTATCATAGCATTGTTAATTGGCTAGACCCCAACACAAAACAAAAGTTTAAAAACAAATAAAGTAGGGCTTATGGGACTGGGGAGCCTGCATGTTCCACAAGCACTTGGGCTGGGGGTGTGGCCCGCCATCTGAGCGCTGCAGCCACGGCGGCCCGTGTCCCTCTGTGGCTGACCCCCGCCCCCTGCCGGCCTCTGTTCCCTCCAGGGAGGAGTGAAGGTTCTCATCACAGGCCCTTGGCAAGAAGCCAGCAATAATTACAGCTGCCTGTTCGACCAGATCTCGGTGCCTGCATCCTTGATTCAGCCTGGCGTGCTGCGCTGCTACTGCCCAGGTAAGAGAGAAGGCCGCCTATCCATGGAGGCCACAGGGGCCCCGGAGCGCTGGGCTCTGGTTCAGCGGGCGAGGAGGGTGACCTGGGGCACGTTGCATCATTTCTCTGGACCTGTTTCCTGCACTGTGAAGGAATGAGTCCCAGATCAGCTATTAGAACGTCAGTGAGACGGGGGCACAGGTGAGGTGGGCTGGGTTTTGCAGAGAACTTGATGGAAGACTATTTAGTCAACCCGCAAGCCAGGTGGGCACACCCAGGACTGGCCACAGCAGGAAGCTCTCACCAGTCTCCAGCTGAAGGGTGATGGGAGCTGGTGAGAGCACCGTGGTGGAGGGGTCCAGACAGGAGCTACATCCGGGGTTGGGGCCACAAAGCAGCCCTCTCCCACTGCCCAAGCCAAGTAGAAGTCACAAGAAGAAGAGAGCCCAGGCCATGCGGGCCACAGGGCCAGTCCCCTGGGACACAGAGCAGGTCCGAGAGGGACGGAGGAGACCCAGCAGGCCACTGGGGAGGGGGTGTCAAACTGAGACTAATCTGCACAAACTCCTTTTATACATCGGTGATTCCAGCCGCCCCGTAGCCAGAAGGCACAGGCACGAGGTTTCCTTGCATTTTGGGGGACCGTGCCCCCCGCCCCGTGGGCTCTTCCCACGGCTCTGGCCTTCTCCCTCTCGCTCTGGCAGGGCTCATCATTGTCCACGTAGCTTGGTGTCCCTGTTTTGCCCTTGACCTCTGGTCGTCACTACCTCCCCACTGGCCTGTGGGCTCCAGGAGGACACAGTCTGTGTCTGTTGTGGTCACTGTGTGCTCCCCGGGGCTCGTAAAGTGCCTGGCATGTCACAGAAAGGAGGTGGATATCTACTCGAATCTGCTCATAGTTTTCTGTTCCCTGGGCTGGCACTGGCGTGACCCCTCGATCTGCCCTTCCCAGATACCGTTAGTCCCAGGGATGACCTGTCCAGCTGGCCCATATGATGGACAGAGAGGCAGAGGAGGAGGTGGGTGGTGAGGGTGAAGAGTCCCACTCCATGTCATCTGAAGCCAAGGTGACTACAAAAAGGGGGAGAGAGAGAGAGAGAGAAAGAGAGAGCTCCCTGCGGAGCTAGGGGTAGGGGGAAGAGAAGTGGGGGCGGGGTCCCCAAGTCAGGAGTAGAACTGGTCGGTGCCAGGGGCCTGGTTTACCTGGGGTGGTCCAGCTTGAACCTCTGGCCACCCTAGACATCTGCCTCACCCCTACCATGCCCCCAACCTGGGGCTCCCGAGCTGACATGGAACATTCTTCTCTCTGCATCTCCCCACAAAGCCCATCAGAGCAAAATGCCCTGCTCCAGGGCTGGGCGCACCGGCTCAGCTTCCACTTGAATACAGCAACCTCTTCACCACAAACACCCAGGGAGCCAGGGCTGCTGCCCCTGGCGGCCTCCCCTGCTGGCCCTGCCCCCATCAGCAGCCTGGCTGGCTCCCACTTGGTCCTGCTGCTCCCAGGCTCCCAGCAGCCCTCCTGGGGCTGGAGCACAGCCATCTGGACGTCAGCCAGGCTGGGCCAGCCTATCACAGCTCAGCGCTGCTTGCCGCTAATGCAGCCCCCAACCTCTGCTGACGAGAGAGGGGGAGGGGGCAGCATGTTATTAACCTACCCACTTATCACCTGCTGCTGGAACGGCACTGGCCCGACCTATAAATAGATGCCACTTCCTGTACCTGGTTCTTGCCTGGCTGAGGACCCAGACCTTGCCTGTCCTGAGTTATCTGACCCCTCCAAAAAAAGAAAAAAAGACCGGCCTTTGTGTGCCCTCTGGATGGTGTCCCAGGCCAGGACCTGGCCAACCCTGGGGCGCTGGAGCAGTCATATCACGCATCCCAGATCAGCCAGTTACCATCTGGTGGCTTGAGCCCAGGGGTTGACCTCTTGAGCCCCCTCTTCTGCATCTCTAAATCCGCCGGCCAGATGCAGAGGGACTGAGAGGAGGGCAGGTCCAGGAAGCTTCAGGCTCACAAGCTCCATTCATGAAGCTTCTCATGAGTGAGGCCTTGCTCTTTCTGTCCTCGGCAGCGGGTAGGGGACTGGGGAGAGGGATCCTTCGTCGTTTAGGTCTCAGCAGGCAATTCTCCTGGACCCAGAGCATCTCTGGGTCCCCAGAGCAGGCAGCTTACAGGAGAGTCTGCCTAGGCCACTGTGTCTCCCAGTGGCTCAGGCTCCCCTAGCATCCTGCGTCTTGGACCCAGAGAGGCTCAGGCAGCCTGAGAGCCAGGGGACCCCCCCTGTTCTACCCCTAACCACAGAGGGGGGTCCCGTTTGGACATCCCTCTTTTGAGGTCCAAATGGAAACATGTTACTCTGTACAACAGCCCTGGCTTTTGCCCTCATTCATTCATCAAGCAGTTTGCCAGTAACTGGTACGCATCTGGAATGGAGGCTAAGACCCCTTAACCCTGACCTTGACCCCAAGAAACTCTCGGTTAGGAAGGAGTCAGTCATGCAAACAAGCCACACCCTGGCTTGGGGGATGATGCTGATTGCTTGAGGACCTCTGCCCTGGGTCTTCCCAAAGGCTCAGGGAAATTGGAGCTGATCTTAAATGAAGGACACTTGAAAGGAGAACCAAACTGGCCTTGCTGACAAGAAGACCTCAGAGGCTTGGGAGCACAAGCCAGGCCACCTGAGGAACTAGTATGGGAGAAGGGGGCACAGGGGTGCAAATTGCCCCCGCCCACCGGCCTGGTGCACGTGCCCAGGCAACATGGATGGAGGGGCTTGACCCTGACCAAGAACACGGTTCTTGCTCCCCCTCCATCACTGGCTGCAGAAGACACAGGCATGGAAACTCCCTCCTGCGAGATCCCAGGGATGTTCCAAGGTCAGGAGGGAGACAACCAAGTCAGGCCACTAAGCCCAAGAGAAGCAGCAATGAAAGAGGACTTGAGACTTAGGAAGGGCAACCCAGGCTCAGGAGAAGATGAAAGACACCCCTCCCACCCAGCCCCTGCTGCTAACAACAAGGAGGCTTTGTTTTCAGACTTTCAGACAGCCCCATGCTGGAGTCCTTGGAGTCAGTCACTTCAGTTGTCTCTCAGTCATGTCCAAATCCTTGTGACCCCATGGACTGCAGCACACCAGGCTTCCCTGTCCATCACCAACTTCTGGAGGTTGCTCAAATTCATGTCCATGATGCCATCCAACCATCTAGTCCTCTGTCGTCCCCTTCTCTNCACTTCAGTTGTCTCTCAGTCATGTCCAAATCCTTGTGACCCCATGGACTGCAGCACACCAGGCTTCCCTGTCCATCACCAACTTCTGGAGGTTGCTCAAATTCATGTCCATGATGCCATCCAACCATCTAGTCCTCTGTCGTCCCCTTCTCTTCCTGCCTTCAATCTTTCCCAGCATCAGGATCTTTTCCAGTGAGTCAGTTCTTCCCATCAGGTGGCCAAAGTATTGGAACTTCAGTTTCAACATTTGTCCTTCCAATGAATATTCAGGACTGATCTCCTTTAGGATTGACTGGTTTGATCTCCTTGCAGTCCAAGGGACTCTCAAGAGTCTTCTCCAACACCACAGTTCAAAGGCATCAATTCTTTGGCACTCTCTCCTGGTGTCCTTGGAGGCACCAAAGGCAAAATGAAGTTCAAAATGAGATGAGCAGGGCTTCCCTCAGTGGTAAAGAATCTGCCTGCCAATGCAGGGAGACTTGGTTCAATCCCTGATCCTGGAAGATTTCACATGCCAATGAGCAAATAAGCCCATGCACCATAACTACTGAGCCTGTGCTCTTGGGCCCGGGAGCCACAACTACTAAAGCTTGAGTGCTGGAACTATTGAAACCCTTACACTTAGAGCTCGTAGTCTGCAGTAAGAAAAGTCACCACAATGAGAAGCCCACCCATCGCAACGAAGAGCAGCCCCTTCTCACTGCAACTAGAAAAAGCCCACACAGTAATGAAGACCCAGCACAGCCAAAAAACAAAACAAAACAAAAAACCATGTTCCCCCTACATATCTTCTCTCCTCCCATCATTTAAAAAAAAAAAAGATGAGTGAGTGCACTGTGTTTTTTAAGCAATTCATTCAACAAACACCTATTGAGAGACTGTAACAGTCCAGGCACTGACCTTGACCCTGGACATAAAGAGGAAATCAGAACAGACCAGCACCCATCTCTCCTGGAACTTACAGTCTACTGTAGGGAAAAAAAAAAAAAGGAAACAAAGACATAACCAGGGTAACTGGAGAAAATGATGCCAGGACACTAGAAGATGGTAACGCAATAAGGGAGGTTCCTTTGGACAGACTGATGAGGGAAGGTCTCCCATAGGCTGTCCATGGCCCCCCCCCACCCCAGCCCTGACTGGTCCCATAGGCTGGGACATTAGGCTGGAACCTGAATGATGAGATGCACCCAGTCCTGGGAAGAGTAGGAGAAAAGCCTCCAGACTGTGGGCAAAGGAGGTGCAAAGGCCCTGAGGCAGGAACAGGTTGGGTAAGTTGGAGAAATACAAAGGTGGGAGACAGCTAGGGTGGAGAAGATGGCAGGGTCCAAACCATGTCCCACCTTCTGAGTCATAAGAAGGAGTCTGATTTGCTTTGATCTGCAATGGAAGCCATTCATTTTAAGTGGGGAGTGGCCTGACCAAAATTACATCTTTGTAAGATGATTCTGGGTAGGGACTTCCTTGGCAGTCTAATAGTTAAGAATCCACCTTGAAATGCAGGGGACGTGGGTTCAAGCCCTGGTTGGGGAACTAAGATCCCACATGCCCTAAGGCAACTAAGCCTGCGTGCCGCAACTACTGAGGCTCTGAGCCACAATCAGAGAGTCCACATGCTGCAACAAAAGATCCCCCATGACCCAACGCAGATCCACATGCCACAACTGAGACCCGCCACCACCAAATAAGGAACAAAAAAAGCTTTTTTAAAAAATTAAAGATTATTCTGGGTGTGTGGAAGAATGGATTGTAGGAGGGTAGAAAGAAGCAGAGAAACCACAGGAATCAGCAGAGGGGTAATCCTTCCCAACTTAGGGAGGAAGGCTCTCCCAGGGAACACACTCCCACCTGTGTCCTGTGGGGGCTCCCGAGTGTGGCCCCCCGACACCATCCCAGCAGGGACAGGTAGGTCTCGGGTGTGCTGAGGTTGCCCTTGGTAGGAGGCTAATGCAGGAGNCTTTAGGCTTGACCAGGCGTCGTTTCAATAGTGGGAGGCAAAAGGGGTCCAGAGCACAGGAACCATGAGACCCCCCCCCACCCTGCCAGGGCAGAGGAGTAAAATGTCCTTCTAGTCCTCCGCCTCCTTCAATGAATACAAGTGACTTAGCCACCCGCATTTATCCAGCCTGATAAATAATAACGAGGGCAGGGGGTCGGGGGGCAGCCACAGCGCCGGGAGCATAAACCTCTCAGTGCAGAGAGGACGGCTGGGACAGCCCAGATGGTGGGGGTCCCCAGGGCTCTGGCCAACCCTATGACCCGGCAGTGGAGAAGTGTGTCGCAGAAGATGCCGCAGCGGCCAGGCTGTCTGAAGCCTTCCTCTCGGCTCCCCTCCCCTCGGGTTCCGCAGCTCCTCGGCTCAGTCCCTCCCGCCCCCACGGTTACCGGGCAAATTCGCAGTTAGAGCCGCGGGGACGTGCGGGCGCGCGCGCTGCGGCGAGGGGGAGGGGCGGCGGCGGAACGGGAGGGGGCGCGGGGACAGCAGCGCCTGGCAAACTGGGGCGCGGCTGCGTGCACACACACAGGCGCACACACACGCATGCACACACGCACGCTTGCACGCCCGGCTCAGCTGCAATGCAGTAGCCCTGCGCGAAGCGGCGGGCAAGCTGCGCCCGCGCCCGCCCCGCGGACTGCGGCACCGCTAGGCCCTCGCCCGCTGCGGGGAGAGAACAGGGACGCGCGGCTAGGGCTGCGCGCTCCCGTGCCGGCTGCCGCCTCTGGATGCGCGAGTTTCTGATCCCAGCCCCCGCCCCGCGTCCGTTGCCCTGCTCGCGATCCTGGGGGCGCTCTTTGCCCCTCCTCCATCCCAGAGAGGGAGAGTTGTTTGGGAAGAGAATTTCTGCTTTCGTTTGTTTAAAATATCGATTTGCTTGCCAAACTGAAGACTGAGTGGGGGAAGCGGACACGGAATCCACGCGCTCAGCGGCCGCAGCTGGGGCGCAGCCTTTGTCTGAGCAACCAGAGCGGGTGGGAGGCGATCGTCTCCGCAGGGGACGATCCGCACAGGAGCTCCGCGTCCCCCAAATCTCAGCAGGACACAGCCATCCAAGCGGAGACTGCGCGTGGAAACGGGGGAGGGGGAGAACCGGAAAGAACCGCAGCCACCGGCATCTACCGGCTCCAAGCCGACTTTGGGGAGCGCAGCACCTGGGGTCGCGGGCGCTGCATCGCTTCCCCCAGACCTAGGGCCTCCACCCCCAACACCCCTGCCCCTCACTGTGAGCTCTAGGGGGGGCACAGGCCTTGTGTGCCTGGCCCCCCGCGCCCCCCCCCTTGCCTAGCACAGGCTGGCAGATTGAGGGCCACAGTTTCTGTCTTCGGGATGATTGCGTGAATGAATGAAGTGCCACGGGAAACATCAAGAGAGCTGCATCCAGCCCAGTGTTCAGGAAGGCTTCCCGGAGGAAGTGTCTCTGCCGCTGAGATCTCCAGCTTGAGCAAGCAGCCGCCAGGCTAAGGAATGGGAAAGAGCCTCCCCTGGGGGGAGGGAACAGCAAGGGTCCCAGGAGATGCAACAGTAGCTTCCTTTACCCAAGGCGCTCAGGGAGCTACCAGTTTCACCATATCTTCTCCCAGACGTTCAGATTCAGAGCAAATTTCCACAGGTTGCTTGCAACAGGATTCCAAGGTGGTCTGAGGCAGGCCAGCCATGCTTTTGAGGAGCAATGGGGCCTCTTCCAGGCTAGAGACAGTCAAGCAGCTAGTTTACCCTGGAGACCATTTCTGGAAGGCCTCTGGGAAGTGTCACTCCTGGCCGCCTCAGGTCCTGTGGAGACAGCCAGGGCTCTGCTGAGTGTGGAGAGGAGATGCTGTGTGTTTAGAAGGCCTCTGCTGGGCTGTGTTTGCAAAAAGCATAAACCCAGGTGGTTTGTTCCTGCAGCTCTAGAACTGAGGGGATGGGGCTCACATCTGGCCAAGGGCCCTGGGGCACCTTTAAGTAACCCCGTCCCTGGAAGAGGTGAGTGGAAGTTCAGGGTGCCTGGTTCTGTCCTCTGCAACCAGCTGATGCTCCCCAAGGCCCTGGCCTCACCCCCACCTGGTGGGCCCCTCTCCAAACCCCACTAAGCAGCTTATTCTTAGACTCTATTTTCAGTTGTGTCTGGGTGGCTGAGCCTCCTGTCCGGGTGAGAGGATTGAAGGGAGGCACGGATGCAGCTTTCTTGGGTTCAGCCGGCCAGCCCTCTGGGCAGGCCTCCTGCTGACCTTCAGTGGGGGAAGGACCTTGTCATCTGAGGCAGAGCGGTGAGCAGTAGCTCTCCTTTCATCGCCTAGGGGCCTGCTTCGGGGGCAGGGCGGACACCCTGGCAACTTGTGACCTGGTGTCCAGGTCACCAGGCTCAGAGTAAGGCAGTCACCCAGTAAGGCAGCCTCTGGGGCAGCCAGGCTCCAGATTAGAAGTGTAGAAGATGGAAGCCTTACCCTCCTGTAAGGAGGTGGAGAGAAGAAAAAGCAGGATTTGGTCTCCCTGTTTGGCCTTCTGTGACCAAACCTTCACTGCTATTAGAAGATGTGTAGCTGGGATGGGTCCCCAGCTCTGTCCACCTCCCCTCACCTCCCAGCCTCCTGCCCCTGGCCTGTGGCCATGCTCCTGCCAGCCTCTCCCCTGCTGGCTGGTTTCTAATAGCAGCCTCCACCGGAGACTACACACTGACCCTGAGGTCAGAGGTGCAGCCCAGTGGCAACAGGAGGGGCCATTCCAGCTGTGAGACTGGCCCCAGGAAGCTTCTGGATGCATCCTGCCCCCATGGGGACACCCCAGGGCTCTCTGATGTATGTACCTTGCTGGCTCCTCCTGGCCTGGCTCCCTCCCTCCTGCAGATTCCCCAACCCACCTCCCAGCCACCCTCCTCTGGGCCTATAATGTGACAAACCATCAACCAGGGAGAACATCCACAGAGCTTATCAGAAAACACATCACTTCTACCAGATGAGGGGGGGGCAGGGGAGGAGCGCGGGGTAAGTAATCTAGTTGTAACTAATTTGAAAGGCCACTGTTTTTACTAAAACAAAGGATTGTTCATGGAGTAGAATACAAAATTCAGGAGTCTTTCAGATCAGACATAGAGCACCTGTGAGTGGTCTTGACTTTGGAGAGTGCCTGAATTACAGGCTGAGTTGGTGCCTGAGGGAGGTCCATTCCCTCCTCCTCTGGGAGCACTCTGCACAAACTTCGGAGGCTTAGACACAGGGGTCTGCTCTGTAAGTAAGAAGAAGCACTGCCTAGAATCTTCTGGCATTCTTCTACACTGGGGTCTGGGGCGTGCCAATGTGGGTTAGCTCTCAGGTCTCTGGGCATTTCTTTGCACAGCAGAGACTTA
Source organism: Neotragus moschatus (assembly GCA_006410615.1). Lineage (NCBI taxonomy): Eukaryota > Metazoa > Chordata > Mammalia > Artiodactyla > Bovidae > Neotragus > Neotragus moschatus. The sequence continues at coordinate 351,881 of SJYA01002197.1, read as the reverse complement.
AGAGGTAAGAGGGCAGTGGCAGAAAGAAGCTGGTGTGAGCCAGTCTTACATTTGGATCTTAAGCTGAGTGGCCGGAAGGACCTCTGGTCTGAGCTGCAGCTACCAGCCAGGGCCTCGCCCCCCTCCTGCTTTTCAGTGTTCTGTTCTCTCTGGGGTCCATGCCATTACAGACTGAGGTGGGTGTCTGTCCTTAGCCCTCCTTAGGCAGAAACCAAGGGCCTGGTGCTCAGATGCCCCCAGGGGATGTGATCTCCAGCGGTTTACGGCCTGGCGCCACCGAATGGATCTGTGTGGAGCTCTCTGTGTAGCAGGGATGGGTCACCTTGGGGCTGGGCCTCAGCCGCCTCCCTGCAGCAGTGACGAATGGTGCCCTGCAGAGAACCGGCAAGCCCAGCATCTGCAGAGGCCAGGGAGGCAGTCTCTGCATCTTTGTCCTGGCTATTGGGCAGGAAGCAGAGTAAAACCCATGGGTGAAGCCCTGGAGCTCGGGCAGACGTGGCCACTCTCACAGGGTCAGCTTCCCAGCCATCTGGGGGAGGGGGGTGGTGGGGCATAGGTGGCTCATCCTGAGGCCCGAAGGTGGGAGGCTCGACCCCTGATGGCCAACATCAACCAACTTATCCTTGACCATTGCATGAGGTTCTCATTGATACCATAACAAATGGCCACAGACCTGGGGACTTAAAACACAAACTTAGTCTCTTGAATTCTAGAGGCTGGAAGTTCAAAATCAAGGTGTCAGCAGGGCCACACTTCCTGAAGGCTGTAAGGGAGAATCCTTCTTACCTCTTCCAGCTTCTGGTGGCCACCAGCGAACCTTGGTGCTCTTTGGCTGATAGCAACTTAACTCTAATCACTGCCTCCATCATCAGACGGCATCTTCTTTCTCTGTATCTGTGTCTCTATTTTCTCCTTTTACAAGGACCCATTTTTGGATTAGGGCCCCACCCAATCCAGTGAAGCTGTCTTAACTAGTTGGATCTGTTATTAACTAATTTGCTATTGTTTAGTCGCTAAGTCATGTCTGAGACTCTTTGCGACCCCGTGGACTGCAGCCCACCAGGCTCTATCCATGGGATTTCCCAGGCAAGAATACTGGAGTGGGTTGCCATTTCCTTCTCCAGGGGATCATCCTGACCCAAGGATCAAACCCGCATTGGCAGGGAGATTTTCTACCACTGAGCTGCCTGGGAAGCCCACCACCACCTTGACTCAGCCCCAAATAGTCTTGCACATCCTAATCAAGCTTCTGGCCTCTCGTCTTGCCTCCTTCCACGAAGGTGGTTCCTTCTTGCATCACCAGGCACTGCTCGGACTCCAGGGGCCCTTTCTTTTCCTGGAGTTTACATTCAGAGGAGGGAGAAAGATAACAGACACACACAGAGGAAATGTCAGAGTGCTTACAGTGGGTGGCCACCTGGTAGAGGGTGGCCAGGGCGGCTGCTTGAGGTTAGGAGCCAGCAGAGGCCCCTCTGGGAAGATGCTGCAACAGGAAGGAGCCAACTAGGCTGAGATCCTGGGAAGGACATCCCAGGTAGAGGGAACCACAGGAACAAAGTCATCTGGTGAGTTGGGGGAGTTGAGGGGGCCGTGCTGGTGAACAGAGTTAAGGGAGGCACAGCAGAATGAGAAGGGACCAGGCCTGGGAGAGGAGCGGCCATCGACCAAGACAGGGAGCTGGGACTTCATCCTGAGGACAGTGGGGAAGGGGGGTTATCAGGAGGTGAGGGGACACGCTCAGTTCTGTTTTCAGGATCCCTGCTGCCCCTAGCTGCTGTCTGGAGCATGAGTTGTGACTCCACCTGCAGAGAATCCACCCCGGATGCTCTGCATCTATGCAGGCAGGGGATGAGGGTGGCTCCAGGGAGGCTGGATGATAAGTCACAGGAAGCACAGTTTGGAGATGTTTTGAGGGTAGAGCCAAGGGCTCTGCTGATGATTTGAACATGGAGGATGAGAAGGAGAAGGATGTGTGTTGCCCAGATTTGGAGCTTAAACAACGGCAGTTGGGGACTCAGGGAGTCACTTCCTGAGCTGGAGGAGTTTGCAGAAGCAGTGAAGTGGGAGTGGGTTTTTGGTCACATTATGTTTGACAGGCTGTTAGAGTCACCAGGCAGATCACTGGGTTTGAAAGTCTGCAGGCCAGGGAAGGGTCCAGAATGGAGATAAACTTTAGGTGTCATCAACTGAGCAACGGAGTTTAAAGTCATGGGTCTGGGTGCAGGCAGTGAAAGTCTCTCAGTCGTGTTCGACTCTTTGCAACCCCATGGACTATACAGTCCATCCAATTCTCCGGCCAGAATACTGGAGTGGGTAGCCTTTCCCTTCTCCAGGGGATCTTCCCAACCCAGGGATGGAACCCAGGTCTACCATATTGCTGGCAGATTCTTTACCAGCTGAGCCACAAGGGAAGCCTGGGTCTGGGGTGTAGTTGGCCATGAAGGAAGGTGGATAAAGGACAGGAGAGGGCATAGGGCCAAACAGGGGCACCCCCAGTATTTGTGTGTTTTTTTTTTTTTTTTTGGCTGCGAGGCATTTGGGATCTAGTTCCCTAACCAGAGATCGAACTCATTCCCCTGTATTGGAAGTGCGGACTCTTAACCACTGGACCTCCAAGGAAGTTGGATGTCAAATGGAAAAGCTGCTGGCAAAGGAGTGAGAAGAAGCACCCAGCAAGGGAGGTAGTGGGGAAGTGACCACAGGAAGACCAGGAGAAGAGGGTGTTTCGAGAAAAGAGAAGTGGCAGCCTATTAATGCCAGGAGTAGGGGAGCAGGGCATTCCAGGCTAAGCAAACCACATACAGAAAGACCCCAAGGCAGGAGGGAGCTCCTTGAGTTTACAGAACCCAGAGAAATGGCTGAAAACTCCCGGAGCCTATCTCTGAGCTGGGACAGGACAGGAAAGACCTGGCCCAGGAGACCTTGTGCCCCCACCCCTCCTCTTGCTGCAAGAGAAAAGATCCCGGGTCCTGTCTTTCCTGTCTTGCCCTCCAGTGTTGGCCCAGCAAACCAGCACACAGCTCTGTGGTCCCTGGGATGTCTTCCGGATTCAGGGAGGCATGTACACCTCCTCCCAGTCACTCTCCACTGGGGTGTGGGAATGGAGGCAAATCCCAAGGCAGGAACAGAGTGAGACTCACCCCCAACTGGCCTGTGGATGTCAGACCCGCTGGAGACACCTCTCTGCCCTGACCACTTGTGGCTGGAATGCAGGAATCCTGTAGGTGGGCCCGATGGCTGCCCCGCAGGCCTGCTGAGGCAGCAACACCCTCACTCCTAAATCCACTACTTCAGACTCCTGTTACCAAACCACATAATTTGAACATGGGTCAGCTCTGCTCCAGGGGGGCCTAACCTCAAAGAAAGACCTCTTGGCAAAGCTGGGATCCCAGAAAGACCAGCAGGCCTAGGGATATGGCCAGTTCAGACCAGGGTTTTGCAGGCTTCCTTTGCCTTTCCTGGGATCTGGCTCCCAGAATGAACTTCCCTGGGAAAGACTAGAGGTGCTGATCTGCTGACTCAGCAGTAGGAACCATGGTCCTGAGATGGGGAGGCCCAGGACAGCATCTGTCAGCAAAGAGAAGGGGCTACGGGTGGAGTGGGTGCTGGTATGGCCTCTGGGAGGAAGCCAGGTCCTGGAGTCCAGGAGCTGAGTGAGATGAGGCCCCAGCCTCTCCCACGAGCCTTCCAGCTCCTCACAGGACTGAAAAGGCAAAATGGCCTCTGGCTGGGGCCCCACGTAAGGCCTCTCCTTTTAAAAACTCCTACAAATACACGTTTCTGATCCCTTCCAAGCAGCCCAGTGTCAGACCTTGTCTTCTGCCTCTGTGAAAACAGGACTTTCAGAATAGTCTGACAGGCTGGAGACCAGCTTTCTCCATTGCCAACGTGCTCCACTCGTGAACTCAAAGTCCTTTGTTTGAGAGAAAAAAAGGGACAGACAGGCAAGTGTCAGATGTTCTGTATTTAATAACGGGAGAGATTTATAAAAATCCATGGCAGAGTGGACACACCAGAAACAGAATCTTCAAGAGACAGAACTTGAAAGAAGTGGCTACCACATCCTCCAACCTCCTCATCCTCGGGGTAGGAATCTGGGCCTCCAGAAGAGCAGTGATTGGCCACAAATCACTGTTGAATCAGGACAGATGTCTTCCTGACTCTAGATCAGCATTTCCGGCTTCCCCCACCCACTTCCCCTTCTCCATCCCACAGCCAGACTCACAGACTCCAGGAGCTGCGATACAGGGCAGGTGGGAAACCGACTGGCCGAGGCCCTGGGCCAGTTCTGACATCGGCCGGTGGAAAGGGCTCCCGAGTGTCCTTTCTCCTGTCCGGGTCTGAGATGGTTCCTCACCCCATTCGGTGGCACTGCTGATGTCTTGTGTCACGTCAGAGGCACCAAAGCTGCATCTCTGGGTTTTGAGACGTGAAGGAGAGCTGACAGACCTCTGAGCCACGTGGTTGTCTCTTTCTGCAAAACCTGCCTCTTGGCACAGAGCTGTCCAGCCAGGGGTTACGGTAGCTGACCATAATGTGCCACCAACTGCCAGGCCCTATCCATGAAGCATTTACGTGTACTAACTCACTCAGACTTCCCAATGACCTATGAAGTTTCCCTGGAGAAGGAAATGGCAACCCATTCCAGTATTCTTGCCTGGACAATCCCACGGACAGAGGAACCTGGGAGGCTACTGTCCATTGGGTCGTAAAGAGACAGACATAACTTAGCCACTAAACAACAACACAACAACAAAGTCCACATTGTATAGATGAGGACACTTAGACATGCAGTGAGCAGGTGATGCAGAAAGACTCATACACAGGTGGTCTGACCCCATCCACCTGCTTTTTTTTTTTCCCTCGGATCAACCCTCCTTTTATTTTTTATTATTTTTAACTTTATTTTGTATTGAAGTAGAGCCGGTTATGGGGCTTCCCAGGTGGTGCTAGTGGTAAAGAACTTGCCTGCCAATGTAGGAGACATAAGAGACCTGGGTTCGATCCCTGGGTCGGAAGATCCCCTGGAGAAGGAAATGGCAACCCATTCTAGTATTCCTGCATGGAGAATCCCATGGACAGAGGAGCCTGGCGGGCTACAGTCCACAGGGTCACAGACTTGGACATGACTGAAGCAACCTACCACACACTCAGTCGATTAATAATGTTGTGATAGTTTCCGGTGCACAACAAAAGCAAAGGGACTCAGCCATACATATCCATGTATCCATTCTCCCTAAACTCCCCTTCTGTCCAGACTGCCACATAACATTGAGCAGAGTTCCCTGTGCCGTACAGTAGATCCTTGCTGGTTATCTGTTTTAAATATAGCAGTGCATACATGTGGCTCTCAACCCACCCATCTGCTCTTGACCTCATCACAATGGGAGTCTTCCTCTGGCCTCTTCTTCCTGCTGTAATTGTGCTGCATCTGCCAGAGGCCTGCAAAGCTAGAAACATCCTTTGTTCCTGCTTCTTTCTTCCCCACGATCCCCTCTCCACCAAGCCAAGAAGTTTGTAAGTGAGCATCTTTAAAACCCACAGGGCTTCCTCCTCCCATTTTCCATTGCTTCGCCATTTTTATACTGCAGGCCTTTAGCGTCACATCCCTGGGCTGGAGCCTCCCCATCGGGAGGGCCCCACCCCTGCTGCCCCCATCTCCAGCACCCCCATCCATGCTGCACCTCACTGCTGTGTTCAGAAAAGATGGACAGGCACCTGCTGTGAGCCAGGTGTGGTGCAAGGTGCTGTCCCCTGGGAGGGAAAGACTTGAAAACTGGTGACTGTAGCCCAGAGCCACACGATGAGAGACAGAGGCAGGGCCGCCAGCAGCACCTGCGGGGAGGGGCGTGGCCGTCTGGGAAGGTCAGGGTCAATCCTGACTGCAGTCTGACCCCAAGACCCTTCCTAAGCTGACTTCAGCCTGCCTTTCTTGCCTTATCCTCAGCGCTCCCACCTCTCCCCCTGCAGAAGGCTCTCCCCTCCTGCCTACCAAAATACCCGGACATCCCCAAACATACTCTACTGTTTCTCACCTCTGGGCCTTCAGGCGTGCTCTTCCCTCTGGCCCCTCACCTGTGGTCACTTTAAAGAACTCTGGCTCTGTTGAAAATTTCTATTCTAAGGCCTGTCTGCTCCGAAGACTGACTTCCCTTGTCCCCTTCCCCCCACTCAGGACGCCTTCTTTTTACTTGGCTTTCCCACTACCATTTGTATATTCCTCCCCTAGCAATTCTTTCCTTGTTATCATTTATTCACTAACTGGTGCTGGAACCCCCATTGGGTGCCAGATACTGGGCCAGGGCTGGAATCGGAACAATGGAATGGATGGACAAGAGCAGATGAGGCCCCTGTGAGGAAAGAGTCAGAACTGACCACCAAGCCTGTGCACAAGAAAGCCTGTGGGAAATTTGTGATGGAGGGTTAGGAGGAGATGTGTGTGGGTGGGAGGACTTCTTGAAGAAGTCACCCCTGATCTTATATCTGAGGGAGGAGCAGAAGCTAACTTCATGAAGAGGGAGGGAAAAGTTCAGGGAACAGACAGCCCTGTGGTGGGAAGGAGCTTTGTAGGAAGCAAGTGAGGGCTCGGGAGGTGGAGAGGGAGTGGGGATCAGACCAGACAGGTTAGAGGGACCCCAGGTACCAGCCAGGATGCGAAATACTGGCTTTTTCCCCAAGGAGAGGAAAGCCATGGAGGGTTGGTGGGGCAGAGACATGACCAAGTTTGCATTCTGAAAAGTGCTGTTGGCTGTTGGATGGAGAACGGATTGAAGGAGGGCCAGAGCAAGCGAGGGTAGACCAGTGAATCCTCCAGGTTTGAGATGATGCTGGAAAGAAGGGGGAAGTCAAGAGAGATTCAGGAGGTAGCATCAGTAGGACTTATAGATTGGTAAGGGGCCTCCATGTCATTGACCCTGGAAGAAGACCTGTCAGGAGTTGGGCTGAGTTTGCAGCGAGAAGTCAATAGCAAGTCAGTGGACTTAAGATCCAGAGCTCAGAGAAGCATGTGAGCAGGGGACGTCTGTGACATGTCTGCATGGAGGTAGCATGGAAAGAAGTGTGTCAAGGGGTGTGGATGAAATTGACAAAGGGGAGAATCTTGCTGAGTCCTAAGGCCAAGGACTTTTATCTTAATTATAAGCTTGCCCCAAGAGGCCATGAACACAGTACCTGCTCAATAAGTATTTCTCCAAGGGATAGATGGATGGATGGATGGCTGAATGGATGGATGAGTGAATGGATGGATGGATGGATGGATGGGCAGGTGGATGGATAGATTGATGGATAGATGGGTGGGTGGACAGCCAGTGGTGTCTTTGTGACCATCGTTCTCATTGCTGACTGACTCCAGCTTTAGGCTGCATGGCCCCTGATGTCAAAAGCAGTTGGGGCAGGTGTCCAGAACTGACCAGGCACCACCAACCTCTTTCAGGTCTCTCCATCACTGGACAAGCTTCAGGCAAAAAACCTAAGATAAGAATGCAGATGCTTGACCTTTACTAAATGTGTCCTTGAGGCTGCCTTCAGAGCTTTTATGGGGCCACTTAGTGAGAACAGAGAATTCGCCGCTCAGCTCCCTGGAGTTGGAAAAGAGAAACAGTAAATTTCCTCCCTGAGCTACTCAGACCCATCTCTCCTCTGGACCTCAGAGAGACTGGGACTTCCCAACAGGTCCCTGGCAAATCATTGCATGGTGTGCATAGTCCTGGGGTCTGGAGGAGGGTCTGATCTGACCCCCTGTGACTTCCTCATTGTCTGACTCAGACCCACCTTAGCTTTGTCAGTGAATGAATGAACGAATGAATGAGTTGGTAGGTGGGTAGCAGAGTTGGGGGCCATGAAAACCTGCCTATCCACACTCATTCCCATGGAATTCAGCACACCAAAATGCTCTGGTATGACGATGACAGCCATTCCAGCGAGGCCCCATGCCAACAGCTTCATGTTCATGTACAAGCTCCTGTTGAGGTCTCACAATACCCACCTCCTCTGGCACTTATGGCCCCACATTCTTAGGTAAGCACCTCACCCCTCAACCAGGTCATAAACCACATTGGAAGAAGCAGTTTTGGCAGAAGGCAACCTGTTCAGTTCAGTTCAGTTGCTCAGTCATATCCAACTCTCTGCAACCCCATAAACTGCAGCACGCCAGGCCTCCCTGTCCATCACCAACTCCCGGAGTTCACTCAGACTCACGTCCATTGAGTCAGTGATGCCATCCAGTCATCTCATCCTCGGTCGTCCCCTTCTCCTCTTGCCCCCAATCCCTCCCAGCATCAGAGTCTTTTCCAATGAGTCAACTCTTCACGTGAGGTGGCCAGAGTACTGGAGTTTCAGCTTTAGCATCATTCCTTCCAAAGAAATCCCAGGGTTGATCTCCTTCAGAATAGACTGGTTGGATCTCCTTGCAGTCCAAGGGACTCTCAAGAGTCTTCTCCAACACCACAGTTCAAAAGCATCAATTCTTCGGCACTCAGCTTTCTTCACAGTCCAACTCTCACATCCATACATGACTACTGGAAAAACCATAGCCTCGACCAGACGGACCTTAGTCGGCAAAGTAATGTACACCTGCCCATTATCACTGGTACCTGCTGAGTCCCAGCCATCTGAAGGGCACTCTCCTGGATTCAGGGCTTTATGGGTCAACTGGGCATGCCCCTGCCTCTAGGAGGGCATGGCCCAGGACATGAGGCAAGACAGATGGGACAGTAGGTGTGATGAGTGCCCTGTATGGGCAGGTTCTAAGTATTAGGTGAGCATGTACAAGAGCCTGGGAGTCCCTCTGTGTTCCATCAGGAAGAGAAAGCGCTTGGCAGGGGCTGACCATGAAAATGACGTTTGTTCATAGAAGAGCTCTTCATAGGTAGAAAGAATGTGTGAAGAGTTGGTCAGCTCACAATTCGTGCTTGGGTTTAATCATTGACAGAACTCATAGAGCCCGTGAAAGCTGTTATACTCACAAGCCCACCCCTGCCCCCAGGTCAGTAGGTGTCCAATACGATACTGGGGAAGATCAACGAAATAGCTCCAGAAAGAATAAAGAAGCTGGGCCAAAGCGGAAATGACACTCAGCTGTGGGTGTGTCTGGTGGTGAAAGTAAAGTCTGATGCTCTAAAGAACAATATTGCATAGGAACCTGGAATGTTATGTTCATGAATCAAGGTAAACTGGGAGTGGTCAACAGGAGATGGCAAAAGTGAACACTGACATTTTAGGAATCAGTGAACTTAAAAGGACTGGAATGGGTGAATTTAATTCAGATGACCATTATATCTACTACTGTGGGCAAGAATCCATTAGAAGAAATGGAGTAGCCCTCATAGTCAACAAAAGAATCCGAAATGCAAAGAATCCAAAATACTTGGGTACAATCTCAAAAACAACAGAATGATCTCAATTTGTTTCCATGGCAAGCCATTCAATATCATAGTAATCCAAGTCTATGCCCCAACCATTGATGCCGAAGAAGCTGAAGTGATACTCATAGTTACAGTTAATTCCATCAAGAGGACCCACATGGAAACGAGCCAAGGGAAGAAGTGTGCAGGGCGGGGTCCAAGAGAGCACCAAACATCCAGCTTCCCCTGTCTGCCCCCATGGAGACATGGTCAGCATTAATGTCCCTGGATCAATGTATGACAGTGCTCGTGGAGAATCATCCAATCAGGGAAGCTCCCCTGAATCTTGGTGTCCAGAGTTTTTACTGGGACTCCATCACATAGTATTGGAGTTCCATCACAAAGCTCTGATACTTTGGCCATTGATGCAAAGAACATTACTGGGAAATACCCTGATGCTGGGAAAGATTGAAGGCAGGAGGAAAAGGGGGCAACAGAGGATGATATGGTTGGATGGCATCATCAACTCAATGGACATGAGTTTGAGCAAACTGTAGGAGACAGTGAAGGACAGGGAAGCTGGGTGTGCTGCAGGCCATGGGGTTGCGAAGAGCTGGACATGACTGACTGAACAACAATTATATAGGAGTGAGCAGCTGCCCATGTGTCTGATCTCAGCTTAAGTCTCCAGTCTCTCCTGAGTTGGCTGATACCATGTGACTGAAAGCTTTTACCCTAAATCACATAGTTGATCCTTCTAGACTGGCCAGCCTCAACCCCACAACTACCCAGTATAACTAGCTCTTACCTTAAATCATATTATAGGAGTATCCGGTGACTCAGGCAAACTAAGCCACTCCCAGCTGGTGTGGCATTCCAAGGGCATGGAGCTCAGCTCCCAGAAGGCAAGGACAAAAGCCAGTCTTCTCTTTAGTCACGGTTAAAATCTCTGCTGTGCAGAACTGTACCTCCCCTCCTCTGTCCCGACCTGGTTCTTGCCTGTCTCCCCTGCTCCTCACCCCAGCAGACCAATTCATTTCTGCTGTTCTTGTTGAGAGAAGAAATGCTATGTGTCTGACATGGTTTTTGCTGTTGTTGTTGCTGTTGTTTTTAAAGAGTCGCCCATACACAGATCTTGGGTAGCACTCAGCAAGTCTTTTGGGCCAAAGAACACATTTTATTATGAAAAATGGTTTGGGCGACTACTTTGTCTTCTGCAGAGAATACTGTGCAAAGCTCAAGATTTCCTGGGCAGGGATGTGAAATTCACTAGATTGCAGATCCATCCACTTAAATGTGAAATCAAATGAGAAATTTTAAGAGCCTTTGACAGCTAAGGTTATTATTCTGACATATTATCTCAATTACCTCTTTAAATTGCTCACCTGTGCCATGGCCCGTGATGCTCTGTAAATGAACCTTCATCCCGTCTCCATTCTGCAGACAGCACCCCCCGCTCCAGCAGTGTTCTCTCCTCACTGAGGTGTTCTCCTGGTGGCTCCACTTGCTGCTGGAGGGTTATGAGCGGCTCCATTTGGAGCTGCTGCCCAGTCAGCACCCTCCCCTACGCTCTCCCCATCTCCTTCTCCCGTGCTGGGGGCTGGGAGCCTGGAGGAGGCCCCCTCACCAGTGCCCCCTCCTCCAACAGTGCTCCTTTCCCTCCCCCAACACTGGTAGAAATGAATCTAACCTTGCAAATGGATCTGACCACCCAGGTGTAGACAGGAATCTCAGAGCTGGGGTGGGGGCCTGAGCAAAGAGCATCCCTGCTCAATAACCCAGCTTTAAGAGAAAAGGAAGACATGGATACAGCGTTCAGCCATCCTCTATGATGTTAACAATTCAGTGTGATTCTAAGACATAAAAAATGCATCACTGCTCTAATGTTATAAGCTTGATGATGTTTGTTATGACATCAGAAGGCCTGGCCTGGGCCCCTGGGGAATAAGCTAAAGCCAGGGACACTCTGAACATGGCCTTCCCAGAAGTGCTGTAGAAATGGCCCCATGAGGTGAATGCCCCTGGCGCATTCAAAGCCCCCAGTGCCCTGGAACTTGGAGATGGCTGGTACATTTATCACGAGGCTTTCTTGGTGGCTCAGATGGTCAAGAATCTGCCTGTAATGCAGGAGACCTGGATTCAGTCTCTGGGTCAGGAAGGTCCCCTGGAGAAGGAAATGGCTGCCCACTCCAGTATTCTTACCCAGAGAATTCCATGGCCTGAGGAGCCTGGCAGGCAGTCCATAGGGTTACAAAGAGTCGGACACAGCTGAACGACACTTTCACTTTACTTTTTTGGAAAAGTAGCAGGAAAGTAGAAAACTCAGAGCAGAGAGCAGGCGTGCAGCAGGACGTGTGAACCTTCAGGTCCCCTGACTGCGCTCACAGACATCATTTCTTCCCCAGCATCCTCAGGTTTGATTCCCAGTAAGAAGGTGAAGAGGGGCTCATTTTTATATCTGCTGAAAGGCCCTGATGTTAAGTTACTGGAAAGCGAGTTAAAGTGTGGAGGATCCTGGTAGGGCTACATTTCTCAGGAAAGCATCCCAGGGGTTTCACTTTGATGTGGATAGTACTGCTCAGGCCTATGGACAGCAGGGCCAAACCAGGGGCTACTGACTCGGCATCAATGGTCCAGAAGCTGGTGAGCTGCAGGCCTGCGTGGGGCCATGACTGCACTGTGAGGGACCAACCAGGTTGTCAAAGAGAGACCAGCCGGGGGGGTGGGGGGTCACACACACGTGTGTGTAACACATCTGTGCTTTTCCTTGGCCACTATTTTTGTTTTTCTCAGTAGCAGCATTTAGCACCTAAGGTGTCTAAACCTTCCTGAACTCAATGTGTCAGCTCCGCTTCTCAGAGATGGTCGTAGCTTAAAATGCACCCGCCTCTCATTGAGCTTTCCCTTTTGATAGATTTTTCTTCTTTTCGGTAACACAAAACAGGATTTGACAAGCCTCCACTAGTGACCTCAGTAATGATCTGTTATCTGTAGGGAAGCTGCTGGTTGCTTCTCTAAATGGGGGACTTCCCAGCTCCTGTTACCACTGATGCCGAAATTTCAGGGTTTGGTCACAGCAGTTGTCAGGATGGTGATTTCAAAATGGTCTTCAGTGTAGACACCTGGTCTTTTGACTCTGTTGTCACCTTCAAGAGAATATGCTCATTTCTCTTTAATCAGATTATCAGATTTAAAAAAAATGAATAATATCTTGTTCATAAAAAAAAGTACAGCAAAGCAGTTTTAATAAATGTACTTTGAGTGTGCCTTTTGGGTAAACATTCCTATTCTTCTTCTTTTAAAAAATATTTATTATTTGGCTGTGCTGGGTCTTAGTTGTGACACATAGGATCTTTGTTGTGTTACATTGGATCTTTCATTGCAGGACAGGCTTAGTTGCCCAAAGGAATGTGGGATCTTACTCCCCTGACCAGGGATCGAACCTGTGTCCCCTGCACTGCAAGGCAGACTGTTAATTAACCACTGGCCCACCAGGGAGGTCCTGACATTCCTGTTCTTCATTTTGACTCCACTGGGCAGTAGGGTGCATGGCAGAGAGGCCATCTGCAGCCTGAAAAGTGCCTGTGATGCTCTTGAGATCCCAAAGCCCAGAACTTCCCAAGATCCTCCACTGGAAGGATCCACTGGCGGTGGGGTTGGAACCTGACTTGGTAAGGGTGGACTGGAACATGGTTGTTGTTGCTCTGTCACAAAGTCGTGTCAGACTCTTTGCAACCCCATGGATGGAGCCCGCCAGGCTCCCCTATCCTTCACTGTCGCCTGGAGTCTACTCACATTCACGTCCATTGAGTTGGTGATGCTATCTAAGCATCTCATTCCCACAGAGTTCTGCACCTGAAGGTCTATAACCCCTCAGCCGGGTAAAGAGATGCATGGATATGTGGGGAGCTGAGCTTAGAAGACAAAGATTGTCTTCGTCAGTTTGTCTTTGTTACTGCCGTGTGACAAAGTACCACAGACTTAACAGCTGAAATAAGAGACATTTATTTTTTCACAGTTCTGCAGGCTAGAAGTTTGAGATCAAGGTGTGAGCAGGTTTGGTTTCTCTTGAGGCCTCTCTCCTTGTCTTGCTAAATGACTTCGTTCTTGCTGTATCCTCACATGGCCTTTTCTCTGTGTGCTCACCCCTGCTGTCTCTTTGGGTGTACAGATTTCCTCTTTGTGTAAAGACACAGCCACATTGGGTTAGGTTCCACTCTAACAGCCTCATTTTCATCTAATCACTTTTTTTAAAGACCATGATTCCAAATACTACAGTCACAATCTGAAGTCCTGAGAATTAGGGCTTCAATCTATGGATTTGGCGGGGGAGGGGGTGACACTACGCAGTCCATAAAAGAGCCATTCTCCAAAATTGAGATCCTGCATGAAGGGGATTTCATCCCTGCTGTGAGGGCTTTGCCAAGGCCCCAGGCCTGCCCTCTGGGACCCTATGGAGGGCCTGATGCTCAGACCCCCAGGCCAGGGGCTTCAGCTGGAGATTTGCTGGCTTGTGCTTGAGTTTTATAGCTCCCTTGGCCAAGGTATGGACTAGTCAAGTCACCTTGCCCTATTGTTTAGCTAAGACAAGGGGCTAACACCTTTTGGGCACCAGGCTTCGAGCTTACCCTAGGATACAGCTCCTATAATCATCCCTGTTTTATAGATTAAGACGCTGAGGCTTAGAGAAGAGAGCCTTTCCAAAGTGTCAGAGCTGGAAACACTGCCCAGCCCTTCTGACTCCTGAGTTGAGCACTCACCACTTGGCTGCTCTGTCTTCTAGGGGTTTTAAGGCTCTGGAGTAAAATAAAGCCTGGGTACAGGCTGGCCCTGGCTGGCCCAGCTTAGAGGGTCCTAAGGCCAGACATGACCCTGTCTCCTTGAGTGTGTCTGCTGTGTGCCACCCAGACTCCTGGCACCAATGGGTGGTGTTGTGTTAACAAGCACAGCTTCAGGAAGTGAACTAGGGAAGGAAGGGGCAGTGGCCCTGCCAGCCAAGCCACCAAGCCTATCCTTTGGTCAAAGAGGGGCCCTTCGCCTGCTTGTACTGTCATGGAAGCTGCATCCCTAGTTTCCAGGTGAGGCCAAGCAGAGAGCTCCGGGTCTGGAGTGTGGAAGCTTGGGGCCTCTGCGGCTCACTAGTGCACAGTCCAGGACAAATTACTCAACCTGTTATGCCTCAGTTTCTTCCTCTGTAAAACTGTGGTAATAAGAAAACCGACTGTACAGGCTTGGTGTGAGGATGAAAGGAATTAACATGTGTAAAGAATGGAGCTGGTACCTAGTAAATATCTTGATGATGATGGTGGTGGTGATGGTGATGATGATAGTGATGATGGTGGTTGTGACCATGATGGTAGTGATGGCAGTTCCCATCTCAAGAGGAAGAACCAGGTCTCTCCCCTCCCCGGGTAGCACCTGCTCACTGAGCTGTTTTTACTCTCCGACCATGGAGGCTGCACCTCCTTGTCCATGAGGACCATTTCACCAAGAGACCTAGAGCAGATGGGACCTTGGTGAGGGAGAAGGCCTGGGTGGAACCATGAGCCACGCTGGCATGGGTTAAGGGGTCTGGGTCCTCTTGCCCCAGTTCTTTCTGAATGACTACAAAATAGGATTTGGTTAGAGGTCCTGCTCCTCTATCTGTGTGTGACTCCTAGGTGTGCCTTAGGCTTTCAAGCCAGCCCCCTCACACACCAACCGTGCACTCCAGCTTGTTTTAATAACAGAGGTAGTAAACTGGTGGGAAAGAATCTGCCACAACAAAAGACCCTGGAGAATATCATGAAGACCATCACAATCCCAGCCCTGGCCTTGGTCCTCATCCTGAAGCCCATACTGGGTGCCCTCCTGTCCCTGGGCTCCCACTTTACGTTCGTTATCCAATTTCATCCTCTCCCTGCCTCCAGGAGATGTTTCATCCCCATTTTCCTGACAAGGAAGCTGAATCTGTCCAGGTGACTTGTTCTGTGTCGCACAGCTCAGGGCAGCACATAATAAAGCCCATTGAATGGGTGCTTTATCACTGCATGCTGTCACTTCCTGAGTGTACGTCGGATTATCTGTCTTTTGACTCTGCTGCTGAGTACATCTCTGCATGTCCCCCACTCTGATAGGAGACTAGCCATGATGTTTATTATCTGGCACACGTATAATCTTGGGGCTGAGCACAGAGGGAGTGTATATTATCCATATATAACTATGGATGGGCCTGTATAAGCCACCAAGGAGAATGCGTGAAGGTGGTTTCTTTCACCCAGCTTCCTTGGAGTCTCTTCCTGCATCACAGTCCTTAAGAGAGAACTTCAAGCTCTTAGGCTGATGGCTAATGAACTTCTTCCTCCCTCTAGATTAGTGCTGACAGCCTTCCTGGTCTAATACCAATTATGGCAGCATGGTTTGCCTAGGTAGCTAACATCTTGTCTCTTACAACTGTCCCCAACAGTAATCTAATGCTGTGTAACAAACCACCCCAAAGCTGAGTGACTCAAAACAGCAAGCATGCTTGCATCAGTGCCCTCCATGCTGTGGGTTGCCTGGGCACACACAAGCAGCTGCATTCACAGGACTGGTCATTTAAAATCCAATGGTCCCTGCAGCCGAAGCTCAGGGGCCCTTGCTCTGTCAGGTTTTGCTGGACCTGCCAGGACTCCATCTGCATGGCTTTAGATCTCATTTTGCAGAAGAGGAAACTGAGGCACAGGAAGAGTAAGGAGCTTGGCACACAGGTACTTAGTGATTAGGCAGGAACCACAGTCCAGGCTGCCTTCCCCAACCCCAGCGCCTCCCTCCCATGGAAGGTTCAGGGGCCTGACCAGGACAATGGCAACTCAGCTGAAGTGTTTACTGTTCTCTGAAAGCCCGCCTTCACCTCTGAATCAGCCAATCTTTTTTTTTTTTTTTTGCTTTTTTAATTATCATTATTATTTTTTCCGTCTCAAGTGGACATGAATTCCCAATCTTGAGCCCTCACCCCAACCTCCCACTCCATATCAACTCTCTGGATCATCCCCGTGAACCAGTCCCAAGCATCCTATATCCTGTATCGAACATAGACTGGCGATTCGTTTCTTACATGATAGTATACATGTTTCAGTGCCATTCTCCCAAATCATCCCACCCTCTCCCTCTCTACCAGAGTCCAAAAGTCCATTCTATACATCTGTGTCTCTTTTGCTGTCTCGCATACAGGGTTATCATTACCATGTTTCTAAATTCCATATATATGTGTTAGCATACTGTATTGGTGTTTTTCTTTCTGGCTTACTTCACTCTGTATAATCTGCTCCAGTTTCATCCATCTCATTAGAACTGATTCAAATGTATTCTTTTTAATTCAGCCAACCATTTGATGGAGAACCCTGGTCTATAAGGGACTTCTCCAGGAAGAACCTCAAGTTCAGGGCACGGTTCTCTCCAGGATCCCTTGCTGTCTAGGAGGCAGTCAAAGCAAGTGGGAACTGGATGGACTCACCCCTGGTCTTTTCACAATCCTTCTGAAGCACTAGAAATGAACCCTCTTCTGAGGTCCTCCTCGGAGGCCCTGGGGGGTCCTCATGGTGTTCAGTGCCTCTCCTGTATCTGTCTTGTCTCCTCACTGAGCAGTCACCTGGCCCGGCCTCTGGATCCACATTCTCCATCACCACCATATCCCACCGATGGCTGGACATGGGGACTCTGTAAGCAGGAGGGGACCCACTGACCAAGGGTCAGTCATCAGACCCTCGTGACCTCAGTTTTCCTTTTTCCATCACTTGGTCTTCTCTTCTACAGCTAATCCATTGATTCTTTTTATGCTTCATTCTCTTTCTCTTATTGTGTTTGTGTTTTACAACTCTGTTGTTCAGTCGCTACATTGTATCCAACTCTTAGCAACTCCATGGACTGCAGCACACCAGGCTTCCCCGTCCTTCACGATCAGCCAGAGTTTGTTCAAACTCATGTCCATTGAGTCACTGATGACATCCAACCATCTCATGCTATGCTGCTGCCTTCTCCTTCTGCCCTCAATATTTCCCAGCATCAGGGTCTTTTCCAATGAGTTGGCTCTGCTGAGATGTAATTAACATACTGTACAATTCATCCACTTAAGGTATACGATTCAAAGTTTTTAGTCTATTCATTGGGTTGTACAGTCATTACCACTACTCAATTTTTGAAGCCATTCATTCCTCCAAAAAGAAACCCCTTTACTCATAACAGTCCTGTCCCACTGCCCCTAGCCCCAAGCCCCCACCATCCCCCCAGCCTAAGGCAACTATGCATCTACTTCCATACTTCTATAAACCTCCCTATCCTAGAGTCATATCATTTGAACTAGCTTCTTTCAATAGTGTCTTCAAGGTCCATCCTTGTTGGAGCAGGTGTGAGTTCTGGCTTCTTTCACCTAGCCATTTGTTTTCCTTTGGAGAAATATCATTCAGATCCTTTGCCCATTTTTTAAAAAAATTAGGCTTTCTTTTTATTTTTGAGTTGCAAGAACTCTTTTTATATTCTAGATAGAATTTCCTTATCACATATATGATTTACAGATATTTTCCCCATTCAGTGAATTGTCTTTTTCACTTTATTTTTTTCACCTTCTTGATGGTGACTTTTGAAGCACAAATGTTTATAATTTTTATGAAGCCCAATTTATGTATTGATTTAATTTTGGTTGTTCAGGCATACGATGCCATAGCTGAGAAACCACTGCCAAATTCAAAAGACTGGGAGATTTACCTCTACATTTTCTCCTGAGAATTTTGTAGTTTGGTCCTTACATGTAAGTCTTTGATCCATTTTGAGTTGATTTTTACATATGGTGTGAGGTAGGAGCCCAACTTCATTCTTTTATATGGGGACATCCAATTGCCCCAGACCTATTTGTTGAAAAGACATATAGGGCTTTCTTTCTTCATTGAATTATTTTGTCATTCTTGCCCCTGGTTTCTAAAACTACTTTTTTATTTCTTAAGGCCTTAAAGATGCACTGATTATGCATCTTGTACTTATTTTTAAGTGGTCACTTATTTTGGGAAGACTCCTATTTGATTATTTTTATTAGAAGTTAATATGTGCAGAAACATATTTGATTTCTTATGAGATAGGAGAGGTAAGGTTATACTGCAGTAACAGACAACCCAAGGTAAAGTGATTTATTTCTCTCTCATGCTCAAGTTCAATGCCAATTGGCAAGAAGAGCCCCACCCACCCCAGTCACTCAGGTACCTGACCCAGTAGAGTCTACCTCTTGACATAAACAAGCTCTCACAGCTGCCAGGGCTGAAGAAAAGAATGTGGTGGACAGGTCCTGCTTCTTAGCACTTCCAGACTGCTTTCTTAACAGGAACCTAAATGATGGCAGGAGTTTTCAGATACTTGGGAGAACCATCAGAGGGGCAGGATGAGTGTTTTGAAACTTGAAACCCAGATTTCCTGCTTACCATTTATATGACTTTAGGCAAGTTATCTAACTCCTTGAAGTCTCATTTCCCCGCCTCTGGACAATATCCAACTTGCGGGAGAAACAGCAGCAGTGTATGTAAGTAGTGTAATAGCAGGTAGATGTCAGGCACCCAACAAACTGTAGTTCCCTTTATCCTCACCTGCAGCAAGATGTTTCCCTTTGGTTCCTCCTGAGACCCTCAGCAGAGGTTAGGTTTCTGCTTAAACAACTTATTGACCAGAGACATGTTAATAAATCTTTTGTTACTTGGACATTATTGGCTGGAAACATTTCAATATTCACTTACATAACAAATCATCGGTCACAGGTGTTAATTTCTGTAAAAAGTCCCTGGTCAATAAAATGTTAAAAAAGAAAGAATACTGAAGCAAAAATATAATGTGTTAAGATGCAACAGTTGCACTTGGTCTGGATGCTGCCAAGTGAACTAATCACTGAGCAAAGATTTCTTCTTCACTATTTAAAAAACCGACTCAGGTAAACGCAAAGCCCCATAAAAACCGAGTGGAAGAATTTGTTTGAAGCACAGGCCTGTCTTACCCTGTCATTTCCTAACTTAACAGAGGAGCATGAATACCCTGTGGGTACTTGGATCCAGTATGCTGCCCAAGCTCTGAGCTTGCTCTGGAAGCATCCAGCTCACCCCCCAGCTCTGTCTGCCTTCCAGGCATGGGCCCATGGAGGATGCTTGCTCTGGGGGCCTCTACCCTGAGACAGATTTAGATGGGAAGGAGAGAGGGAGATCTTCCAGGAAGTGGGTGGCCCCAGCACAGGAAAGTAAGAGGACTTTCCTAGTGTAGAAATGTCGTCTTGGGCTGCCTGAAAGAGAGCTCCAGACTGCTGTCCCTGACTCTGACACCAGGGCACAGCCAGTGTGCTGAAGCATCCATAGCCATGGACACTTGGATAAACATTTCTTTCATGCCAGGTGGACATGGGCTGCTGCAGGAAGGGTGTAGAGTCATGGCAGTCAGTGGGGATGGCCAGGTCTGAACCAGAGCTGAACTTCCATCTTTTTAAAAGCAAATCCAAGGAGAGCGGGAAGTAAAAACCAACTTCCCCATATGAAAGATAGAAAAGACTAGAGGTGTTCTCTTTAGTTGGGGTCCAGGTAGCTGAACCTGGATCCAACATCCTGAGTTCCCTGCACTGTCAAGTATAAAGGCAGGTGTTGCCCCTTGTGATCCCACCTCCCCAGTTGGCCTCTGTTGCTCCCAGTTCACTCAGAGCAATTCAACACCTATTAGCAGGGTCCTTCCAGTATGCATGATGCTGTGCAACGTGCCAGGATAAGTTGAGATTCCATTCCTGTTCTCAAGGAGACTAGCAGTGTTTCTTTCTTAGCTAGTAATAACTAACTTTTAAAAATACTTATTATCAGGAAGATCCCCTGGAGTAGGAAATGGCAACCCACTCCAGTATTCTTGTCTGGAGAACCCCACGAAGACAGGAACCTGGCGGGCTGCAATCCACTGGGGTCTCAAAGAGTCAGACATGACTGAAGCAATTTAGCAGGCTTAGCATGTGTTAACGTACAATATACAGGTGGAAATTGCATATATCGTAAGTATGTGAAACTCAGCTCAGTGAGTTTTCACAGTCTAAAACAAGTGCCCAGATCAAGAAGAGAACATCACCAGAAACTCAGAAGCCCCCTCTCCTTCCAGTCACTATCCACCACCCCAAGATGTTCTAATAGCATCGAGAGAGCTAACTTTTTAATAAGTATACCTCAAGTGCCAGGCACTGATATACGCATCTTACATCTACCAGCTCATCTAATTCTCACTCATAGATAGGANCCCCCTCTCCTTCCAGTCACTATCCACCACCCCAAGATGTTCTAATAGCATCGAGAGAGCTAACTTTTTAATAAGTATACCTCAAGTGCCAGGCACTGATATACGCATCTTACATCTACCAGCTCATCTAATTCTCACTCATAGATAGGAAGGCACAGTTAGCAAGCTGGAAAATCTAACTAACATTGTCCCCAGCTACTACCCTTACATTGCCTCCCCTGGAAACAAATAGAACCTGCTCACCCAGTGCTGAAAGAGTGATGCATAACAATGATCATGGGGCTGCTCTGTGGAGAGCTGCCTGGGGATCTGAGTCAGGCCTTAATGGATAAGAATGCACCTAGCAGATAAAGGGGAGAAGGCATATAAGCACAGTTGGGAAGTGCAGGGGTCCAGTGTGGTGAGAGCAGGTGTCAGGAGGTGGGGGTAGAAGTATGAAGGACTTGTTGGAGCAGGATTGTGAGTGCTCAAGAGTGTTCTGACTTTGCTGGGGCAGGTGAGTGACCCGCTGGGGTTTAGTCAGTGGTCAGCCCCCAAGAGTGAGGCTGTAATCCACCTGCTAGCTTTCCTGGTTCAGAGGTGTGGCACAGGATGGAGCCAGCCCATTCACTCCCAAAAGACGTCCTTGGCTTGGTCTCCAAACGAGAACTCTATTCTGGTTGTATAGTCTTGAGGGTTGTGCAAAATTCTGACTGTTTTTGTGTGTGTGTTGCTGCTGTTTAGTCACTAAGTCGTGTCCGACTCTTTGGGACCCCATGCACTATAGCCCATCAGGCTTCTTTGTCCCTGGGATTCTCCAGGCAAGAATACTGGAGCCATCTCCTTCTCCAGAGATCTTCCCGACCTAGGGATCGAACATAGATCTCCTGCATTGGCTGGCAGATTCTTTTCCGCTGACCCACCAGAGAAGCCCACACAGTCTCGAGGGTTGTGCAAATTTCTCCGGTTGTTTTCCTGTGTGTTTGGGTAGGCTCAGAAAAAAGAGACTCCGCCTCCATCTTTTGCGACTCTTTTTAACCCAGATGGCAGAGAGGAGACATAGCCAGTTTTTAAGATAATTAAGAATATGAAGAAAAAAGAAGATGGGCTCATCACAAGCCTGCGTGGGTCAAGCGCTTTCTCTGTGCAAGCCGTGGGTGGGGTTAATTTAAATGAAAGCAGAAGGGGTGATGCTGTCCATCTGAGGTGCCTGAGAAGGCTGCTTGGAAACAAGAGTCTTGACGGGGAGGTGTGACTTGGGCTTGAGGCGGGAAGCGAGAGGATATTATGCAGAAGTATCCAAGTGAGAAAGCCGAAGCCAGAACTTTTGGACACCAGGGTTAGAGTCGAGGGATGGGCGGAGGCCCTGGAACTCCAGCTAAGGAAGTCGGGCGCTGAGCCACCGAAATGGGCGTCTCGGATGCTCCTGAACTCCCACGGGAGCCGTCCTGCACCGGCCCCGCCCCGGTCGACGACACGAGCCCCTCCGCACTGCGGCTCGGGGACCCGCCCAAGTGCCCCGGCGGCCTCCTGAGCGCTGTCCCGCGTCCTCAGCCGTCGGCCGGTGGCCGCGCCCCTCCTTCGCGCCCAGCCCTCCGCGCTCCCCTGCTCGCCGCGCAGCGCCGGCTCCTCCCGGGGCTGCATTGCAGCCACCGCCGCCGCAGGGTGCGCCTGGGATGCGCTGGGAGCCCGGGCACGCAGGGCTACTGGGTGCAGGGCTTCCGGGCAGACCCGACGGCGCCCCGGGGCTCGGAGTTGGCGGCCGGGTGTAGGGCGGCTCAGCGAGCAGGGAACACGCAGCCCGAGCGGCCCCGCCGCGCGACACGAGCCCCGGTGGCTGTGGGCCCGGGGGAGCGGGCGCGGCCGTCGGGCTCTGAGTCGTCTCTGCCCTCGAGTGGACCTCGGTCACCCGGCTGGCGGGTCTCCTGGAACCTGGGCTGGGGGTGGCCGGCGGCTTCGCGAAGGGTCGTGGCGCGCCCGGAGCCGCGCTCCGCCCGCACCCTCCGGGCCGGGCCCGCCGCCGTCCAGCGCGGCGCCGCGCGGCTCGGGCGCAGTTCCGGCGCAGTCCCCGCGCCGAGCGGCTCCGCGCCCCACACCTGCCTCTGCCCGGCTCCGGGTGACGTAGCGCTCTCCTATTGGTTCTCGCGGCCAGGAGGGCGGGGCCGAGTCCGGTGAGCTCACCGCCGCGCCCCGCCATTGGCCCGGGCTGTGCACTTGGGCTGTGGCGGGGAGACAACGGTACCCGGAGCCCGAGTCGTTCCAGCTGCGGCGTGTGGAGCTGAGCGGGTCGGGGCAGGGCTGGGCTGTCGGGCCGGGCCGGGCGGGGCCGCGCGGGAGGAGGAGGAAGACAGAGGCGGCTCGGCGCCAGCCCGACGGAGCTTTGGCCGTGCTTACCAAGTCCGAGTGAGTGTGCGTGCGACCGAGGCGAGAATCGGCCCGGCGCGTGCGGGGCGAGGGCGGCGGCCGACGGGGGCGCGCGGGGCTGCCCGGCGCGCGGGGGCGGGGCCGGGGGCGGGCGCGCGCTGCAGCCGGGGCGTGGGGAGCACCAGTGCTCGCGGCGGGGGCGCGCGTGTTTACGGGGAGTTGGGGGAGGGAGCGTGTCGGAGGAGCGGGTGCGAGGACACGCGCGCCTGTGGAGGCGCGGGGGGGCGTGGGAGGGGCGCGCGTGTTCACAGGAGGGAGGAGTGTGTTTGGACGGCGGGTGCGCGTGGGGGCCGGCGAGAGTGTTTACGGAGCGAGCGTGCGGGAGGGGCTGTTTGGATGAGCGTGCGGGGCGTGTGTGGATGGAGCCGGGGGAGGGCGTGCGCATGTTTGCGGGGCGGGGGCGCAAACACGGGTGTTTACGGAGTGAGTGGGAAGGTGGGGGAGCGCGCGAGCTGATGGAGAGAGCGCAGTGGCCCGGTGTGTTTTGACGCGTAAGTGCGCGTGGGTCCCGGCGTGTTTACCGAGTGTGTCTGGGTGGGGTGGGCCCACGCGTGTTCGTGGGGGTGCGGGAGGGACGAGTGCGGGAGAGCGCGCACGTGTGGTGGGGAGGTGGGGGGCGGGCGTGGGTGTGCGGACACAAATGTGTGCGCGAGCCAGTGGGAGTGTTTGGGTGAGTGGCGGCCTGGCGACGCGCGTGCGGGGAGTGGCCGCGTCGGGGGAGCGCGGGCGCGAGCGGCGCGGGCGCCCGTGGGCCGCCGGCTGGTTTTTGTTTGCGAAGCGCGTCCGGGCGGCGGGCTTTTCGGATGGAGTGCTCGCTCCTGAGGCCGGGCGCGGGGAGAGGGGCCGAACTACTGGCTCTTGGCCCCCTGGCGCCTCTGCGGGATCTGGCGGTTGGAGGCTGCCTTTTGCTAGGAGGCCAATGGAGTGAATGAACGTTTTATTAATCTGTGCGTAGAACACGGCGGGGAAAGTTGGTTGAATTCAGAATCTAAAGATTTGGAAGAACTTCCTGAGAGCTTTGCTTACTTGCAGACCAGGGACGGGAGAGGCGCCTTGACCCTATCTTCCACCAGGCAGGCCCAGCGTGACCTTCTTGCATTTATAAGATCTCGTCTGCTTTGGTCGCCTTGGTATTGCACAATGTCAGAGGTGGCCCCGGTGGTTTTCAAATGTTTGAGACGGTTTTTCAGTCTATAGATTTGTGCAGGCATCAAATATCTGAAAACGTAATACCCTTGCAAATTATCTTCTCAATCAATGGCTTCACCAGGGAATGATGGCAGCTTTAAAGCCCGTTTTGTATTTTGTTCACCATTGCTTAGCATGATTTCTACTGGTAAATCTGAAGTACCTAATTGGCAAAGCAGATGCAATAAACAGAAGAGCTCTCAGATAATTATAAAGTGCCTCGTGTATTTGTTTGCTTGAATACATTATATTTCTTCCATCAGTGGGGCCAAAACCTGGAATTTAAAAATTGTGCTCACCCAGAGTTTTATCACACATTATAAAATGGCTGGTTCATGTAAAGGAGTCCTTTTCTCTCTCGGTCTAAAGGAGTTTTTCAGAGTTTCTCTAAAGAATCTGTCTTACGAACTATTGCTTGGGAACCTAATTAAAAGAAATATATTAAGCAGTAACACTTTTCATGGTGTTTGTTTATAGAAAGATATTTCTTATTTTAAGACCCAAATCAGATGATAGCAAAGAAGCTTGTATATGTTAGTCACTCAGTCGTGTCTGACTCTTTGTGAGCCCATAGACTGTAGCTCGCCAGGCTCCTCTGTCTGTGGGATTCTCCAGGCAAGGATACTGGAGTGGGTTGCCATTCCCTTCTCCAGCAAATAAACATGTTTCTCTGTTTTCTTAGTATTAGATTTCAGGAATACAACAATGTTTAATGTTCTAGAAACAACATTTGCTTACAGGGTATGCATTTCCTAAATAAATTCAGCTAGGTGAAAACAAGCAGAGGACTGCCTTGAATTCCTAAGGGACCTGGACCCACTCATCCTAATTATGTTCCAAATAAACCCAAGTGGCAGCTCAGTATTTAGTGCAGTAGTTAATAACAACATCGTATCCCTTAAGGATTCTTACTAACTCTTGTGCTTTTGTGGTAAACATGTAGAGACCCCTTATTGTTTCCTTCAGTCCTCTCTGGAGGGCTCTGCTGGGCCTTCCTGCTTGTTACAGCAGCTGGCCCTGATGTGGGACATCATGTTAGGCTGTCCTAGAAAACATGGGTAATGGGTGGAACTGAAAATTTTTTACTTTACCGGAGAAAGATGGTTAAGTTAAAGAATCAGTTGACCTTGGAAGTTTCCCACGAGAAAGGTGTGAAGCACGTATTGATGGCCAAGATTCCAGTGCTCAGCTCAGCTCATGATCCTATGCATTCTGGCACTACTGGAAATGTCCTTTTCAGTTATGAGAATTGTCTTTGGGAACCATCATAATTTTTCTGATGTTTTCTAGCCTCGCCGTGTGAACTTCTGACATTGCAGAGCTGTACTTGTATGCTGCCTGTTTTAAATGTTTAAGGGAAATTTTATATTTTATTTTCATATTTACATTTTTTTAAAGCTCAACTTTAGGTATCACCCAGAAAGGTCAATAAAGACCATTCCATTAAAGTTGCCACCATTCTCCCACCAGTGCAGCAGTTTTCGGAAAGTCTTTCTTCTTCCTTAGCGGTATCCACTCCCCCACCCCTTTCACAAATGTTTTTGTGTGGCTGCCATATCTTCTTACACTTAAAAGGGTTTGCTCTCTGACTTAAAATGGGTTAGTATTTGTATCCCATCGATCTTTTAGAAAGAAGACTCTCAGAGTGCTGCCAAGTGTTCATTGTTAAATATCAACCGTGGCATCTTGTCACACTACATAAGCTGAATATTTGAGAGTTTATTGCAGTTATATATTCCTTNTCTTCTTACACTTAAAAGGGTTTGCTCTCTGACTTAAAATGGGTTAGTATTTGTATCCCATCGATCTTTTAGAAAGAAGACTCTCAGAGTGCTGCCAAGTGTTCATTGTTAAATATCAACCGTGGCATCTTGTCACACTACATAAGCTGAATATTTGAGAGTTTATTGCAGTTATATATTCCTTTGCCAGAAAGCTTTTGGCATCCACATGTGATGTAGTTTATTTGCATACATCTCACCTTTTTTTTTTTTTTAAGGGGATTAAGGGAGCTTACATGACTCAGTGACTGAACAACAAGGGAGGTTACAAAGATATGTATTACGTAGTGAAAATAAATAAAGAGGGAGTAGGCAAAGGGAACGTGAGGGTCCAGGGAAGCAAGTTGGGGGTACTCATGAGGATAGGAAGGGGCCTCCATTCCGTAAAGCCTTCCACACCTTCCAGAGGCACGCCGTGTCCAGCCTTCCAAGCTCTCTGGCAATTGGAGAAGTGACACAGGCTTAAATTTCTCTTTCTTACCTCTCACTTGTCATTTGTTTTTATTCAGTCGCTCTTTGTGACCCCATGGACCGCAGCACGCCAGGCTCCCCTGTGCTTGTCTCCCAGAGTTTGCTCAAACTCATGCTCATAGAGTTGGTGACGCTGTCCAGTCATTTCATCCTCACATGCTGTTCGTTTTCATATATTTCATGGAAGTTCTGACAGCCATCGATGAACTCTGTTGGTGGGAAAAGTCTAAACGAGGTGCATTGAATCAGCTTAAAAACTGCAGGTTAATATCAGTCACTTTGAACATTTAGGAAGTGACTGGGAACCTGCTAGGTGACCCCTCACCTGAGGACATTGGAGCTCCTAATCATGAAAGTCACTGTGAGGGGCTTTACCCTGCCTAAGTGGGTTGCCCTGAAGTCAAATGACTGGCTTTTCCTTGTTACAAGTGCCTCCAAATATATTAAATGTACATTTATCAACCCCCAAAATGAACCAGTATTTTCCTTCCTCCTTCTGACCTTCCCCACCATGCAAACCTGATCCCCCACCCTGTTCCCCCACCGCACCCCCCCTCAGCAGCTATTCAGCATGAACTCTTTAAAATTCTTCCTCCTTATTCTCTGAGCCCCACTCACACCTGATCTCATTAATGAACCCTTTATCCTCAGCTCCCAGATTTAGACTAGTGGCTCTTTGCGGGGCAGGCTGTCACTGAAGCTGTGTCTTCCCCTACTGACCCTGAACTTTCATAAGTACTACTTGCTGACCACAAAATTGATGCATGGTGTTATTCCTCAGCCGGAGTGAGAAGACGTAAGAGAAATGTTCTGAAACAAACATGACTCTGATCCTGTTTCGTGCATTCATTTCAGTCTTGCCTGTTGGTAATTCAGACCCAAGCTCCACAGGGTCTCCCATTCAGGTTCACTCACCTGAATGAACCTCTTCGGGGCTCTCTTAAGATTGGCCAGAAACTTGCTGAAAGGTGTGAAAGTAACGGCTGTTTGCTTGACTATAATATGGTAAGATGAGTACTTGGTTTTTGTTTGAGCTCTACCTCTTAAGTAAATGAGAAATCATAGGTAACTCACCTTACAGCCCTGGATCAGTGCCTCCCCTGTTTTCTAAGTCTTTTAGTAGTGGTTCAGGAAATTAACTTAGTGGCCGGTGTCGTTAGTTATTAAAATCAGAACGCATTGCATGTAGCATGGTCAGTATCAATTTGGGAAGTCTTTGTTTCGGAGGGGTGTGTGTGTGTCTGCATGTGCACGTATTGGGCTCTGTTTCTTTCTGTGGGCCACAGTCAAAACCTGTTGAAAGCCGCTGGATTAGATAATTCATAATTGTCTTTAAATCTCAGTGTCTTCCCAGTTGGTGTTAGTGGTAAAGAATCTATCTCCCTGTGCAGGAGACCTAGAGACACGGGTTCGATCCCTGAGTCGGAAAGATCCCCTGGAGGGGAGTGCATGGCAACCCACTCCAGTATTCTTGCCTGGAGAATCCCATGGACAGAGGAGCCTGGCAGGCTACAGTCCACAGGGTTGCAAAGAGTCAGACGTAAACTGAAGTGACTTAGCAGCAGCAGCAGCAGCAATTTTGTCGTGATTCTCTTTTGTGGGATGTATCTGTTGTTACGACTGTCAGTTTGGCAGTAGGGTAAGGCCCGAAAGAGTTAAAATACTTCTGTAAGTATTTAATTCAACAGCAGAAGGTGTCTAGCTAGGCAGGAGCTTAGTGTACCTTTCTCTGTTTTTCTGATTTATTTGGGTAATCAGAATGTTTCAAATGAGAATAACAGTTTATTTCTGCCAAAATTTGTCCCATGTTTAATAGGGATCTTTGAATGATTCTTAGGTACTGTCACTAAGGTCTGTTTAATGAAACTGATTTTTTTTTGTAAGTGAAAGTAGAACTTTTCCAGGATTTAGTTAGTGGAAGGATCTACACTTCAGTTGATGGATTCACCTCAGGCCCCTCTTTTAGCCTTATGTGACAGAACTCTAACTGGCTTCTATTTTTTTTAAAAAAGCAATTTATTGACTCTCATGAAGTCCAGTTTGGAGTTGTCTTCAAGTACAACTGCTTCCAGATGCTCAAGTGATGTCACTAGGACCCTGTCTCTCCCTCTCTTGGCTCTCTTCTCCTCTGTGTTGATTTTCTTCTCAGGCAGAAGTTCCCAAAGCTGTAGCAGGATGGCCCTCTCAAGCTCCAGGCTTATACTTTGCCAGTTTAGCAGATATTTCTGGGAAGATGGCACTTCTTTTCCAGGACTTCCAGGAAGTGTTCTGTTACTGGCCCACCTTGACTCCTGTGTCCAATCACTTGAATAAGGAGGGGTGGTACCCTCATTAGCGAGACTTGACTCACCCACCCCCGGAGACAAGAATTGGGGTTAGAACTAGCTGAACTGAGGAGAAACACAAGAGTCGGGGCTGGTGTCCAGGGCAGGGATGCTGAGCAGGCATACTGCGCAGATCGTCACCCTTGAGTCTCATATTCCTTGAGAAAGCACTCTTCATTCTGAAACTGCAGAAGCTTGTATATAACAAGGCTCATTCCATACTTTCATTTTCGTGGTCCCATTTTAACCGAAGACTCCCCAGAATCATCACCTTTCAGTAGACTTTTAAATGGGTACTAACATCCCCTAAGATCATTTTCAGAAAATAGGATTCAGGTCCTTAATATTGCACTCTGTGGTTTGGATTACTCCACTAAAGATTTCTTTAAATACGCTTTTGTCTTTTCTAGTGAAAGAAACCACTCATTCCATTCTAGCCAGAATCGATGCCTCTGGCATTTGTGTGTGCACGTGAAAGATGTTTTATCTAATAATGTAACAAATAGGAAGTGCTCATCCTAAAGTTGATGGTATTCTAAGAACTTATAGGTAAGTTGAATAATATTTCTCAAACAGTGCAGTAAATGGTGGGTAGATTCCCAGCCTAGGCTGAGAACAAAAACTTTTTGAATCCATAATAGAAACTCAGAATTTGCAGAAGAAAAATTTAAAATAATGTGTGTGCATTCATATATCCATATAAACTGTAAAACATTGAACTAACTAATCTACATGATATATATACATAGCCTGTACTTACATGTTCCAAAACAAATGGAAAAATGAACTGCACATTTGAATATTAAATGAAACTTCTTGAATACTAATAAATGTATAAATAAAAGAATTTCAGTCAATGGAAACTTATTGGCGAAGATTCTTAATTTACTGGTGGAATCCTAAATGATTCTCTGAAATTACAAGCTCCAGCTGTCTAACTTTTTAGAGGAATAAACCCAGAGAAAGTAAATGATTTCAGTTTCTTGATAACTCTAACAATATTATTATCCATGATTAGTTCAGTTCAGTTCAGTTGATCAGTCATGTCTGACTCTTTGCGACCCCATGGACTGCAGCACGCCAGGCTTCCCTGTCCATCACCAACTCCTGGAGCTTGCTCAAACTCGTGTCCATGGAGTCGGTGATGCCACCCAACCATGTCATCCTCTGTCGTCCCCTTCTCCTCCTGCCTTCAATCTTTCCCAGCATCAAGGTGTTTTTCCAGTGAGTCAGTTCTTCGAATCAGGTAGCCAAAGTACTGGAGCTTCAGCTTCAGCATCAGTCCTTCCAATGAATATTCAGGACTGATTTCCTTTAGAATTGATTGCTTTGATCTCCTTGCAGTCCAAGGGACTCTCAAGAGTCTTCTCCAGCACCACAGTTCAAAAGCATCAATTCTTTGGCAATGCATGATCATTACAGTCATATTTTTACTATTAAATTGAACAAAAGAGAGAATGACAGAAATCCTTCTGCTGTATCTCCAAGAGTTAGAACAATGAAAAGGGAAGGAAAATGTGGCTAAAGAGGTGGTTCAGTGTGTCAGAGGTTGTCTGAGGAAGAATTGACTGAACCACAAGCAATGAGAGGAGCCTCCTAGGAGGAAGACCAGAGGCAGTGGAAGGAGATGTGGGGTCAAGCAGCCTCCCACACTAGTTCCTGGGTGACATTTATCATTAACCTACATGACCTTGCTGGGGTTTGTGGTAGGTTAAAGTAGACCAGGAGCTGTCTCGCTCGGAGACTGTCTGTATCAAGGTATCCTTTAGGACTAGTTTTAGTTCCTAAACCCTTTTGTTGGAATTCTTTATAAGACATGCATATAAGACGCTCCCCACCACAAAAAATGATCAGATAAGTAAGTGTTAGGAGACATGCCTGCCATTAGCTCTCCGCCAGCAATTTATAGTGCACATTTAACTTTCCAGGTGGCTCAGGGATAAAGAAGCCGCTTGCTAATGCAGGACATGCAGGGGACACGAGTTTCACCCCAGGGTCAGGATGACCCCCTGGAGGAGGAAATGGCAACGCACTCCAGTTTTCTTGCCTGGAGAATCCCATGGACAGAGGAGCCTGGCAGGCTACAGTCCATAGGGTCACAAGGAGTAGGACACGACTGAAGCGACTTGGCATGCACACACACATTGCCTTTATTGCAAGGATGTTGAGGTCTGTTAAATCAGGGATACCCAAGACCCCCACCCCGGGCCATGGACCAGCATCAGTCCGTGGCCTGTTAGAACCTGACTGCACAGCAGAATTGAGCAGCGGGCGAGCGAGCGAAGCTTCCTCTATATTGACAGCTGCTCCCTGTCATTCATGTTACTGCCTGAGCTCCACCTCCTGTCAGCTCAGCAGAAGCATTAGATTCTCATAGGAGCTCAAACCCTACTGGGAGCTGTGCATTCGAGGGATCTAGGTTGTGTGCTCCTTCTGAGAATCATCCTGAGACCATCCCTCTACTCCATCCATGGAAATATTTTTCCCTGGTTCCCAAAAAGTTTGGGGACCACTGCATTCTGTCACAGCCTTTCTTACTAGCGTCTTCTCTCAGCGCTCAGTACCTAGAAGAGCCATGCTGTCCACGGCAGTTGACAGTGGTCTTGATCTTGCCTCCCTTTTTTTGCTTTGTTGGCTTAGTTCAGCCAAATCTGAGGCTCACAGTTAACCTTCTTAGAGGACATTTAGTGTGTATTTTCTGTATAACAGCTTTATGTGAGCTTTCGTTTACTCTTTTCATGAGTCTCCATTTTCCCTAATCTCTTGTGAAGCATAAATATTTTTATCAGTCATCTCAAAGAGACATACCTGGATCCAAGTTAAGTGAGGGAAGGAGGGAGTTAGAGAGGTTCTGGTGGGGAGGATAGGTGAAGGCAGGGAAGGGAGACCAGGGAAAGGGAAGAAGCAGGGAAGAAGAAGAGAGGGGGGCCATGTCAGGGATTTCTGATGGGTGTGTAGCAGGGTTAGTGCCCACGGCAGTTTGAGTTGGTTACTCACCTTTTGTTCCATCATTAACTGCTCCCTGAACCTTTAGACCAGCTGTACTCGGAATGGGATGATTTTTGTTGTTGTTTAGTCGCTAAGTTGTGTCCAACTCTTTGCGACCCCATGGACTGTAGCCCGCCAGGGTCTACTGTCCATGGGGTTTCCCAAGGCAAGAAGGTTGGAATGGGCTGCCGTGCCCTCCTCCAGGGGATCTTCCCGGACCAGAAATCAAACCCAAGTCTCCTGCATGGCAGGTGGATTCTTTATCACTGAGCCACCAGCGAACCCCTGTAGGATGATGAAAGAAGCCCGATTTGGAGAGGTCCCCGAAGATAGCAAGATGACCCGACAACTGTTGCATCCCCCTCGCCCCCATCAAGTTGCATCCCCGTTGAGTGAAAAGTGCTATAAGGTTTTAGCTTTTGCACCTACTGCAAGGGATGTTTGAATAGTAGCCTCACTAATACATTCATTGAGGCCTCATTCGTTTGGAATTTGTAAAAATTTGAAGATGACTTGAGTCTAGGGATGGAGTGCTGATGGAAGATGTATTGGGTTGGCCAAAGAGTTTGTTTGGGTTTTTCTGTACGTGCTTATGGGAAAACCAAAAAGAACTTCTTGGCCAACCCAGTAATATCAAATAGTATTAGCCCTCCCAAACTCAAAAAGTATGGAAGCTAATAGCCTGCAGACACAGGAGAGCAGCCCTTGATGTGTTTCTAAGCAGTGAGAAGGGAATGGCAACTCACTCCATTATTCTCGCCTGGAGAATCCCATGGACAGAAGAGCCTGGCAGGCTACCCCCGTCCATGGGGTCCCAAAGAGTCAGACCAGCTAAGAAACTAACACTTTCACTTACTTCCACTTTTCTTCTGGAGCCAGGACACAAAATGGTCCTCACAGGGATCACAACAGTGCTCAATAAAGGAGCTTACTGGTTAAAATTTTTCTATGGGTCTGGTGGTTCCCTTGGAGAAGTATTTTATTTTGGAATAAAATGGTTAAAGTGGTATAACTTTGATCTTTAAAACTATTTCTCTGTTTGTCAGAAAGACCTATGATAAATTATAAAACAGTATCTTTAGATCATTTTATCTGTTTTGACCTTTTTTTAAAAAATACATCCAGTATTTTAAAGCAGTATAGCTATTTCTTTTAAAATATAGACATTTCAGTCAATTGATTTGAAAAGGACCTCTTCGTCTATATTTATCCCAGAGTTTTATAGAATCTTATGGCATTGTAGAAAAAAAAAGTACTGTAGTTAGTACACTTTCGAGTTCTCTGTAGAATCCAGAGTTTAAAAAAATGTGTATTTGTGGAACATCTTGGACTTAAACTCTCTCACGAGGTCGCAGGACAGCTTGGGAACATTGGCATTCCTACAGTTAGCCCCGGGAGAAAGCTTTGCAGTGGCAGCTCTAAGCGGTGTGTGGGGAGTGAGTTGGAAAGAGCGAGAGGCTTCTTTCAATCAGAGTTCCGAATGCATGGTGCACGATGTTTCACTCAGATACTGAAAATCGCCAGAAACTCAGGGCAAACAACATCTCTTGGGATTAGCAGCTTCTCTAGAAGCAGCCAGCCAGGACTTTTTTAAAAAGCAAAACAAAAACAAAACCTTTGCCCCTGGTACCTTGTAATACTTCTCATTGGCAGAGTTTTCTTTTTTATTGCATATTCGGCCTCTCCCCCCATCGTCTCTGTCCCCCAGCCTTGTCGTGGAGCACTGCTGCTAAGGCAAAAGCTTTCTCATGTGTCTGGCCCAGTTTGTTTGTTTTCACATGCCTGGTCCCCAACCTGTTTGATGGGATTAGGGAAGAGAGAAAGGGAGGAACTGCTTTTCAACCTGGCTGGAGGAGAGTCACCTGGAAATGATGAATGGAAACAAATATTTTGTCCTACGCAATCTCCTTTGCCTTGTCCTACTCGAAATTCACACTTTCTGTTTTGAACAGAGGAAGTTAAGTCCCTTGTTCAGTAAATGTTTATTTGGAGCCAACTATGTGCCAGGCCTCAGGAAGATGAGTGAGCAGAGTTAAGGCAGGCACTGGCCCCATAGAACTGTGGAGGCCGCTCTTCATTGCCCTCTGTTTCCGTCAGGATGGGGTTCTGGAAATGAAGGCACACGTCTCATTTGGTTTTTGTGTCCCTGGTGGCCACCACAACAGCTTGAGTTGTGCTGTCCACCGTTCCACGCCTCGGACCCTGACACACGGGCACTAGGCAGTGGAGGCCCAGCAGGGGGTATGCACTTGACATTCAGAGCAGGAGTCTGTTCTGGCCCTGATTCCCCATCCTTCTTCCCTGAGGACTCAGAGTGGTTTTTTTGGTACAGCTGGGCACCCCAGGACAACCTGCTGGCAGTTAATTAATGGATGCTTGCCCCTTGACAATTCCTATGTGTTTTGTACAAATTCCCGTCTTGGCAGTTGTGGTTCTTAAATGCAGGATTTTCCTTTACCACCTCATCTGGACAAGACATTTAAGGTTCAGCACTCACATCCTGACATCTTTTCCCTCTAAAGACCCCATTGGTAATGGTTACTAGGGGTGAGGCTGGGGTGGGGGGAGGAAGATCGGGGAGAAAGGATAGTTAGGGAGTTTGGGATCGACATGTCCACACTGCTATATTTAAAATGAATAACCAACAAGGACCTGCTGTACAGTACAAGGAACTGCTCAGTGTTACGTGGCAGCCTGGATGGGAGGGGAGTTTGGGGGAGAATGGATGCATGTCTATGTGTGGCTGAGTCGCTCTGCTGTCCACCTGAAACTATCACAGCATTGTTAATCAGCTCTACTCCAATACAAAATTAAAAGTTAAAAATTTTGCATAGTGGTTACCTCTGAAGTTTAAAATAATTTTAAGACATGTATTAGGAGAGAAATATTTTCATATCAGCCTTAACTTTATAATAAACTGCATTTTATAATTGGAAAAAAATATCCCACTGGTGTCAGTGGTCTCCTCCATCGCTCCAACCATTTCTAGGATGTCTCAGTCTGCACGTATCGTGCGTGTAGTGTGGATGGCAGTAGTTCTCATTTTCACTGAAACTGCTGAGGCAGTGGCCTCCAAGTGTGGTGCTTTGGGGGGCATTAGCGAGCCTCCTCTTTTGTAGACTTGATGAAGGCAGGTGGCGAGTCTGTGAGAGTTCCCGTCTCCTTTGCTCTCACGCTCATTAGCTGCAGTTCTGCGGCCTTGAGCTGCAGTTGCTTTGCTGTTTGATTGGCAGTGAGGTTCGCTCCTGTGTGATCCGAGTGCTCTTACACTCTGGATGCCATGTCATGATCCAGCTGAGTTTGTTGGGTTCTACTGAGCCTTTGTGTGCTTAGAGGATAGAGGCTGGGCCTCTTGGCCTGCCTTGCACTGAAAGATTTCAAAGGAGAAATCCTTGTAGGCTGGCTTTGCACCCCTCAGAAGTTCATCTCATTGCTCTTCATCAGCTTAAAGGGTTTTTCCCTGTTGCACCTGAGACTCTGACTTTCTGAGTAGTGTGAACCATAGACCAGGAAGAAATCCAAATCCCCCATCCCGGCCAATGAAGACGGCCTTNAAAAATTTTTTAAAAGAAAATATTGTAGACAAACACAGATGGTATTTGAGGCTAGTAAAATGTCATTTGTTTAGATGCTGGGGATTCTGAATAAAATTTCATTAAAAAAAAAAAAAGAACCTATCACAGAGACTCAGATAAGCTGTTGAAGTTACTAACTTTGATTGTATTTCTCTTCTTGTACAACTTCTTTACGACAAAGGGAAGAAAGCCAGGTGGTTAAAATGAGTGGATTTCTCTTTCCCATGTGCCTCTGTTGCTGTTAGTGATGTAAGAACACTTGAATTTGGAAGTCTCTAATGCCTTCCCCAGTCTCCTTTTTGCTTTCTATAAAGAACTGGATTATTCCTGGATTTTTAAATTTATTTTTTTAGTTGAGCAATAGCTGACCTATAACATCGTGTTAGTTTCAGGTGTCCGACAGAATGATTAAGCATTTGTGTACATTGCCAGGTGATCACCATGATAAACCTAGTTACCTTCTGTCATCACATTTATAATTTTTTTTCCTTGTGATGAGAGCCTTTAAGATATGCTCTGTTAGCAACTTTCAAATATGCAGTTCAGTGTTATTAGCTTTAGTTGCCGTACTGTACATGACATCCCTGGGACTTATTCATCTGATGACTGAAAGTCTGCATCTGTTGACCCCTTCACTGCTTTGCCCACCTTCTACCCTCTACCTCTGCACACAGCTATTAGTCTGTTCTCAGGATCCGTGAAGTCAAGAAGGCTTTCTGTGTGTGTGTGTTTGGTTTTTGTTTAAGATTCCATATGTAAGTGACATACATTATACAGTACCTGTCTTTCTCTCTGACTTATTTCACTGAAGGCCTGTAAGGTCCATCCATGCAGTTGCAAATATATCATTGGGTATTTTAAAGTTCTTATTTAGGGAGAAAAATCCCCAAGTGACAGTCCTCCTCCAGAAGGAGCTGGGGAGTCAGCGGTCCAGGCAGCAGCCCCTCACAATCCCCCTTCTGCAGAAGCATTAGGAAAGTTACCTGCTTCGCTTTCCTCTGCCGGCTTCCTGTCTACAATGTTTAATTACATCACCTGGGAGGCGAGACTGCATTTTTGTTTGTTGTTTTATAGTATATGCTTTCAGCACAGAGTTCACAGTCAGACTGTCAGCTGCAGTAGACAGACTCTGATGCCCTTAGAGTTGTGGAAGATTCCTGTGTGCCCGGCTATGGGTGTGCCGCTAAGCTGGACTCAGCACGTTCTGTCTCCCTTTCATGATGTCTCCTTATCTTCAGTTTTGCACTTCCCATTTTCAATCGCTGACCACGAAGAGTTTGTTCCCCCCTCTCTGGCATCTGAAGGCTGACATGGTGGTGGGCCTTGGGGCCTCCGGTCATCGGAACATGTGCTGTCTCGTTACAGTGCGCATCCGGCCCTGGGACGCTGGGCAGCTGCTTTGAGAGCCGAGTGGTTGTCGTGTGTGAGAAGATGATGAGCCGAGCCTGTTGGGCAAAGTCCAAGCATCTGATCCACTCAAAGACTTTCCGTGGGATGACCCTCCTCCACCTGGCCGCTGCCCAGGGTTATGCCACCCTCATCCAGACCCTCATCAAGTGGCGGTAAGACCAGTGTCCTCCTCACCCATCAGTAGGCACCCCTCTTAGTGTGTCCACCAGTGGATGGAGATCTGGCAATTCAGGGACTATGGAATCCTCATAGCAAAGGAGTCTCTCTGAGGACAGTTCCTCAAAGTTCTGTGAACTTCTGCCCAAGAAGTACTGAGTGAGATGCTAAAGTAAACTTTGGACTTTTCATTTCCTCCTGGCTCCTGGCAAAACAGAGCATCCAGACCACCTAGGAAACCCAGGACTTTGTTTCTTCCCATCAGCAGTGTTGGCTGCCCACTTTGGTTTCATCTCTGTGGGTTTCGTAACGTTATGGTATTTTTTAACATTGATTCTCTGTGCAGTAATTTGTGATGCTGTCTGTTCCAGCACAAAGCATGCAGACAGCATTGACTTGGAACTGGAGGTTGACCCCTTGAACGTGGACCACTTCTCCTGTACTCCTCTGGTAAGAAATGGGTTCATTTATTCCCCATTCACTGTTCTTCTGGGCTGGCATAGGGATATGCCTGGCTCCCTTTGTGTTCACCCTGTTGATACATGACGTATATCGGAGCCACTCTGTAACGGAAATGTTTTATGGCACCGTTGAGATTGCTGCCAAGGGCCAATTTGTCAGTTGGCAGCAGTGGCAGAAGTCAAATGGGATTTTTTTTTTTAACTCATATTGAGGAAGCGCGCTCTGTCTCTGTTTTTTAGATGTGGGCGTGTGCTCTCGGGCACTTGGAAGCAGCTGTCGTGCTATACAAGTGGGATCGTCGGGCCATCTCTATTCCAGACTCTC
Organism: Neotragus moschatus; assembly: GCA_006410615.1. NCBI lineage: Eukaryota > Metazoa > Chordata > Mammalia > Artiodactyla > Bovidae > Neotragus > Neotragus moschatus. The sequence continues at coordinate 314,208 of SJYA01002197.1, read as the reverse complement.
TAGGAAGGCTGCCTTTGGGAATCGCCAGGTCACGAGGTCACGTGAAGTTAGCAGAGTGTCTGGAGCACCTGCAGAGGGATGAGCAGGCTCAGCTAGGACAGAACCCCAGAATCCACTGTCCTGCAGGCGACGAGCCCAGCACGGAGAGCTGGGTGAGCCAGTGGCACAGCGAGGCCATCAACTCCCCAGAAATACCCAAAGGAGTCACTGTCATCGCGAGTACCAACCCAGGTAAGAACCCTACATGGTGACATCGCAGCACTTGGATTCCCCTGTTGCTGTCATGCCACTACCCTCGGAAAAGTCCATAGGATGTTCACATACGTTTAAGGGTTTGGGTTATTCTTTGTAGCGTTTCTAATTTTCCTTTTAGCTGTTAGAAGGCCTAGTGCTTCCCCCAACCCCGCTCGCCCATCCCACCCCCAAAACCGAGGGGAAAAAGGAAAACTATGTTACTGGGAGAAAGAACTACAAATTTTGGAGGAGGATTATTTGAATACAATATATACTGCTGGGGAATATGTAAACGTTAGGGATGTGTCTTGAGTTCTGGCTTTGCACTCTGTGCCTCTCAGGCATAGAGAACGTGTTAATTCTTTAGCATTCCTCACTGTACCACCTGTCCTGACTGTCCTTTCTACTGTACTTTTCAGAGCTGAGAAGACCTCGGTCTGAACCCTCTAATTACTACAGCAGTGAGAGCCACAAAGATTATCCAGCTCCCAAAAAGCATAAATTGAACCCCGAGTACTTCCAGGCAAGGCAGGAGAAGCTGCTGTCCACTGCACTGAGTCTGGAACAGCCAAATATCAGGAAGCAGAGCCCTAGTTCTAAGCAGCCTGTCCCCGAGACAATCAGCCCCAGTGAAGGATTGAGGGACTACAGCCGGGAGATCTCCCCTCCCACTCCAGAGACTGCAGGATTCCTCCACGCCTCTGCATCCCAGCCGGTAGTAAAGTGGAACCCCAAAGATCTTTACATTGGTGTGTCTACAGTACAGGTGACTGGAAATCCGAAGGGGACCAGTGTAGGCAAGGATGCAGCACCTTCACAGGTGCGTCCACGGGAACCAAAGAGTGTCTTGATGATGGCTAACAGAGAGGTGGTGAACAGCGAGCTGGGGTCCTACCGTGATGGTACAGAGAGTGAGGAGTGCTCACAGCCGATGGATGACATACAGGTGAGCGTGGAGCAGGTAAGCTTGCAGGGGCTGGTCCGTCCACCTGCACTTCCTTGATCTTTACTGCCACTTTCCTAGAGATCTTGTCATTTTCTCACCAGTGACTGGTTCAAAGTCTGGGCTTATGTATAAGACTAGTGGACTGTCTTCTTCACTTGGGCCACTCGTGAATCAAACATTTTGAACTGAGCCTAAAACCAGGGACTGAAATATGCTTATTAGAAAATGTCAAGTTAGTAGATAGTGTCAGAACAGGCTCAGAGTTTCTAAGTCACTTAAAGGGGGGAAAAGAAAATCTGGCTCACTTGGGAAAAGTTTAGGAATTGGCAATAAGGAAAAAAAGGCAACAACAAAAATAATGCTCTGAAACATAATATTATAGGAATCTTTTCAAACATGAGTCATTCCCACTTTGGAAACTGTTAGTTCTATTAAAAGATTCTCAGANAAAATCTGGCGCACTTGGGAAAAGTTTAGGAATTGACAATAAGGAAAAAAAGGCAACAACAAAAATAATGCTCTGAAACATAATATTATAGGAATCTTTTCAAACATGAGTCATTCCCACTTTGGAAACTGTTAATTCTATTAAAAGATTCTCAGACTGGATGAAAAGAAGCAAAGTGTATTATATACTACTTGTAAAAGACAGAATTAAAATGAAACAGAAAGGATGAAAATGAACTGACAGGTGAAGATATAACAAAAGAGTGTGAAGAGCAAAAAGACAAAAAGTATAATTAAGGCAAATATTATATATATATATATACACACAACTTATCAAAAAGATATGACCATAATGAACCATTGTGCACCTAACAATGTAGCTTCTAAATATTAAAGCAAATAAATACAAAGAAATGTGGTACCAGAACCACAGTCACAGTATGACGCTAATGCAGCTATTTCAGAAGTTGTCAGCTGAGGAACATGTGACGAGAAAAAGAAAAAAATTGACAGTACAATTAGAAAGTTTGACTTAGTGTATATACTTAATACGTGATTATATAATTATGTAGATGTATGAATAAAACCATGGTAAATATACATATCATTGTTCTGAGATATCTGAGCACACTTGAGAAAACTGCTCATATGTTAGAACCCAAAGGGAATTTTAATAAAAACCCAACGTCATTTGAGTAAAAAGCCCTAAAGTCATTTAAATTCCATTGCCTTTTGTAGCTGCCACATTAAGAAATCATCTACTTGGTATCTCAGAGTATCGCACTTATGATGTTAACGTGTTCTTATGCTAACACAGTTTTATAAAATAGAGGATTTGGGAGAGGAGTGATTACAGATAGTTATAACCTTTGGTCTCCAGAAATTCTACGTTTTAATACTTTTGTGGGAAAAGAATCAAGGTAGGACTTACTTCCTCCTGTTTGAGTCACCAATCAAGACGGTCAATATAGAAGGAGAAGAAGAGCTGTGATATTTCTTCCCTAAACGTTTTCATTTGTATTCCTGTTACAATTCTTTGTTCACAATATCAAAAATTACCCAAGATAAGTATTTCTTAACAGTTTTATTGGGGTATAACTTACATACCATAAATTCATTCATTTTAAGTGTTCAACGTAATGAACGTTTGTGAGTTTGTACAAAGTTCACAGTCATCACAAAAGTCCCATTTAAGACACTTCCTTCCCCCTACAAAAGTTCCCTGTGCCCCTTTGCAGTCAACCTCTGTTCCCATTCCAGTCCTAAGGATTTGATTTCTCTCCCCTAGAATTTTGCTTCTAGAAATGTGACATTAATAGAATGGCAAACTCTCACTTTCTGTGTCTGGCTTCTTTCAGTCAGCATAATATTCGTGAGGTTCACGCATGTTGTAAGATAAACATTTAATCATTTTTGTATAGATCCTTGCTGAACATTTTCAGTTCACTTATAAACTGCTATATTTCAACTTCCATTTTCAAGAGATGTGGAAGAAAACTTTTAAAACCAAGCTCATATCTCTGATTCTACTCCAGACTCGTTGTGAGGATTCCTAAATGTATCTGTTAGGAATTTATCTGGGGATGCTCGTATCAGCAACCCTGACCCCAGTGGTTTCATAAGAACGTGATTTCTTTTTCTTGTACAAGTCCAGAGGTTTGGTGACTCAGTAATGCCATCAGAGACTTGGATTTTTTTTTTTTTTTCTTTTCCTATTCTTTGGCTTTTCTCTTCAATCCTGTTGCTTTATGATCATAATGTGGCTTTTCGAGCGCGGCTGTGGTCAGAGCAGGAGAAGAGGGGCAGGGCTGGGTGCGTCAGCACCTTTCACCGGGAAAAGCAGAAGCTCTGTCCACGACTCTCCCAGCAGATTTGTGTATAGTCTGCTTGTCCAGAAGCTGGTCACAGATCCCCGCCTTGGCGCAGGAAGGTGGGAAACTGAGAGGAGGATCAGGAGAGGTGGCTTGTCTTAGTCACCAGCTGTCCCCTGGGCTTTGGCTCTTTGCTGCTCTCTACAAAACTAGGGTTCTCTGGGCAGGACAGAGTAGGGAGAGGGGCATAATGGTCAGGTGGGATCACACTCCAGTATTCTTGCCTGGGAAATCCCATGGACAGAGAAGCCTGGAGGGCTGCAGTCCATGGGGGTCACAAAGAGTCAGACACGATTCAGCAGCTAAACAACAAGAACAAGTGGTCAGGTAACCAGCAATACCACTGTAATCACATGACCACGTCCTCTAGAACTGCCCAGGCCTTAGTACCCTTAATCAGTTGATCCTAGCTGAGAGTAGAAAGTAGGCATAAGCCAGATATTCTCAAAGACTTAAAGGTTTTAGACTGAGCTGATTTTTGAAGCTCTTCAGATCTGGGATCTCAGCATATGTGAGCGAATCATGTAAAACCTTTAGATAATATCAGAGGGCACTGGACTGTCATGTCAGCCCACCCTGCTTCGTTTCTCTCTTTCCCAGGTAGCGGGCGGGAGGTGGGCCTGGCTGACTTCTAGGGCCACATCCTAACCTGAGTGCTCTGTGGCCTCCGGGTTCCAGGTGAACATGATGACCTTGGCAGAGCACATCATTGAAGCCACGCCTGAGCGGATCAAGCAGGAGAACTTTGTGCCCATGGAGTCCCCGGCATTGGAAAGGATAGACGCGGCTACCATTAGCAGTACCATGAGCTGGCTGGCCAGTTACCTGGCTGACGTAGACCACCTGCCAAATGCTGCCCAGATCAGGTCAGTAAAATCCAGGGGCCTCTCCCCAGGGCAAGTTCCTGGATTTACCTGGAGGCGCAGCAGACCCACTGGATCTGAGGAGATCTGGGTAGTGGATGCCCTTATCAAGGAAGGAAGGGAGCGTTAGGATGGATCCGATTGCTTCTCTCAAGGACCTCTTTCTTCCTCACCTCTGCCCTGAGGTTTCTTCCCATGGCAGAGTGTAGGCGATAGTGTGTCATAGCATGTTCTCCCCAGTTCAACTGAAGCTTCATAGTTGGATAGTGGACTTACTGGGTTTAGTACTTAGCCCAGTACCGAACTCGTAACAGGTGTTCAGCATGAAGTTACTAATTGAAGGACACCCAGAGTCTCCTTAGCATCTCTCTGGACTGAGTAGAGGTGTATCCTTCATGGTCCACAGTGGGTACCGTCTTGTCTCTTTGACCAATGTGTGATGAATCCTGCAGACCAATCACCAGCCTCTCCCCCTCATGTCTTCTTTTGTTTCAGAAGTGCATATAATGAGCCTCTCACCCCTTCTTCTAATACCAGCCTGAGCCCTGTAGGCTCACCAGTCAGTGAAATAACTTTTGAGAAGCCCAGCCTTCCCTCTGCAGCAGACTGGTCTGAGTTCCTGAGTGCGTCCACCAGTGAGAAGGTGGAGAATGAATTTGCACAGCTGACCCTGTCTGATCACGAACAGAGAGAACTGTATGAAGCAGCCAGGCTTGTCCAGACAGCTTTCCGGAAATACAAGGTAAAAGACAACAAGAGTCCTAGGGGCTTCCCTGGTGAACCAGTGGTTAAGACCCTGCCCTACCACTGCAGGGGGGTGAGGGTTCAATCCCTGGTCAGGGAACTAAGATCTCATGCTTTGCAGCCAAAAATAAACAACTTCTTTAAAATAACCAAAAAAAAAAAAAAAAAAAGACATCAGAATCATTCAAACTGAAATATATGCCATTTCTTTTTTTCTCTGAGTTTGTAATTTGAAATAAAGATTCTATAATTAGGTCACATAAGATTATTAAGAATTGTCAGAAACTTTAGTGGAATAAAACTGACCAGTAATGCGATGGTTATTACCCTCTGAACTTATTGTCAGGGTAATAATAGATATTCATTATTTAGTTAATACAAAGTTGATGTATCTGCCACAAGGGACGTATGACCTGGAGTGGGGGTTTCTGGCTGGAGGCCTGGAGACTGATTGTTGGCTGCCCATGAACTCCTAAAATTTTATGGTGAAGTGTCTGTATGTGTGTTTTTGGTGGGCAAGTTCCAGAGACTTCCAGCATTTCTCAGAGGAGTCTTTGACCTCCCTGGACATGAGTCTGAGCAAAATCTGAGAGAGAGTGAAGGACAGGGAAGCTTAGCACGCTGTAGTCCCTCATGTCGCAAAGTCGAACATGTCTTAGCGACTAAGCAACAACAGGGAGGTGTTACAAGTCATCAATCTTTGACCCAGAAGTAGAGGACTTGGTGTTATCTTAGGAAGGACAGAGCAGAGCAGCACCTTATAAGGACAAATAGCACAGTACCTAGTTCTTTAAATCCTTTGACTGCTGTTTAGGCCTCCTGACATCCAAATGTGATAGTTCTGTTTAAAAGCCAGAATAGCCAGAGAGGTATTCTGTAAATTCATTTTTCCTAGTTTATCCTGATACTAACTTGTCGTATTTGGTAAACCTCGGGTCTCGGTTCTGAGAAAGTCAGTGAAACCAGTGGTCATCCCGTTGAAGTCTTGAGAAAGCTGCATTTCTTACACTGCGCCATTCTTTTTTCTCTTGCCTCGCTTTCCCCTGAAGGGCCGACCCTTACGGGAGCAGCAGGAAGTGGCGGCAGCTGTCATTCAGCGTTGTTACAGAAAGTATAAACAGGTGAGCCAGCTTGTGAATGCGTCCTACCCACACAGCATCCAGACCGGCGTGGGGAGTCCCGTGTGATGTTTGGCAGAGAGCACAGCATCCGATGCCTGACCCAAAGACTGGCTTCGAATCACCTTGGTTAAAGACCAGAGGACAGTGTTCCGAAAGAGGAAAGAAAAAGGAAAAACAAACAAAAAATCATCTGCAACTGTTGCCACAAAATAATTTTTGTTCGGACTGTTGACCTCCTTAGTGGTATCATTTCCTGCAACGTTGGTCTGATACAGAGGAAGCTATTTGGGTCTGAAGTGAGGCTCTATGTGAGTCATGTTGCCTCTAAGCTCATTAGTAATTAGAGCTTGAGCAGGTTTGGTATGGTGATGGGAGAAGGCAAATACTGGTTGTTATCGCTGACCTTGAATCATACACATCACATAACCTTTAACCAGTTTTCCTTTTTGGCTGCTTCTTACCCAGTGTAAAATGAAGAATTGTAAAAAATCTTTGAAAATGGGAAGAAGCCCAGAGTATCTTACACTGAGCATTCCTTAGTTAAGCGTTGTAAGAGGAGCACCTGAATCACTCTTTCGTTCAGTATTACTGCTTGTGAAATGACCTGCAGGGTCACGGAGCTCTCATCAGACGGGAAGGGAATTGTTCAGAGAACACCTAATAAACCTTAGATCTTTCAGACTCATCATTTCATTTTCTGCTTACAACAATATCTGAAGTCAACAATTTTATTTCCATGTGGCAGGTGAAGAAGCTGAGACTCAGAGAGATTAAGTAAACCTTAGACCTTTCTAACCACCTAGGTAGTGATATTAAAAAGTGCCGAATTGCATTTTGACTGGTTCCTACGGTAAAGTTAAGTCCTATTAGTAGAACCAGTTTTTAGGCTGTGCTTTTGGTAGGTCTTGCACTTTTGTTTAAGGATTAATAAATGCTGAGATAGATACCAGCCACACAGAAAATCAGGATTCTGTTCTCTTTATTATTTCTAAGATTTGCTTGATGTCTCATGTGGATTGCCACTTTCTCAAGTTTCTCTAGGATTAAGCTTTAATTGTGAGGAGAGAGGGGGGAGTGTCTTCAGCTTATAGCCAGTTGAGTTCATGATCCCAGAAAATGAAGGTTTATTGTGTAAACGCTGACACCACAGTCCCTGTTGGGAACCATCCTGGCTTCTGTTTGGCGAGAGGACTTCTTGTTAGCAAAAGCAATACTCAGAGTTTCTAGGCTTTGATTACAGCAGGAGTTTATTCCAAAATGTGAGTTTGTTGTTGTTGTTTTTTTAATCCCCTCCCAACGAAGTGTTGGCTATAACCAGAAAGATGGAAGGCATTAAAAAAAAAACAAAAACAAATATAAGACAAGTATTTTGGAAGATGAAAGGCATGAATATAGTCAGATTGCCTTTCTTTCTTTCTTTCTTTCTTTGGTTGGGCATTTCATTGGTTCTGATTCTGGTTTTTCATTTCCTTCTATTCAGCAATCTAACATTAATCTTGTATTTTCTGTTTCTCCCCCAAGCTGACATGGATAGCCTTGAAGGTAATGACACACCCAAGTCCTCTCACAAACCATTCCACCAGAGTCACAAACCTCACACCCATCACCAGCTACAAGAAGGGGCCATTAGAATGGCACGATCATTCAGTAGGCATACCCCCGCCTCACCCAGCCACCTCACCACAGCACATCTATCCTCTGGGGACCACGTGGTTATGCCGTTGGAGTGGGTTTCAGCAAGCAGTCTTTGGACATTTTCCTGGCCAGTGTCCATCTAAACAATCCATTCCAAGATAATTACTGGGAACCCAGTGAGCCGCTGAGGAGATGTACTTGTTTCCCATTGTGCTGCGCTGTGTCTGCAGGGTTCTGACCATGCAGAGCATGCAGGCCAGGGTCATGGAGACACTGTGGGCTGCAGCCCTTGTCTTGAAAGACTTTGGGCCAAATGAAAATGTCAAGCAGGTCAGATAAGACTCAAGAGGGTCCTTGCAGCAGGGCACTGTGTCTGAAACCTTTTGAGAAGTCAGCTTTTGCCCCTCACTCTACCTCATACATGCAGAGAGAGACTTAGGCACAGGGATGATCTGAGGAGCACTTGTCCCTCTCATGGTAAGTTGGCTTCTTGTGACCAAAGCCCTCGCCTGTGACTTCTGGTCCCTAGAGTCATAGTCTAAGGGGTTAGCAATCTGGACAGAGCCTTTGCTAACATCTGCAGAGCTCTGCGTTTTTCGTGCCTGGCAGGGAAGAGGACTCATTCTCCCGAGTGTGCCTTCGTGCCTCAGTTTCTGTCTCTGTGGCAGGCTGGCCGGAGGGCACAGGGACTGACTCCCGAGTGGTCCCCGGCTCTGGGGCCACCTTCCAGGTTTCGTGGCTTCACCCCTGTGTTGGTCTGACAAGCGTTAATCTTTTGCAGGTTAAAGTGGCTTAAAGGTGTCAGCGTTTCATGATAAGCCTTGTATTTGGGACCTTGTAACTCAGAAATATGTCGTGTGGAACTGCTAGTTAGAAGTCAGATGCTACCTTCTAAGTGGATTTGTGTTTGGCAGGAATTGGGAAGCATCCAGAAAGGATTAATTCAAAATGTTTCCAAATCGGATAGGAAATGTTCAACATGTAAAGTTTTACTTCCTGGAACTTCCCTGGTGGTCCAGAGGTTAAGACTCCACACTGCTAAGGCAGGGGCACGGGCTCAATCCCTGGTCGGGAACAGATCCCACCTGCCAAGCAGTTTGGCCAAAAAAAAAAAAAAAAAAAAAAACCCATAAAATTTTACTTCCTAAATACGTTTTTTTAACTCAAGTGTCTCAATTTATTGCTGTTAAAACTTTTTTCCAATAAGGGTAAATGGTTTTGATGTTTGAGGTGGGGGAAAACACATTTAAAGCAGTAGTGCATTGTCTGAAGGTAAAGTTAACATTTTGCATTTTGGAAAGGTAGGTGGAAAGCAGCTTCGTTTGCCTGTTTGATGATGAAAGCCAGAACAGAACACGAAAAGAAAAGAGAAATGTAGTTTCCTTCCCGCCGCCCTCGCCCGGCCGGCTCGGAGGACCCCGCCCGCATGGCTCCCCTTGTTACTGCTCTGCTTCTCCTTGTGCCCTCACAGTACGCACTCTACAAAAAGATGACCCAGGCCGCCATCCTGATCCAGAGCAAATTCCGGAGTTACTACGAACAGAAAAAGTTCCAGCAGAGCCGGCGCGCCGCGGTGCTGATCCAGAAGTTCTACCGGAGTTATAAGAAGTGCGGCAAGAGACGGCAGGCACGCCGGACAGCAGTCATCGTACAGCAGAAGCTCAGGTGGGTGGAGCTCTGGTGGCAGCCAGGAGAACCCCGACTCGGCGTAAGAGCAGGCCCTTGCAGATGTGCGGGTCTGTCTGTACAGGGAGCGAAGCATCCTGCAGTGATTTCCTCCCAGAGCAGTCTAGAGGCTGTGTTACCGTAGCGTTAACACTTGTGCCCTTTGCCCATTTTGGTCCATTTAGCTCCTTCTGTCTCTCTCCACTCCCCACCCAGTCATTCTGATGCCCCACCCAGTTTCAACTTGTATCAGAACCTGGAAGGACCACAGTTCCTACTCAGAAAGGTGTCACCCTAATACAGTCAACTGGGGCTGCCTAGGTGCTGCAGTGGTAAAGAGCCTGCCTGCCAGTGCAGGAGACAAAAGAGATGTGGGTTCCATCCCTGGGTCAGAAAGATCTCCTGGAGGAGGAAATGTATTCTTTCCTGGAGAATCCCATGGACAGAGGAGCCTGGTTGGCTGCAGTCCAGGGGTCGCAAAGAGTTGAACGCGACTGAGCACTCAGTGAGCGGCTGCACACATGGGATCATCGTCTAAATTGTAGTGTGTCTACCCCCAAAACCTTGGAAAAGTTAGTAGGGCTGAGCTATTCCATTTTGCAGAGTCATAAAGAGTTTTAGCCCTGGAAAATACAATGACGAAAGTTTAGGAAACAATAGCCCAGGGACTTCCTGGTGGTCCAGTAGTTAAAACTTCACCTTCCAATGCAGGGGGTGTGGGTTCGATTACCTGGTGAGGGAGCTAAGATCCCACATGCCTTGCAGCCAAAAAAATTTAAAAAGCCATAATGTAGAAGCAATAGGGGTAACCAGTTCAATTTGTTGTTGTTCAGTTGCTAAGTTGCGTCCTACTCTTTGCGACCCCACGGACTGCAGCCCACCCAGCTCCTCTGTCTTTCACTGTCTTTCAGAGTTTGCTCAGGTTCATGTCCACTGAGTTGGTGATGCTGTCTGTCTCATCCTCTGCTGCCCCCTTCTCCTTTTGCCGTCAGTCTTTCCCAGCACCAGCATCTTTTCCAATGAGTCAGCTCTTTGGTTCTTTATTGAACAAATTCAATAAAGAGTTTTAAAATGGTCCACATCAAAAAAAAAAAAAAAANAGGTTCATGTCCACTGAGTTGGTGATGCTGTCTGTCTCATCCTCTGCTGCCCCCTTCTCCTTTTGCCGTCAGTCTTTCCCAGCACCAGCATCTTTTCCAATGAGTCAGCTCTTTGGTTCTTTATTGAACAAATTCAATAAAGAGTTTTAAAATGGTCCACATCAAAAAAAAAAAAAAAAGTCTTAAAATAATAGCCCAAGGAGAGAATGAATGTCTAAACTGAGAAAGCCTAAACACAGGTGAATGAGTGTCTGTCTCATCCCGTTTTCAACAAATCGAGTTTACAAAGACTTGAGGAGTAGTGAGAGGACATCTTATTTTCAGTCCTTCTGTTGTCTCCCTTTGAGTGGTGAGAGCGTTTACACCCCCTCCTTCCGTCTCTCCCAGTGATGCCCAGACTCAAATCCATGAGACAGGCTTATGCTGCTGGATTTGCTCCATGAACTGGTGGGTTACAAGTTCTCTTGCACCACTGACTTGCTTTCAGCTTTCAGACGCGAAACGTCACAGCACTGTTCTCGTGACCATCATTCGTATTCTGGCTTTTTCAGGAGCAGTTTGCTAACCAAAAAGCAGGACCAGGCTGCTCGAAAAATAATGAGGTTTCTACGCCGTTGTCGCCACAGGTACATTCTCCGTCATTTTGACATTTTCCTCATCTAGAAGAATGAAACCACCCACATCGCCTTAACCACTCATAAACTCTTAGGTGAAGCTGACCGCCCCCTCGACCCACAAATAGCCAGGCTAAAGTGACCCCAGGATGGCAGGACTCTTTATCTAGGGCCAGAGTCGTGAGAACCCTGCTGTCTGTTCCAGACGATGCTGTGTGTGTATTGAATCACGGGGATCGTGCCAGTGTTTTTCTGTTTTGGTTCAAGGAGAACTTAGCTGAGTAGCTTTTCGTTCCAGATTTTTCTTCAGCAGTGTGGTCTTCACTGTAAAGGCTTACTGTGCTAATGTGTATCCAAACAGAAAAGACAAAGAGTTTCTCTTCTGAAGGAAAGGATGGGAAACCACGAGGACCAAGTTTTCTGATGTAGTTTCCACTGAATAACTTGTGCCCTCTGCTGGTGGTGTCAGGGCTAACACCCTCCATCAGCTATCAATTCCCACTCTTCTGTGATGGGGAACAGGAGAGGTGGTTGGAAGGAAACTGGGCAGGAAAGGATGGGCACCTTGAGATGGGAGGTGAATTTCCACCTAGAAGTGGGCTCTGATGACTCCAGCATCCTCCCGTGGAGCTATACCTTTCTCTCTGTTTTCCCGAGTTTGAGATGCCTTGGTGAAGACTGGGTCCTTGACTCAGATTTCGGGGGCTGGTGAACCGCGCGTTTGTTTTCTTTACATGGATTAATGCTCTGTCCTCACTTCTGTGACACTGGCCATCTGAGCTGTGTTCAGACGACTCTCCACATGGTTTTGTTGTTTTTCCGTCCATCAGGAGCCATGCAGTTCACAGACCCAAACTTGAAAGCAAGCTCTTTAATGACCAATTTCTTCCTATTTCATTGTACCCAGAGCCCAAGCTGGCTGGGTGTAGTGTGACTCCTCAGAGGTTTCACTTTAGTGTTTTTCCTCCTCAAATTGTCAGCTTGCTAACTTTGGCAATATTTTAACTCTGAAACTTACTAGGAGTTAACTGGCTACTTGTGTGTACTTTTACTTAAATTAACAAAATAATTCGTTTATATGAACACGGAAGGGAAAGTGGACAGAGCTACACATGCAGTCATAATTAAAAGGAACATTCTTTAGGATATATATGGTGCTCTTTAGCCAGAATTGCTGCCAAGGCAGCTGAGGCACTTTTACCATAGTCCTCTGCAGCGCATTTGCTCTCCACCTGCGGTGACTGGCGTTCTCCCCATGGTTAGCTAAGTGATGAGACCTCCCGTATCAGTGTTCTGAAATAACAAGTCTTGTTAGAAAATGCGTATCAAAATACGGGGCAAGACCAGGACATGATGAAATGAATTCTCCAGGCCTTACCAAAATCAGTCTCTTCCTTATTAGTCATTCCTGCCTTAGAGGACTTGCAGCCAAATCGAGGAGTTGCCGTTCTTCCTTTGGTGACAATACCAAGGCCTTCCCTGTGCCTTTTTCCATACGTGTTCACACTCTTCTCCCTTCTTCCTCTTCCTCCCACAAAACAAAAAGCCCAGGAGGATTCTCCCCAGCACCACTGAGTCTGTGGTTAACATTCTCCCAGCAGATTTGATGTTCAAGAAAAACCCCCTCAACATTGCTCTTCTTAAGCCACATCAAACAAATATGTTCTCAAGTTGAATTCTCCTTGGTTCTTCTGTATCCTCAAACTTTGAAAATATGCATATATGATGCCTCTTGGGCTTCCCAGGTGGCTCAGTGGTAAACAATCCTCCTGCCAGTGCTGGAGACTCGGGTTTGCTCTCTGAGTTGGGAAGATCCCCTGGAGGAGGTCATGGCTACCCATTCCAGTATTCGTGCCTGGAGAATCCCTTGTACAGAGGAGCCTCGTGGGCTACACGAGGTCGCAAAGACTAGGATATGACTGAGTTACTGAACAACCAATGCCTCCTTGGTGAATGTGAGCAAAGCTGTTCAATACAGTCCTATTTTCTTCTTCTTTTTTTTTTGGCCACAACTTACTGTGTGTACATTGGATGAACTGAGAGGGTAAGAACATAAATGCCCAAAAGTTTGCTTCACATAGGAGCCTGGGTGAAGGAATGGTTTCACTCATGTTTTTAAGAGTTCTCCTTTTTCAGACTGGTAGAGAAGCATTTCATGAGGATTTTGCCATTCTTCAGCCTTTATTTTTACCAGGAATAACCTCATGAAGCTAACAAGAAGATTTGTTATGAAGAGAATATCAGATTCTGGGTCTGAAGTTCTGTTCACTGTTTGGGATTAAACAATGACGTCTCTTGGCTCTTTTTTTTTTTTTTTAACTTGCCCCTTGATATTCCAGATGTTAGAAAAAATGTGCAGGCAAATTGGAGGAACCTTTGTCTACTATGCATGGTCAGTATTCACTTTCCATGCCTATATAGTTAATGAAGGAGCTTGAAGAAATCCCGGAAGTTTGAGCTCACTTCCCCTAGAATAAGTGTCACCTCACTGCTGCTCCATCTGGATTATTGAGTATTATCTTAAGAGAGACTGTCATTTGTATTGTCCCTTGGAAGCATTAAAACAGGAAATCTCCTATGATGCCCTCTCAGAAAATGTAGGTAGGAAGTGGCATCAGGAGTCAGCACGTGTCCCATTTCTTAAGGATTTTGCCAAGTCATGTGACCTCAACATTTTTAGACCGAAAAGTAAATTGGTGACTTTCCTACCTGCTCATTTCACATCTCCCACCACCACTCTCCTTTTCTTTCTTTCCAGAAAAAAAAAAAAAAAAAGGAACTACTTTATAGTCTTTTTGTTGTTGTTGAAATAAAGCTATTTATAAGATTTCTGTTGTGACCCTCACATGCTAATAGCTCTTTGGTGTTGTTTTACTGTCTAAAGCCCCCTGGTGGACCATAGGCTGTACAAAAGGGTGAGTGTAGCTGCCTGCTAGCCAGTTTATCTTTACCTTCCATTTTCAATATTTTGCTTTTTGCTTGCTTGCATGGGGCTGCAGCCTAGGTATGCTAGTAAAGTTTCACATCCATTTCGAATGAAACAAGATAAAAACTAACCCTGACTACTAACACTGCTACTTTATACAACAGGAAAACAGTCACATACAGACATACAAAAATGCATGAGCAGCTGAAAGACCCTGAAGCCACCACAGGGCATGCGAGCACTTGGTGGGAGAAGCCTTCCTTATGAAAAAGGTGGCTGGTGGGACAAGTTTAAATCTAAACAAGGCTGCACTAGAAGGAAACCTTAAGCGAGTGGTAATTGGTGATGAAAATAATTTGCTCCATGAAATTCAACTACTTCTGGGTCGAAATTTCCAAAGCAAGAAGGCTTGCTAGGCAGTACTTACCTTTTTCTTTTAACTCATCTGTTTCTTGTTTAGAGTTACATAGTTTCATTTTCTAACTCTCCCTTTCCCTAATGCTAGAAGGTAAGTCAGGAGTGCCCAGAGCCAAGTCAGTACTCAGAGCTGCTGAACCGGCCCAGTACATTCATTATCCAAAAGGGAGTGAACCCGACTTCTAAGACTTAATGACAGTGCTGAAGAAAGGCAGGGTGGTGTGAAGTGTCTGAAACCTGTACATTCTATACTAAGGTCCCGAGTGGATGTTCCAAGAAAGTTTGTGTTTTAAAGAAATGATAGCGGCAGTTCAATGGACCATGGGAGTGTCTGTGAGATTTTTAGAATCTGATGCTGATTTGTAAGTATGCAGACATGACTATAACAGGTCTTTGTTGTTATTGTTCAGTTGCTAAATCATGTCCAACTCTTTGTGAGCCCATGAACTGCAGCATGCCAGGCTTCCCTGTCCTTTACTATCTCCTGGAGTTTGCTCAAACACATCTTAAGTTATAATAAAGGATGTAGCGGGCAGAAAACAGTTTTTTAAGAGCCAGAAATTGAATTCACCAAAATCGGACTTGAATTTAGGTTAACTAGACAACTTTTGTCCTAGAGATAGTCTTAAGATGCATTTAAAAATCTAACATGGCAGAAAAATAAAACATTGCAGTTACCTCTATCAACTCAACTACACCCAACATCCTCCCTTCTTACCTTACGTTGCTGCTGCTAAGTCGCTCCAGTCATGTCCGACTCTGCACCCCATAGATGGCAGCCCACCAGGCTCCCCCATCCCTGGGATTCTCCAGGCAAGAATACTGGAGTGGGTTGCCATTTCCTTCTCCAATGCATGAGGGCAAAGAGTGAAAGTGAAGTCGCTCAGTCATGCCCGACTCTTAGCGACCCCACGGACTGCAGCCCACTAAGGTCCTCCGTCCATGGGATTCTCCAGGCGAAAGTGCTGGAGTGGGGTGCCATCGCCTTCTCTGTACCTTACGCTAGCACTGTATTTAATCATTTACGAGATTTCTGAGAAAAGATCATGCTTCAGAAATTCCCAAACGTCTAATGTCTTTGGAGATATTGTTTCCCATATAACCACATTTGTGTTGATGCTAATATTTATTTGTTATTAAAAGGCCTTTTAATTAAAAGGCCAGGTAATAAATGTCTGTTGCAATATAGCAGTTCCCCTTATCCAAGGGGGACACACGCCACGACCCCGGTGGATGCCTAGTGGATGGGTAGTACCAGACTCTAAACATGCATACATACATATACTATGTTTTCGCCTATACTGACAGGCAGTTCATGTATACAGCACGGATGTGCTGGACAAAAGGGTGATTCACACCCCAGGGAGGACCAAGTGGGGCAGTGTGAGATTTTATCACGCTACTCAGACAGCACACAATTTAAAACTCATGTATTGTATATTTCTGGAGTTTTCCATTTAATATTTTCAGACCACAGTTGACCTGTGGGCAGCTAAAACCTTGGAAAGCAAAACCACGGATAAGGAGAGGACCCCTGGTATCCAGTTCTGCCACTGAAACATGAAACAGCCACAGACACTCCCATCAGTGGATAGTCACGGATGTATTCCAATAAAGCTTTATTTACACACATGTGCATTGGGCTGGATTTGGTCCGCAGGCTGTAGTTTGCTGACCTAGGGTGACGAGAGAATTGAGTTTTTATTCTTCCTAAGTCAAAATCCCAGGTGGCTCAGTGGTAAAGAATCTGCCTGCCAATGCAGGAGACTTGGATTCAGTCCCTGGATCAGGAAGATCCCCAGGAAAAGGGAATGGTGACCCATTCCAGTATTCTTGCCTGGAGAGTCCCATGGACAGAGGAACCTGGCAGGCTATAGTCCATGGGGTCACAACTGGCTAACTAATATATTAGTTATCCTGTAAACAGTTGACACTGAAGGAGAAATTTGTTTTAAAAAATGTAAAGCAGCTACATGCCATTGTAAATTTAACTAGTCAGAGCTCTCTAGAATTAGGCAGTTGCTTACTTGAATTATTTGAATTAGTTGAATTATTTCAGGTCCCATGTGGTGGAGCCGGCTCCGAGATTTGAGCAGATTCCTCTGTGTTTGAAATACAAGAAAAACATGGGACACAAATCTCCACTTCTCTCTTTTTCTATTCCCTCTCACCCTCTGCATACGTAGATAATATCTCTTTCCATTAAAAAAGGAAGACTCCCAAGAGAACAGATGCATGCCCTAGTATTCGAGTTAATGATAAGTGGCAGTATCTCGCATGTTCTATGCAATTTATATAGTTCGCTGCAGGGATCCAACAGTTTAGAAAGAGCGGTTGCTTATGCAGTTTTGAAGCTTGTTAGGGCCTGGTATGTTAATGATCCTTTTTAAGAGTACATTTTTTAGAAGTGCTTTTCCATGCCAACCAGAGTCCCCACCTTCATTTTCTGAACGCCTGTTGCATTCTGCTGTAAGTTCCTAAAACTCCTCCTCATGCATGAAAACTTGGAATTTCATAACACTCCCATCCCTTTCAGTCTTAGGGGGCTGGAGAGAGAGGAACTCAGAAGCCTTCAGGTTCCCTCCAACATGGTTATTTTTCTCTAACATGAATTCCCAGGTGACTCAGTGGTAAAGAACCTGCCTGCAATGCAGGAGACGCAGGTTCAATCCCTGGGTTAGGAACATCCCCAGGAGGAAATGGTGACCCACTCTAGTATCCTTGCCTGAGAAATCCCAGGGAGAGAGGAGCCTGGTGGGCTACAGTCCATGGGGTCACAAAAGAGTTGGACACGATTGAGCAACTAAACAGCAACTTGAAACGAGAAACAGCTCATCTGTGTCTTGTCTAATTCCCAGTAGGATCTTGTCCTCTCTGTCCACAGGAGAAGTCAGGATGGCCCTCTAAGAGTCCCTGGGTTGAAGTCCCTTGGGAGGCAGGGCTTTCTCAGAGGAGGATTTATATTCCTCGAATTTATGTCAAAGAAGATAATATACTTACTAATATATAAAGTACACCATAGTTAAGACATTTAAAGTTGTATGCAGATATAATAATCTGAAAAGTGAAAGAATGAAATTTCACAGTATAGCATATATAAAAGGCAATTTGACCCCAACTCCTAAATTAATGAAGCAGAAAGATATATAAAGGGAATTGATGTCAGCCATCAGAACTGGCAGCCAGTGCATTGGAGAAGGAAATGGCAACCCACTCCAGTGTTCTTGCCTGGAGAATCCCAGGGACAGGGGAGCCTGGTGGGCTGCCGTCTATGGGGTCGCACAGAGTTGGACACGACTGAAGTGACTTAGCAGCAGCAGCAGCAGGCTAATTCCAGCAGCTGAGCAATCAGAAAATACCCATTCAAATTATCAGTCTTGGGGAAAGCTAAGAAAAAGCACCAAATGATCTTCGCCAAATCTAGCTCATTTTCACTTGTCTTTTCTCCAGACTTCGCCCCTAATTTATCCAGTAACTTAAAATGGAGTAATCCAAATCCTAATGCCGTCAGAGGAATTTGTTTTGTCTTGGACACAATAACTATCTATTCAAGAAAACATTAAACACAGATATTTGAGTCAACAGTTTTAATAATTATTTTCTTAGTTCATTGAGGTGTGATGCAACTTCAGTAAATGGCTGAAGGATTGCTAAGCTTGAAGAAATATTTTAGTGCACAGGCTGAAAATAGTTCTGCATTCCAGTTGGATTTTGAGTGTCTCAAACAGGGTGTTATTCAGTGTTACAGCAGAAAACCAGGATGCCTCAGATGAAAAAGAAAATAGAAAACAGCTGAATTACGTAACAGGTTTATTCTCAAGGTATCGAGACTAAAATAGAAATTGCCTTAGACAAATTTCTTCTTTCCCTGATGAGATCAGATTTCTGCAAGAGAGCCTAATAACCTGTTACAGTCCCTGCAGGTATTGTAAACAGCAGGACTCCTGGTATTGAAATAACCAATTTCTTATAAATTGCTGGCCTAGCTACTCACGTTCAGTAAAGGTGGGAGAAACCATGCAACTGGAAGGAAAAGAGCCCTGATTGGAGGAAGAAGAAATAACACTTTCTGATCACAAATTTTTAAACAACAGGTTTTCTATTTGACAGCTGGGTTTCCAAACACTTAACCAGATGCTGCTAGTTATCTTGGTAAGTAGCGTTGACAGCACAGATTCTTGAGAGCAGTCGAGCCAAATATCTGCAGTGGGTCACTAGCAAGTTCTGCAGGTCACACATAGACTTTGTATGTGGTTCTCTCCACTTCCGTCCAAAGGGCAGCTCTCTAACAATGCCTGCGAGTGAGCTGTTTAATTAAGGAAAATAACAGTGCCTGTCAGCAACTTGGATGTCTCACTTTGCTAGTTAAACGTGACGTTAGGTGAATTTCCAAGTGGCTCAGTCGGCTCAGGGAGGAGTGAGAGAGAAAGGTGGGACGTGGCATCTCATTAAAATCTCCAAAGTAATTCTGTCTTACTTGCCTCTTTTAGGAAATGAATCTTTTGGGAACACAGTGGTGTGTGTTACATTGCAGACAACATGCTCTGTGTTGTTCTTATTGGGCCTCTCTGTCTTTTTCATTTTGCAATCCAAATGAGGTATCCGGAAAATGGCAAGACCTCTCTTTTCCTAATCCCCCCCACGAGCTATTGCAGCTCTCAGAACCACAGGTAACTAAGCAGAAAGCCGCCTCTGGCTGCCCTGTACATTTCTGATGTCCAGCATTGCAAGAATATACCTGCCAAGATCCACTGATCATGACACATTTCCCTGGCTGAGCATCACCAAGTAGATGTAATGAAGCCGCTTTGCCTAACGCTTTACCCATGGAGCCATTGTTTGCTATGAGTTTCTGAAGCAGGCATACTTCATTTATCCATAAATGATCATGGGACGTCTGATGGACAGAAACCCCGTGGGCTTCTGCTGGCTTTCAGGGCTGTTGCTTTTCTTCCTCACTTCAGTGCATTACAGTGCAACGCGGTTTGGGTTGAGACTGAAGCAATATCCTAAAGTGACTATTTTCAGCCTAGAATGTTTGGGGGGTAATCTCAGGGTTGTCTTTAATTTTAATAGCTCGATGGTCACAGGCCAATGTCTTACTCTTGTAATTACTGTATAAATCCAAGCCAATAACACGAGGACCATTTCCCAAGTTATGGGTGCATTCAGCTACGTGGTCCTGGCAGCTCTCCTTAGAGTAGCACTCTCCTTGTACCTGCAGAAGCTACAGTTTCTATCTATATGGTTGTCTTCACAATCTCAAGGAAGACTGCTTTGCTTGTCTTCCCTGCAAGGGAATTCAGAAGTAAGTGTAATTATCACAGGCCTTGTTTTTTTTAACATGGAGATTATTAGATTCATTTTTTTTCCTTGACTTGAATGAGTCTAACACTTGTAATTCTTTAAGAGAATGCAAAACTTAGTATCCCTTAGTTGAGTTTGTGTAACATAATGTAACCAGAGGTTATTGGACATCTGTATTCTCAGTTCTGCAGATGCGGTGACTTGGATGTCTGTATTCTCAGTTCTGTAGACGTGGTGACTTGGGCATCTGTATTCTCAGTTCTGTAGATGGGGTGACTTGGACATCTGTATTCTCAGTTCTGTAGATGTGATGACTTGAATATCTGTATTCTCAGTTCTTTATGTGGTGAGTTGGACATCTGTATTCTCAGTTCTATAGATGTGATGACTTGGGCATCTGTGTTCTCAGTTCTGTAGACGGGGTGACTTGGGCATCTGTATTCTCAGTTCTTTATGTGATGACTTGAACATCTGTATTGTCAGTTTTGTAGACGTGATAACTTGAACATCTGTATTCTCAGTTCTTTTTGTGGTGACTTGGACATGTGTATTCTCAGTTCTGCAGACGTGGTGACTTGGGCATCTGTTTTGTCAGTTCTATATGTGACAACTTGAATATCATCTGTATTCTCAGTTCTGTAGACGTGGTGACTTGGGCATCTGTGTTCTCAGTTCTGTAGACGTGGTGACTTGGACATGTGTATTCTCAGTTCTTTATGTGATGACTTGAACATCTGTATTGTCAGTTTTGTAGATGTGATAACTTGAACATCTATATTCTCAGTTCTTTTTGTGGTGACTTGGACATGTGTATTCTCAGTTCTGTAGACATGGTGACTTGGGCATCTGTATTCTCAGTTCTGTAGACGGTGACTTGGGCATCTGTATTCTCAGTTCTGCAGATGCGGTGACTTGGACATCTGTTTTCCCAGTTCTATAAATGTGGTGACTTGCAGTGCACTCTCAGTTCTGCAGATGTGATGACTATAGTTACTGAAATTTCAAGTATATTTCCAGTTTCAAAAATTCTGCTCTACATTTGCCAAGTTTTCACACTGAAAAGAAGCTCACAATATAGGCAGGATCGATGAAACTAGCTCCATCCATTGATTTTGGTTTTGGTCTATAAAAATGATCTTTTCCCCTCCACTGAATTTTTCAGTTGTTCTTTTATGTCATGTGAGTACAGTATTTGTAAGACACAGTAGTTGTAACTGATGGATAGAAAAATATCTTATGTTTTTTATAAAATGACAAGCAGAGAACATTGTTATGAAGGAAACACATACTCATTGTAGTGCATTCTGGAAATACAAATAAGCAAGGATAATCACCCAGAAATAATAATTGTTAAACTTTTATTATACATCCTTTTCATGATAGAAGTATTTTCAGTTAACTTGTGCCTTTTAGTTCACGTCTTGAATGAGTGAGACAAGGCAGACACAAATTTCTGTGACTATTTGAAATACTCTGGTTTGAAACATCTCTCAGAATTTATTAACAAAAATCCTCTTATCAGAAGTTGTTCTCATTTACTTCAGTGAATATAAATGTTTTCTGATTTTTGGGGGAGTCAGCCTAACATTCAAACATACTTTATCCAATTGACATTTGATTTAAAGCAAAACAAAATGAAAAATTAGGCACCACTGTCTTACCCTAATAACCTACCCCTGAGTCACATAAACCTCCATTTATGATCTCAGTAGAGCAGACTGTAAAAGCCACTTCTAGGGGTATGTTAGCAATCAACATGCCCAGGAATTGGTAAATGAAGCTAACAGTCCTCGGCTGCCCTGTTTCTTAGACCCATTCCTTTCACGTTTCAGATCTGCTTCAGGTCCACGTGTACGTTTTATGTGGAGCCATTTTTCACTCTAAAACACTGTAATAAAATCAACACATGGTTTTATAAAGGATGGCATCTTAGAATTGAGAAAAGGGAATTGTCATCAGTTTCAACATTGTACTCACCCATACCACAGGAAATTTCTAAATACATGTTTTCTGTACAGACTTTTGGAAAAGATAAGTAAGAATTGGGTTTAAACATTTATTCTTTGTTGCTGTTGCCCTGAGATACTGTTCAAGGCATCAGAGCGGAGGAGTGAACCCAGATAAACCTGGCTTCAGATCACCGTTCTGCCATGTGGTAACCTTCTTTCCTTTCATGCCACACTCATTCTGCCATTTGTTAACTATTATGTATAATTGGGCAGGCTGCTCAATTCTGCAAATCTCAGGTTCTCTACTTACACACTGGAGAAGATGGTGAGGTTGTGAGGACTGAAGAAGGTAACACACACTAAGGAACCCATCAAGCTATTGAAACATGCATTCTCTTCCTTTTTTGCTAATTTCTCCTTTAACAACTTCCTTTTAAAAAATGCCTATGCCATTTAATTCGTTTTGGTGTTTTGTATTTATAATGCAAGCAGATTGTGAAAACTACCGTGAAACTAAAAACTAAAGTCTCCTTTGGAATTTAGTAGTTTGGAAAGCCTAGAAAATATACCTGGAAATAGGAATATTTCATTTTTCCTAAGTTGATAATTGTGGTCATTCTGTGTGTGGACATGCAACTCTCTTTAACTTAATGGTGTGTGAAGCCAGCACTAGTTTCATAGCACCATATTTACATAGTAATTTTAAAACCTTAGTTGACATTTTAATTAGCTCAAAAAGAAACTAGCAAAAAAAAAAAAAAAAAACCCACAGAAACAAATGTGACCATTTTAACATAAAAAAGTTTGCAGTATACCCATATGACCAACTGATCACAGATTTTTGGTGTGAACATTTGTTATAAAACATTTCTGGTCTATAATTCACGTTCCTTTTTAGTTCATCCCAATGATGATCTTAAGATTTGTAAGGCGGGACTTCCCTGGTGGTCCAGCGAGTAAGGACCTGAGCCTGACTCTGCACTTCCATTGCAAGGAACCTGGGTTCCCGGTCAGGAAGCCTAGATCTCATAGGCTGGGCGGCATGGCCAAAAAATAAAAATATAAAAATAAAAATTTGAAGACTTTACTAAAAGAAAAAAAAAAAAAAGATTTGTAAAGCCTTCCTGTTCCCACTAGAGAAACTGTGAATGGAGATCTTTGTGTTTATGCTCTCAGGTTTTGAGTTCAGAGTTCTTTAAATCCTAGAAGTCTCACCAGTGATGGAGTTTCTGTTGCACATTTGTGAATGAGTCCTGTGCTAGTGCAGAAGTCAGGTGTCGTATCTGAAGTAGCATGCACATTTTGCGGTAATCCGGCAAGGAGGTCTGCACAAGTACGGGTACATTGCATGCCCAGAAGGAAAAGTGGCATCGGTGCATGCCTTGCATTCCAGCCAGAGGACTGTTAGTATAGATATTGCATGTTTAAAAATTGAACACAGAATATGGCATGTTTCAATTTTTAAAAAGCCCATTTATTTATCAAGTATGCATGTCCAAAACTAGGGACCTATAATGATGTGCCTTTTTGTACTGCAATATGACCCAGAGTACCCCAAGATTTAATAATCCATCATCTACTTAATCATAAAGTTCAAATGATACCTGGATGCAGTTGTGAATACAGCAGGGTATTCTTAGTGTACCTGTTAAGAAAGAAGGCTTTCTTAGTTTCGAAGATATACTGTTGGAGCAAACGGGGCTTGGTTTATTTAGTAAATAAATCAGACAAAGAAGTTTTCAAACATTATAATTCTTTCTGCTGATGATAAAATGACAAAGCTTTTTTTCTGAAAGAGAGCATCTTCTCTTTGAAGAGATCATATCAACTTGACAGAATGCTCAGAAATGATTCTGCTTGGAGGTGGTAAATATAATTTTCTTCAATCGCTATTTTAGCACATGTGCCATTTCATTGAATGCCAACCTCAATAGAGCCATAACTTATTACTGGTTTTTTCAAAATGTTTTCTTTCCACTCGAGCGTTCTCTCTTGAAAGGAAACTAACAGTAGCCTTAAAATAAAATTTAAAACTTACCCATATAACTTAAGATAACAGCAGAGGCCCTTCTCAGAGAATGAGAAAACGGTATTTGGGAATTAGTTCTGTACAGGACCATACTGGGAAAACAAATCAAATTATTTTTCTTTTCATACTATTGAGGTAGAGTGTATGTGTCTAGAGAAACTGCCGCTTCTGTGTGGCTAAGATCATCCTCTCACACCCATTTTTAGTAAACAAATGTTACCACATGGCATACAGTGCTGCACACAATCTGTGACTTAACAGCCCACACTGACTTCAGAAGTTAGACCCTAAAGTCACACTTGCCTTTGACCAATCCAATAGTCAGGCAAGCTCTTAGTTATCTGACAATAAAGAGAAATATATTCTTTAGCTTAGAACCACTTTCCCAGGTCCCCATATGCATCAGGTGGCCATATTCATTCAAAAGCCAAGGCAAATTTTTACATGAAAAAATTCCAACTGAAAGGAGTCATCAACAAATAATTTGCTGTGAACTTTCCCTGACTCTATTTATAGCAATTTAAATTTGTTTACCACCACACATTTGATAAACAGAAGTACCTTATTGGTATTACACTCTGGTGCTGTCTACCCAGGGGCACGGGAGGAAATGACCCAAACATCTTTTAAAGCTACAATGTGGAATGGGAGGAAAGTAAACAATTCTGAAAATCAGAAAGACTGAACAATACCTGGGCAAAATTAGAGTTGTGCAGGGGAGCCCATCAGGTTCAAGATAGCTCAGCATCTTGAGTCTGTGAGCAAAGCAAGAACTTGTGCCCTAGGTATATCAAAAGCTAATGAACAGATGTGTGTGCAGTCTCCCTAGCTTGTATACTGTGGAATCACAGGGCTTTCATGGGGGTCGACCACACTAAAAAGAGTTATTTGACCAATTAACTTCTTCCAGAAGGAGCATGCTATTGTTAGACTTGATTTAATGCTTTCAACTTTGGTTTTGCTTTGTGTTTAGAGCTCTTGATATAGAGGAGAGTTTCAGGAAGACTGCAGTCTTCCACTTAAATATTTTCCCCAGCAATTTCACAGGAGTTTCCTTAGCCATCAGTCCTCAGAAGGGTTTTTGTCTTGGCCTTTCACTTCCTGGGGAAATGGCCACACCCTTTCCTTTATCTGGTGACAATTTCACTCTATAGTTATCACCTGGTATTTTGTTTTGTTTCTCTTCCAGAGTGAAAGAATTGAAAAAGGCCAAGGAACTTGAAGACATACAGCAGCATCCCTTAGCAATGTGACACTGCTTTTCAGACTGTTTTCATTTCTGTTTTTAGCAGAGACATGCAACAACACACACATGCACACACACACACACACATACACACACACACATACACATACACACATAATCCCTCTGCAGTTTTGGGGAGATCAGCTGCAGGATTTTAACAGGAATGTTTTGGTCATTGCATTTGCACTTTCATGGACAACTTTTAATTTGATCAGCAAGACATCTTGGAACTCAATCTTCTGTTGGATCATGGGCAAACAAGACACCACGAGGAATCGAAAGAGGCTTTCCTCCTCTTAGGAAGAAGCCGTCTTCCTTCTCACATAGGGCTGTATTCAAACATCGTGTGGAACTGTACAAATATTTATACCAAAAATATAGATAAGAAAAGGTGGGGATGCACTAGCAACGAAGAGAATGCTGTTCCTGCACCTGTCGGTTATTTCCAAGAAGCTGAATTTTGAGGATTGATTCTCAGTGGAGGGCTTAGATCATACAAATCTTTATTGGGTCCGTGTGTTCTCATTTCCTTCACTGTGTTTATTTGATCTTAATTTGTCTGTCTGTTTGCGTTTCAATCTCTACAGCACACTTAATGCAACTTTTAAAAATCTGCAGGTTTTTAGTGTTTTGTGGAAGTTTGCAGAGGGGGCGGGTGCGTGGTACACAGGTAATGCATGGGAAGTGACGAGGAACAGCGTACAGAGTTTAAATTTATTTTCTTGTCCCCACCACCTCCCAAGAACCTGCGAGGAGAGTCATCATCTTATCCCTTTTCTCATGTTCAGCACTTTAATTTTTTTGCCTTACTTTCTTGTGCAATGAGAATTACTTAAAGAGTTGGTAAAGCATGTAGCTTTTTTTAGTAGCCTTGGAAACTGTAATCATTCTAAGGAATCATGAACCTTGCCTGGACATTTGCCACCTAAAAGATCAGTGTGGTGCTGCGTTCTGGCCAGTAAATTCCATATTTTTGGCTATATTTCATCCAACCTGAGCAGTTTCTGTGTATATATAGAAGGTAGAAATGGAAAGTGAGAAAATATTTGAAAGGGATTATATTAATTGCTAAATATTTTATTCACAAAGGTCAATAACATGGCAAGATAAAATTATTTGTATAGTTTTGTCTGAATGAGCGAGAAAAAAATGTGGATGTATTGTTTGTATATATTGTATATATTAAAACAAAGAGATATGTGCATGAAATCAAGAAAAAAGAAATGAAAAAAGCAAAGCATTAGTGGCTATGGTCTGTAAAATGAAAAAAAAAACTTTATTTCACTATAAGAGTACTTTATTTTAAATGTTCTTTAGAAGAACATTTTGCTAAAGCATGACTAAACTGCAAAAAAAAAAAAAAAAAGAGCTACTGTATTAAGACTTAGGAAAAAAAGGCAGAGTAACATTACTTAAAAAAGGGTATGTTTACATTTAATTTTGGCTACCAGGAGTTTATTTTATTTTATTTAAAAGATTTTTTTGCCAATGGTGCCAAGTAATGTGAATGCTGATATCGCTTAAGAAAATTAAGTTACTTTTGCTAAACAGATAATCATTAAGATGAATCCGTATATAGCTTAACACCATCCACTCACTCCAACAAAGAACACTTAGAATGGTCAAAACATGACAAAAGAAATAGGATGAAAAATAGAAAAATATCTCACGTTTTCATATCTCCTGCTGGAAATCGGAAAATGTAATAAAAATTGCACACAAAATAACTACAAATTAAAAGGATGCAAACTGGTCTCGTAGGAATGTCATGGTATATTACTATTTCCACATAATGAGGAGCCAAAGAAATCTGATGCTTTTTAACAATTCAACTACTGATGTTAAATTGAGAGAATCAAGTTCGCACTTGCTGATGCCAGTTTAAAATTCCCAGGTTAAGTTTCAGGATCAGTTGGTGTAAAGCTGAGAGAATAGTTTTGGTGTTTTTTTTTCCCTTGGTTCTGGCTGCCAACTGTAAGTGAAGACTCAAGGCTTGTTGTGAAGCCTAAAAATATTCACAAATCAGCTTTTAAACTGGTGTCTTAGAAGGAAGGTAGATACAAAAAGATTGTGGTAACAACTGGGGTCAGTGCTCTTGGTGCCTTTTCTATAATTGTACTTGTTTTTTAATTACTTCCTTTCACTGCCAACCTCGAATTACTGTACAGTATATGTCTTACTGCTTGTGATCAGCTTTGACAACGGTGNGGAAGGTAGATACAAAAAGATTGTGGTAACAACTGGGGTCAGTGCTCTTGGTGCCTTTTCTATAATTGTACTTGTTTTTTAATTACTTCCTTTCACTGCCAACCTCGAATTACTGTACAGTATATGTCTTACTGCTTGTGATCAGCTTTGACAACGGTGACAGCCCCACAACTAGCAGCCACCTGTACATTTGTAAACTGACCTGACTCAATTTTGTTTTTAAATGTGTGGGTTTTGTTGCAACTGTTGCAGTTCCCCCAAATACCCATTATTTTCCCACAATTTGACCTACAGGAGGACACTGAGTAATTTACAAACACACAATTGCATTCATAAATGGGAAGAGAATGTGAAAGCCAGTTCTTTCAGAATATCCTTTAGTAATACTGAATTTAGGTACGTTTATTCCATTGTGGTACAAATAGCCGATCCTTTGACAGGAGTAATGACCTCAGTGGATTTGCTTTAATCCTCACTTTTTTTTTTTTTTTAATGTCTCACATGCTACATTATTAGCTGAGTAAGCTAGATAATCTGGAAGATAAAAGACTGACATAGTTAGGAGCATTCTTACGGAGAGGAGAGAAGTAGGTTCAAAACCTACCAGTGTCATCTACCAGTACAACTGTGAATCCCAGGTGAGGTACAAATGCACTTCCACTGAAACGAAACATTTCTGACCGCTTTTTCTTGGTTGTGAATCTTAATTTTGAATATAAGATGATAGGTAAGCGCAGCTTTCTTGGATAATCTGAATTCCCAAGTGCCAGGAGTAGGATCTCATTATAAAATTAGTAGCTAATCTTATTCTGTCTCCTGATGATTTAATTGCTACACTTGTTACCCATTTGAAATCAGCTGTACTGTGTGAACGAAATTGAGACAATAACTCGAACCCCTCTCTGGCTGCACGGTCGCTTATGGCAGTTCCACACAGTAGTTGGCGCCCAATGGGGGGTCCCTGAGACTTGCATGTAAAACTAGTCTAGATGTCTTCTTTTTTGTAAGTTTTATTTTTGTAATTGTGCATGTAAAGCATCATTGAATCAATGGATCTGTTGAAGAACTCAGCTGCTGGAAACCATGCAAAATGTTTTGAATTGCCCTTAAAATATGGAAAATGTTTTCTGAATGCTTTATATTCTTTCTGCTGTAAATTAAAAATGAAGAAAATTTCCCCATACTATGTGTGTGTTGCTTTAACTTCACCTGATACTGAAATCCAAGGTGATCAGCAGGTTTTAAATCTTACAAAATCATTTCAAATAGTTCCTTCTATCTTGATGCAGTGTTTTGACATGGAATGCTACATAGTTTCAGATTTGTCCAGCAAAGAGAACATTTCTTAGTAGAGCCACTGTTCTAGAATATTTGCTTGTCCACTATTGGATTCAAGGATGATCTCAAAGAGCTTTAGATTATGTGTGTATTACATCTATCAATATTCACTGTCTTTGATACCTTCTCAGGCACCTCTCAGCCTAAGTGCACTTACAGGAAAGATAAAAACACGGATCGAAATTCACCTTTTCAGTTAAAACCCTCTGACTTTTTAAAAATGCACCTTTCAGTTGACTACTAAGCCCAGCCTTTTCCGGAACCCTGGCATCAGTCTCCTTCCCTTTCACTGCAAAAGCTCAACTCCCTGGTGGTCCCTCTTCCATCTAAACCATTCTGGAGCTGCTGTCAGACAAGTTTTGCATGATAGATCTCCCAGTTTCATGAAGCCTCAGTGATTTCTAGAGCCCACTGCATTGAAATGATATTTTCCTTTCTTGTTTATTTTCACTCGCTACTCTGTCTTATTTTCATCTATGCCCCAACCTGCACCCCCTGGTTGGTCTGTTCAAACCGTGTCCAGGTCCACTGTTTCTTTGTTCATATGATTTGTTTCTCCCATGCTTGGAAAGTTCTCTTGTTAGCTACTTAACTCAATCCGAATTTCACGTCGGTGACACTTTCTTATTCTAATATACACTAATATTTCCTTTTTCAAATCCCAGTTAGAATTGGAAAAGACAGTTTGATGTTGTTTTTTTCATTTCTCATCTATTCTGCCAGTTGACCTACTGGTGTCCTGTTTAACGCTGGAGCCTTTGCTGTACAACCTTGCCTTTTAGTACAACTGAAATTCCTTGCACAGTAAATTACTCAGATTTGTGCCTCAGCCTCAACCGGAAATTCAGAAGTTGAGGACCTATTCTGTGCTTGGTGTCCCGAAATACATACAGAAAGGTAGAAAGTACAGTCCCTGATANAAACAGGGCCTTGAAAACAGGAATTTCCCGTGGTAACAGTTCAAAGAACGCTAAAGTTCAGGAATCACAAGGACGCGCTGTCCCCCACCTCAACCTGCTTGTCGCTCACCTACAGAGGAGAAAGGAATGGGTGCTTTCCCACGATTCCTCCCGGAACTAGCGTCACCCCTCCTCTGGAGCGTTCCTGCTTGAGGCTGCTGTGCCAGCTGATCACAGCAGTTAAAATCTAGATCGGTAGAATTATACAGAACCTGGTCTAAACACAGGCTCCAGTGCAGCCGGTGGGGTCGACTTTCTAAACCTTACTTTAGTTTTCTGTAAAATGAGGTTAATAGTAGTAGTGTCCCCCTCAAAGAGTTTTGAGGACTAAATGAAAAATGCTTGCAGCAAATGCATAGCACATGACCGTTTGCTGTTATCTATCAGACAGTAAACTCTGAGGGCATGGCTGGGGTCTGCTGCATCCCTAATCTTTGACGCATGGTAGGTATAAAATAACTGTTGAATCAATGAATCAGTGGGTGTTGTAGGAAAGACACAGGGGAGAGACCTAAGACAGAGGAAGGATCTGTAGGAGAAGGCAAGGCTGTAGGCAAGACACTATATAGATATCTCTGAAAAATCAAAAGTATTGCCAACCAAGTCATGGAAGCAATTAGGACTCCCAAGCCAGAGTGCTCAAAACAGATCTGTCTGGGGGAAAAGTAAAGCATTCGATGAGGATTTTAAAAGAAGTACTTTTCAAGAGAGGGAGCCTTGCTTCATCTTATCTTTGCCACTCACAGCACCCCCACTCCCTGCATCCTAGTGTTCCTGACTCTGTTTCTCTAAGTGAGTCTATTTCTCTGTACTGGAAAAAGGGTGTTCTGTAATTGTTCACCACTGTGAAGACAGTTCTTGGCACAGTGAAAAGATCAGAAGAGTACTGAGTGCATTTAAGTAGCTGTATACCTTAAAACAAGTAATTAAAAAAAAAAAAATGGGAACATAACATCTACCTATCTTAGGATCAGGCTTCCCCGGGTGGCTCAGATGATAAAGAATTTGCCTGCCATGCAGGAGACCTGGGTTTGATCCCTGGGTCAGGAAGATCCTTTGGAGGAAGAAATGGCAGCTCACTCCAGGATTCTTGTCTGGAGAATCCCATGGACTCAGGAGCCTGGTGGGCTACAGTCCATGGGGTCACTGAATGACTAACACTTTGACTTTCATGTGAGGCTCAGAGGCTTCAGTGATACAAAGGAGAGCCTATTAAACCTTCACTTTAGATCTCAGTCACTTTTAACATGTGCGTGAATCTTTGAAATTTTAGAGGAATTAGAAGAGATGTCTTTAGAACCTTTGTTCATTGCTGCAGAAAGGATGTTCATTTTCTGCTTTAGTTCTGAAATTTCTAACACTGAGGGTCCTAGAAAATATCCACATACGTAACAGAAATGTGTTTGGAATCCTAACTGCCTGTGTCCTTACATGTTTCAGGACTACAAATGCACCGGCAGGCTCAAGCGCTGCCGCTGGCAGTAGCAGAAGACTTCAGCAGACACAAAATCAAGTGGATGAGGTAATGCTCTGAAATGTTAAAAACCTGAATTATAAGCCAACATGAGAACACTGGGAATAGTTCTGTTTAGGACAAGTGTCATAGAAGTGTGAACGGAAAGTAAATTTTGACTATCCTAACTGTAACAAAAATTTGTTCACTACTGTTTTGGGAGCCCTTTTCTAAGCTTCTGAGAAGTCACATCCTCCTGGTTTCAGGCCTGTTTTCCTTTAACTGAATCACACACCTAAAGTACAGGCTCTTCTCCCTGAGGACATTCCTCCCAAAAGTCACTTGGTGATGTATATTTTGCCACAATAAGTTAAACATTAGAGAGGAAAAAATAACTGCTTTAAAAAATAATAAAATCTTAAGGATGAGGTCTGTACATTGCAGAAGCCAAGATGAATCCTTCTGAACAGATTTTTCATCAGGATGCTTTTTTACCAGTTCCCCAGCCCAGCAAATCTCTGTCAATTGCCATCCAGTACTGTGCATGAGGTGGGTGCTGGCAAACTGCTCTAATCTAGCAGATCTGTGTTTGTAGAAATGTTAGGTTGGGAGGCCCTCAAAGCATTTTTTCTTCTGCCCTATACATGCAGACCTACAATGGAAGACTATTTGAGAAATTCAGCCTCGTATTTCCCTGTGGCTCAGAGGTTAAAGCGATTGCCTGCAATGCAGGAGACCTGGTTTCGATCCCTGGGTTGGGAGGATCCCCTGGAGAAGGAAATGGCAACCCACTCCAGTATTCTTGCCTGGAGAATCCCATGGGCGGAGGAGCCTGGTGGGCTACAGTCCATGGGGTTGCAGAGTCCGACACGACTGAGTGACTTCACTTTCACTTTCAAAATCCATCATAGCTGAGCAAGGCTGTCTTGCTTTCTTCATTTAGCTATCTTAAAAAGCAGAGTCAAACTAATGTTAGATCCCATTGTTAAATCTTATGGCAATATTCTGGTCTGATGATTTTGTTTATGAACTAAATTCTGAATTGTTTACATTTTCATGCTAAGAAACCCATTCTAATTCCATCTTCCATGAAACTTCTCTTTACTTAAAAACTCAAATTGGGTCCTTTTTTTTTTTTTTTTTTTTTTTTTACATTTTTTAAATTAATTCATTTTTTATTGAGGGATAATTGCTTTACAGAATTTTGCTGTTTTCTGTCAAACCTCAACATGAATTAGCCATAGGTATACACATATCCCCTCCCTCCCTTTGGTACTTTTTCTTTACCAAAGAGAGTTGTTGTTGTTGTTTTTTAAAGTGGAAATTTGCATAATAACCACCTTAACGTGTATAATTCAGTGGTATTTGGAGTATTCACAATGCCTTGCAGCCATTCCTTTTGTCTAGTTCCCATTTTTTTCATCACCCCTGAAGAGCACCTTGTAGGCATTTAATGATCACTTCCCATTCCCTCTTCCTCCAGAGTGGTAGCCTCTAACTGACTTTCTGTTTCTATGGTTTTGCCCATGCTGGATATATCATATAAAAGGGATAATACAGTGTGTGGCCTTTGCGTCAGGCTTCTTTAACCTAGCATCATTTGTTCGACATTCATCCTAGTTGCAGCGTCTGTCAGCACATCATTCCTTTTTGTAGCTGCATAGTGTTCCATTGCAGATGGATACCTCAGTTTGTTTATCCATTCATCTGTTGGTAGATTTTTGAGTTGTTTTCCCCTTTTGGCTGTTGTGGGTCGTGTTACGATAAACACTTCCATGTGAGCTTCTATGTGGACATCTGTTTTCATTTCTCTTGGTTATGTATCTAAGGGCTGGGTCCCTGGTGGCTCAGTGGTAAAGAATCTGCCTGCATTGGAGGAGATTACCTGCAGTTCAGGAGATGCAGGTTCAGTCCTTCAGGAGGGAAGATTCCCCTGGAGAAGGAAATGGCAACCGACTCCAGTATTCTTGACTGGGAAGGTCATGGACGGAGGAGCCTGGCAACCTACAGTCCATGGGGTCGCAAGGGTCGACATGACTTAGTGACTAAGCCACCACCATAGTAATGCTATATTTAACTTTTTGAGGAACTGTCAACTTTTCCACAGTGGCTACGCTATTTTGCCTTTCCACTAGCTGTGTCCAAGAGTTCCCGTTTTTCCACATTATCATCAACACTTGTTATTTTCTACTCTTTTGGTTATAGCCATCCTGAACTGATCCTAATGAGTATGGATTAGTAACTCTTTGTGGTTTTAATTTGCATTTCTTAGTGACCAGAGATGCTGAATATCTTCTCGTGTGGTTGTTGGCTGTTTGTATCAATTCTTTGTAGAAATGTCTGTTCAAGACCATCACCAGTTTTTTAATTGGGTAGTCTGTTTTTAATGTTGGTTAATAAAGAGTTCTTTATATATTCTGGATGTTAAATCTGTCAGATATATGATCTGCAAATATTTTCTGCCATTCTGTGGATTGGCTTTTCATATCCCTGATAGTCCTTTGAAGCACAAAAGACTTTAATTTTTATGAAATCCAGATTATCTGTTTTTCTCTTTTGTTGCTCTTGCTTTTGGGGTCAAATCTACAGCCAAAGCCAAAGATGTAAAGAGTTATGTTTTCTTCTAAGAGTTTTATAGTTTTCAGCTCTGTATTTGGGTCATTGATCCTTTTTGAGTTAATTTGTGCATGTGAGGTAAGGTTAGGGTCCAACTTCATTCTTTCGCATGTGGCTATCTAAGCACCAAGTTTTGAAACTCAAAAGTGTGACTCCTCCAGTTTTGTGTTTCTTTTTCAATATTGTGTCAAGTGTTCAAGGCCCCTTGGAATTCCATATGGATTTGAGGACTAGTTTTTCCATTTAGGCAAAAAAAGCCATTGGAATTTTGATAGAGATTGAGTTGAATCTGTACATGTGTACATCACTAGAGGGAGTTTTGCCATCTTAACACTGTTAATTAAGTCTTTCAGCCTATGAATGTGGGATGTCTTCCCATTTCATTAGGTCTAATTCCTTTCGGCAGTGTTTTGTAGTTTTCAGCGTGCAAGTCTTTGGCCTCCTTGGTTTAATTTATCCCTGGGTATTTCAGTTTTGCGGGTGCTATTGTATAGAATTGTTTTCTTAATTTCCTTTTCATTGCTAGTTATGGAAGCACACTAATTTATGGCTGTTGATCTTGTACCCTAGAACTTTACTGAGTTTGTTTACTAACTCTAGTAGGGTTTTTTGGTAGATTCTTTGGGATTTTCTGTACATGGAATCATCTGCAAACAGAGATGATTTTACTTCTTTTCTAATTTGAAAGGAAAGTGAAAGTTGCTTAGTCGTTTACAACTCTTTGCGACTCCATGGACTATACAGTCCGTGGAATTCTTCAGGCCAGAATACTGGGGTCGGTAGCCATTCCCTTCTCCAGAGGATCTTCCAACCCAGCGACTGAACCTAGGTCTCCTGCATTGCACGCAGATTCTTTACCAGCTGAGCTACCAGGGAAGCCACCATGAAGCTTTTCTAATTTGGATGGCTTTTAATTTCTTTTTCCTACCTGGCCAGAGCTTCCAGTACAGTGTTGAACAGCAGTAGTGAAGGTGGGCCTCCTTGTCTTTCACCATTGAGCATGGATGTTAACTGTGGGTTTTTCCATAGGTAACCCTGTAACATGTTAAGGAAGTTCCCTTCTATCCTAGTTTGCTGAGTGCTTTTATCGTGAAACAGTCAACTCTTTTTTCTTTTTTTAATGAAAGTTTGACTCAAAAGAGTAAAGAGCTGACCTGGAAAAAAAAAATGCCAGTAAACTTCACTGAGGAGCTGCGTTTTTCTTTCCTTTACTTGTACCTGAATGTGATCGTATTCATCAGGTGGTGGACATCATGAGAGTCAATGTGGATAAAGTGTTGGAAAGAGACCAGAAGCTCTCTGAGTTGGATGACCGTGCAGATGCACTACAGGCAGGAGCCTCCCAATTTGAAACAAGTGCTGCCAAGTTGAAGAGAAAATACTGGTGGAAGAATTGCAAGGTACTTCACTTTTAACTGGTCTTTATATCTAGTCACCGTCTTGTCTCAGGGGGTAGACAAAGGCTACAAATACTGGACTCTCATGAGTCTTAGAGGTGAATCTGACTTCCCACACAGAAATTTGCATTGACTTTGAATCTAAAACTCTTGACTACATATCCTTTTTCTGCCCCTACAATTGCGAATGCTCCATGCTTTGTGGCTGACCTTCAGAAGTTTGTAGAACCAGGCGGGTCCAGAATTAGTCACGGACAGCAGCCCCTTCCAGCCCTGCACACAGACTGACAGGAGAGGGTCAGTTTGCATGCAGGTGCCAGTGGCTCCAGGGTGAAAGGAAAGAGGTGCTGGAGAGCCGCAGCATGCTCCACAGAAGAGCAGGAAGCGCCACACGAGGAGCAGGGCCACACGAGGAGCAGGGCCACACGGTTGCCAAAGAAGTGGGCCCTGGCCACATCGCTTCCTGTGTTGGAAGAGTGACACTCTCTGGTGCCTGACACAGGCTTAACTCGTCATCCACAGACAGGTGCCTGTCTAGGGGCCATAAATCATTTGAACGTGTTATAACAAAAGCAGATAGGTTGGGATGGGTGGGCACCTTAATTTCTCCTTCTGTGACTAGAATGATACTAAATGATGCTCTTCAGTTGTCACGTTAATCTCTGGGTTTGACTGTGAAGTGGACGTATGTTTGGTTACAGATGTGGGCGATAGGAATCACCGTTGTGGTCATCATCATCATTATCATTGTCGGTGAGTTCTCCTGCTCCAAACTCATTGCAGAAAGTCTTGTCTGTTCACATTTGACTTTATGTACAAGAGCTCAGAATACAAATTCCCTTGGAGATGTTAATGTATCCCAAAGGTTTTCCTTTTCGTTAGTAAGTGTTGTAAATACTTGAGTGCTGTATCTGAGATTTTCAATATAAACATTATCCTGATCCATAAGTTTGATCTCTGAATATAGTTTCATCAGATATTTCCTTTCATGAGAAATAGTATAGCCTAGTGATGAAGAGCATGGACTACTTCTGATCCACTCGACTCTACCATCCAGCTGTGTGGCCTTCAACAAGTAATTTCATATTTCTGAACCTCAATTTCCTCATTTATAAAATGGGGACAATAATACTACTACCTGCCTCATTTGTTTATTATGAGGACAAAGCTGTTAATATATAAAATGTGCTTAGGATGGTGCCTGCATATACTAGTAATAGTTATATAAAGAAACATATATACACCCACACTCATTAATATGATTATTATAACCATTACTACTACTGTAGATAATATTGGAACAGCCCATTGCCATTAGTAGCCCAGAACACAAGAACTATTTAAAGAAACATGTCTTGGGTCCTTTTTTCAGCGGCCTCCTCTAATCTTCCACAAAATGTAGAGAAGCCACTAGTAGGAAATTGGCCAGAAGTTGAATTTCTGTCCACACTTAGACTGTAGTGTTTGATGTTTATTCTGTGTTTGCACTGAAAGACTAAACAGCTATTCTCCCCACTCCCCCCTCCTTTTTTAAATTTCCTCTGCTTATTAGTGTGGAGTATATCTTCCTGAAGAACCAGTGAAACTCCAGCCTGCTATTCAAGAAACCTCTTCAAGACTTTTGATTTAGAACCTGCTATATTATCAAGCTCGCCTACCGTTCTATCTAAAATGATTATTTTTCTGTTAGTGACCGTAAAGTTTGTTTCCTAGGAGATGTGCCTTTGTTTTGTAATATGCACTCCAAACTAGAAGCGTGGTCAGCCCAGCCTCCGTTTTGCACAGTGCCTTTTCAGATTTACAAATGGGCTGATGGAGAAGACTTCTTCAGTTGCAGAGTGTTATAACCTAGCAGTAATGTTGTCTGGTTAATTGCTATTGACTGCAGTTAAGGAAATTTGTTCCAAGTTAACTGTCCTCATCATATGACATTACCCTCATTTTAAACCTTTGGGTAATCAGATTCCAATTTGTGCCTTCCAGAAAGAACACTACTGCCTAACACAAATCTGTGACAGTAACAGGCTGTGCCTTATTTTGCTCTTTTTCTGATTCCCTATAGAGCTCTCCACTGTTTATAGACACTACTGACTCTCTTGCTGTATTTTAAAATAAGATACTGGTAAAGAGTTTTTCTTCTTACATTAGATATGAAGATGTTTACTTTCTTGTTACTGTTATGTATCACTTGCTAAAAATATTGTTTTAATCAGAAATAATAATCTCTTTAAAACATTTTTATAGAACTATGGCTGTGACCAAAGTTTCTATCTTGCCAAAAAGTTAAATCCCAGTCAGACATCGTTTGTTTCTCCCAGATAAATTCAGAAAAGTGACCAGTGGAACTCAAGGTGCCCTTCAGAATTAAACTTGTAATGTTGTGTGTGAACCTCTGACATCCTGGCAGGCCTTTCTTGCCCTTGAAAGGCTATATAGGTCTTGCAACTGCCCTTCCGATCTAGCATTTTTCCTGAGGTTTAGAGAGGATTTGAGCTTGAAGCTGACCGTCTCCTACCTGTGGGCAGCGTTTTACTCAGCAGTTTGCAGATCATCAGCTGTAAGCGCCAGTGTTTCTAATAATATGTGAGCAGCAATTTTGTAGCCTTCACGTGAGACCGTCTGCAGACAGGTCATTTTCTGGTCCAGTCCGCATAGACAACAGCTTCTTGCAGTTTGTTTCCAGTTGTGATCCATATTCTACTCCCTAAATCTGTCTTGTAAATTTCACTTTCCACTAGGCATTGGTCAGGGTAGATGACCCTCTTCCCAGGGGACAGTTAACAAGAGACACTTTCTTTGACGTCACAGACTTTCTGCATGAGATGTTGCTTTGGGCAGAGGTGTTGTCAGCTGAGAGACTTTTGTTGTGTACGTGAGACTTTGGACACCAAGGCACCAAGGTGTGTGGCTTAAGGTCAAGAAGTCAGGTAGGAATGAAAACAAGCAAGGAGGCACTGAGGGGGAAAGAAGTCTTAGCACCCTGGGGCTCACCGTGACCAGAATGTTCACAAAGTCTCACTCACATGCTACTTGGTGACGTACAAAGTGACAGCAGTTAAGGTGCATCAGGACCTGGGTTCCACTTCTTTAGCATCTGTTCCCCTGACATCAGTGCAATGGTATGAAGTTGAAGACGTGCCTTGCGGTGTGCCCTGCTGGGAGAAGGGGACAGCAGTCAGTGTCTGGACAGTGGCCCACCCTCGTCTCAGGTCTCTGCCAGGTCTGACTCTGCAGCTTTGGTGCTTGGTCCCGTGTAACCCACTGGCTGCTGCGTTACCCAGGAATACCCTACCTGTATCTGTGTGTTTAGCTGGGAATTCACCCGCTATAATGAACTGAATAAAGTGTTTATAAACATAACTCTAGTGCCTGTGTCCCTGATAGAGGAGTAGCGCGTGGTCCAAGTCCTGAAACGGCATTCCCTACTGCTCACCCCTCTCCGTTACAGACTGTGGCTCGCCTTCCTCATTGCCTGAGGACCCTGATTTCCTCACACCCCACTCCCTGTATAAAAAAGTGCTCTTTAGCTGAGGAGATGTTAGAGAACTGGCTTCCTTATGGTCACTGAAACACTCAGGATTTGGCTTTTGAGTTTCTTAAATAGATGGTCTTTTGGAAATGAGTTGTGCAGAGCTGGCCAGTACGTGGTGGATCAGACAGCTGCCCGCATTGGACATGGCGAGGTTGACCCAGGTGGGGAATGGACATCTCCAAACCGCATCTCTTGTTNGGTCACTGAAACACTCAGGATTTGGCTTTTGAGTTTCTTAAATAGATGGTCTTTTGGAAATGAGTTGTGCAGAGCTGGCCAGTACGTGGTGGATCAGACAGCTGCCCGCGTTGGACATGGCGAGGTTGACCCAGGTGGGGAATGGACATCTCCAAACCGCATCTCTTGTTTTCATTCAGCATATCTCTTTCCCCTTGAATATACTTCCACACTTACTCTACAACCCCTACAGAACAATGTAATATGGGTGGAAGGAGACTTATGTTTACAATGAAATGCCAGTTTTCAGTAGAATCTGATGAAAAAGAGGTTGACTACTTTCCATTGCCTCAGGTAAATGGTGACTGCTTTTCTTGTCTGACAAGCAGTCACATCCCTGGAAAAGCACTGAGAATTCTGCCTTTTGTTCAGGACCTTGAGAGAATGAAATACATGTGAACCCTTGGTATCATTTTCAAGATTTTAAAGGAAAGTCTACCATAAATGGGCTCCTCTTTCACTGCTTATCCCTTAAATGTCAGGGTTCCTTAGGGTGGGTCCTCAGCCAACTTCTCTTTTCATTCTACTTAAGCACCCACCCCTAGGCAGTCTCTCTGCTCTTGATCTCTGCA
The DNA here is from genome assembly GCA_006410615.1 of Neotragus moschatus. Classification (NCBI taxonomy): domain Eukaryota; kingdom Metazoa; phylum Chordata; class Mammalia; order Artiodactyla; family Bovidae; genus Neotragus; species Neotragus moschatus. Next base: position 274,782 of record SJYA01002197.1, on the reverse strand, counting down.
TTCATTAATCTGCTGATGATTCCTGGCTTATTGGATACAAGCCTCTCAAACTCAGTGTTCACCAGACAAGGAAACCCCTCCTTCCTCACACTCTTCCTGTCAATAACTGTTGCAGAGAAGGGCCCCATCACCCACCCGGGGATCACTTCAGACACATCTGCTGAACTTGCTGGTATTTTTGGTCACCATCTGTTATCACTCAATATGCTGGAAGTGTGCTGTGTAACAGACACCCCCAAAATCGCAGTGGCTTCAAGTTTTTTCCTCGCTTATGCTTTGTGTCTGATGCCAGTCAGCAGGAAGGCACTATCATCAGCTCCTGCAGACAGGGTGGGGAACTTCCTGTAAACATTCCTTTTAGTTTATCACTGCAGAAGGAAGGAACCATCGGGAATTAATTGTGCAGTGGCTTTCAAAACTCCCGTCTAGATTTGGAGCCAGCAGTTCTGCTCACATTTCATCGACCAAAGTGACTTAGTTGACCATGGCTCACCTCAGAGGTAGAAGGCAGTCCTACCTGTCACCCAAAGGAGAAGTGGAACTTCTATGAACATCTTCCTCTGTTGACATTTCAGTCAAAGAATGGGGGCAGATTCCCCTTGTCTTAGTCAGTCCTGTCTGACTTTGTGGCCCCAGGGACTGCAGCATGCCTGCCTTCCCTGTCCTTCACTGTCTTCCAGAGTTATTCAAACTCATCTCCATTGAGTTGATTATGCCATCCAACCATCTCGTCTAATGAGTTGTGTCCCCTACACGATAATTCTACGTTTGCATCACGAATGAAATGTTTTTTTAAAGTATAGTAGTTTCTTCATTGGTTTTGAACAAGGATTATTTGCTTTAAAATTGACCAGACTGCTTAGCTCATTTAAAAAATAAGCAAACTTACTTTCAGCTGAGCTGCTTTTCATAGTAGCAGAAAATTCAACCTGTAAAACTAGAATTTACTAAATAAAACAATTATGGTATAGTTATTATTAGGAAGTTTTTTCCCCTCATCCTTTAAATAGTTAAGTGCATTTAGAAATCTACTTGGCGCTCTGTCACCACATGGGCAATCCCCCGTTGGCAGAAGTGCCTGCCTCTGGGCAACTGTGGATCCCCAGCCTCAGGACTTCTCTCCAGCCATTGCCTCCTGTCTGCAGCTCCTCCTCTGTCATTCACCTCTCTGGATTCATTCACCTCCTACTGGATCACGCCATCACTTAATAGTGATCCCCGCATCCCTGCCTCCAGTCAACAAATGCTTGTCTATAGCTCTTCACAGCAAAATTCCTCCCTATGTCTTCCTGTAGTCACCATGGCACATCCTTTTTCTTCAGTCCACACCACTGAGACATCTGTAACCAAGGTCATCGTCTTGGTGAAGGCCAACAGGAAATTCTCTGCCTTTGTCTCACTCTGCTTGTCACCAGCATTTGATACAGTTGGCAGCTGTCTCCTTGAAATGCTTCATTATGGAGTGTCCAGGACCCCACACTCCTGGCTTGCTTTCAGCCTTATCTATGGCTCTTTATTCTTTGCCTGACCTTATCTCCCTGTGCCCTGACGCCTGGCCTTTGGCCTTTCTCTGTCTGTACTCTGTCCCTGACACCATTTCACCCACCACTGTGAACACCATAGAGATTCTGATGACTCTTAAATGTAAGCTGTATCTCCACCCCTGGTTTCTCCCCTAAGCTCCCAGCTGGCAAATCCAATTGCCTATCTGACCACTCTGCTTGGATGTATGACGCACATCTCAAATGTAATATGTAGAAAACAACTCTCTGTTCTCCATCAAAACCTGCAATCCCCAGACTTGCATTCAGTAAATATTTGCTGAATAAATGCAGTTTAACAAAACAGGGCTTCAGAGGAGAGTGAACATCATTTGAAAAAATAAGGTGGTTTATCTAATATCTGGGCTTCCCAGGTGGTGCTAATGATAAAGAATCTGCCTGCCCATGCAGAAGCCACAGGAGACGGTGAGTCATCCCTGGGTGGGGAAGATACCCTGGAAAAGTGGCAACCCACCCCAGTATTCTTGCCGGGATAATCCCAAGGACAGAGAAGCCTGGAGGGCTACAGTCCGTGGGGTCGCAGAGTTGGATTCGGACACGACTGATTCGCTGTACATGCTCACGTGCATTCAATACCTAATATGACCTGCCACACTCCGCTTTACCCTCCTCTTTTATGCACAATTGCTTCAATTCATCCAACCAATACTGCAGATTTCTGTACCAGGCACTGGAGACGTGCAGAATCTCTGCACAGCATCTTCCACTTCAGGTAAGTCGAGACACAATTTAAAAGAGCCCTCTGTGTTTTTTAAAGGGCTTCTCTACACTTTCCTTTACAAAACAGTGTCTTGTACAAACACTTGTCTTTCTCCAGTTGCTAAATGAAATCATTAACTTTAGGAAGATGAGGGAAATGTTTCCAGTTGTGAGAATTCCACTTCTGAAAACCAGTTTGATCTTCCCTGGTCGGCTACACGGCCTGGGTCCTCTCAGCTGCTCACTTACTATCGGCAGGAGTGAGAGAAAGAAGGTCGTTAACAAAGATGGAAACGACGGGAACTCGAGAAGACATAAAGAAAGCGCTGCGCTAGGACGTCCCGGAGAAGGCAATGGCATCCCACTCCAATACTCTTGCCTGGAAAATCCCATGGATGGAGGAGCCTGATGGGCTGNTGACTTGTCCTTGCCCATCAAATCTCTGCCGCGTGACCTTGTCACGGGTGGGATTCCTCATGCTGGCTCCCAGCAGGTGACAGAGGACGAGATGGTTGGATGGCATCACCAACTCAATGGACATGAATTTGAGCAAGCTCTGGGAGATGGTGAAGGACAGGGAAGCCTGGCGTGCTGCAGCTCATGGGGTTGCAAAGAGACGACCTAGAGACCGAACACGTGAACCTTGGAGGCCACCTGGCTTATCATCATAAAATGAGAGTCTTAGTTTCTGATGCACCTGTTAATACAGGGTTGCCGAGAGGACCTAGCAGTCAGTGGGTAAGTGAAGCTCTGGGGATGTTTGGAGCATCCACAGCATAACGGCTTATCTTTACTGCTGTCACCTACTGAGTGGTTGCTAGTTGTCAGGATCCCTTCTTGATGCTTTAGTGGAGTAACCCAGTTAACCTTCACAAAGACTTCTCCGGTGGACTGACACAATAACTGTGTTGATTTGGGCACTTATGATTATGGAGTAGGGGTTGAGAGGACCCCTCAACCCACATCACGGGCCTGGCCGGAAGGAGCAAGGCCAAAGGAGGTCTCGGGGCAGGAGCTTGGGCTGCAGCGCAGCTTAGAGAGCTGGCCCAGGGACCTACAGGGAGTCCAAGCTCCACATGCTGGAGGATCCTGGCATCTGGATGGAGTGGTCCTAGCTCAGAGCCCCTCAGTGCACGGCCTGGGGATTTGGGTGGCAACCAAGTCCCCCACAGTCAAGAGCTGAGCCGTTTCTGAGCTGCCACGGTCACAGAGGTGCCAGTGTCACACTCAGTATGGAGCTGGCCTTCACCTTGGCAACATGAATCCAGAGACCCTTTGACAGCGTGGCTGCTGGTACTGCACCTTAAAGCAGGAAGCCTCACCCCAGACAAAGCTAAGCACTTGAAAGTAGCCCCACGGGATGGCTCCCATCTGAGCCTGGCTCCCCCATCTGATCTGAAAGTCAGATCAGAAGACTAAGGGTGTTTTTGAAACATCCTTCTCTTGCCTTAATTCCTGTATGATTTATATGAGCCTTGAGTGAAACAGTTTTTATGTTGAGACAACAGGACATCTTAGAGAAATGAATTTTTTTAACCTTTTTTTTCCCACTTCTTTTTCTCACTATGCTCAGTTGTATCCAACTCTGCGAAGCTTTTAACTGTTGCCCGCCAGGTTCCTCTGTTCATGGAATTCTCCAGGCAGGAATACTGGTGTGGGTTGCCATTCCCTTCTCCAGGAGATCTTCCCAATCCGTTTCTTCTGTGTCTCCTGCATCACAGGCAGATTCTTCACCTCTGAGCCATCCGGGCAGCTCACTTTGTCAAGTTCTTTCATTTATTTCTCATGGATATCCTGTAACAACTTCTGGTTTCAGAATTCTGGGACTGCAACTCTTATAGTTTCATGAATTATTATAGTTTGGTCATCGGTCCATTTACTTTTAAACTGGAGGTTTTTTAAAAGTCATAAACATTTTTCTTGATTATTCAGAAGTGCAGTTTCTGACTCTTGCCAATGATCCTTCCCTCAGGGGTATAAACGCCTGGACTGTATTTGGTATTTTGGGTCTTTCAGTTCAGTTCAGTCACTCAGTCGTGTCTAACTCTTTGAGACCCCATGAATCGCAGCACGCCAGGCCTCCCTGTCTATCACCAACTCCCGGAGTTCACTCAGACTCACATCCATCAAGTCAGTGATGCCATCCAGGCATCTCATCCTCGTTCATCCCCTTCTCCTCCTGCCCCCAACCCCTCCCAGCATCAGAGTCTTTTCCAATGAGTCAACTCTTCGCGTGAGGTGGCCAAAGTACTGGAGTTTGAGCTTTAGCATCATTCCTTCCAAAGAAATCCCAGGGCTGATCTCCTTCAGAATGGACTGGTTGGATCTCCTAGCAGTCCAAGGGACTCTCAAGAGTCTTCTCCAACACCACAGTTCAAAAGCATCAATTCTTTGGCGCTCAGCTTTCTTCACAGTCCAGCTCTCACATCCATACATGACCACTGGAAAAACCATAGCCTTGACTAGGCAGACCTTAGTCGGCAAAGTAATATCTCTGCTTCTGAATATGCTATCTAATTTGGTCATAACCTTTCTTCCAAGGAGTAAGTGTCTTTTGATTTCATGGCTGCAGTCACCATCTGCAGTGATTTTGGAGCCCAGAAAAATATGGGCTGATGCTGTTTCCACTGTTTCCCCATCTATTTCCCATGAAGTGATGGGACCAGATGCCATGATCTTCGTTTTCCCAATGTTGAGCCTTAAGCCAACTTTTTCACTCTCCTCTTTCACTTTCATTAAGAGGCTCTTTAGTTCCTCTTTTCTTTCTGCCATAAGGGTGGTGTCATCTGCATATCTGAGGTAATTGATATTTCTCCCAGCAATCTTGATTCCAGCTTGTGTTTCTTCCAGTCCAGCGTTTCTCATGATGTATTCTGCATTAAGTTAAATAAGCAGGGTGACAATATACAGCCTTGACGTACTCCTTTTCCTATTTGGAACCAGTCAGCTGTTCCATGTCCAGTTCTAACTGTTGCTTCCTGACCTGCATACAGATTTCTCAAGAGGCAGGTCAGGTGGTCTGGTATTC